>CM030836.1:3839490-4328882 GCA_018105865.1 Metaphire vulgaris | reverse complement strand
ATTTGAAATGAAATTTCTTGAAATTTCTTGAAAATATCTTTTTAATATTTTGCCAGGAACATACCTTTGTTACGCATCTTAAAAATCCTATGAGTATGGCAAAATCGCTTAAACGCTAGGTCTAACTGAGTACCTGACAGAGATTCTCTATCGTTAGTGGAGTTTCAGAGCAAAATGGTCGGAATACGCTTTCCTTGCGTTATTGTGAAATAAGATTAAATTTTTAAAAGTACGTATAGACCAGGGTTTCCCAAGCTTTTGGAATTGTGCAACTCACGTCAGTGCTTGTAACATGCTGTGACCCTGCAAACTTATTGTAGACTAAAACTGCGTAAAAGTATCATAAAACACTAATCATTTTAGTACAAGCTGTATATGGAGGATTGCATGCATATAAATTTCTTAAGACTGAGCCATGCGACCCACTTTTGGGAAACACTGAATTAGAAAACTACCATCTAGACATGACGATGCGCATTAAGAGTCGTCTTCTTAGAGCAGCGGTTCTCAACCTTTATAGTGCCACGACCCTTTTAATGCAATTCCCATGATGTGGCGACCCCCAACTAGGCCCGCCGAGAGAAATTCGGGCCCCTGCAGAATAAAATTTCTTGACGACCTTTTTTTTCTTTTTTTACTTGTCAGCCTTTTTACATGTTAAACGGAGTAAATTTTGCGCAATAACAATAAAAGAGACAACCCTATATTTCTGAAGGTCTCCGGCGACCCCCTGGCAAATCGTCATTTGACCCCCGTGGGGGTCGCGACCCACAGGTTGAGAACCACTGTCTTAGAGGAAGCGTAACTAACCTGGCTCGAATTGGCACATGGTAGGGATCGAAGAGAAACTCTAAATGTATGAAAATCATAATCCCTTTGCAAATTTCAAATTTGTAATGCTTCATTTCTCATGCTTGAATTTTTAAACTAATGAATGTCTTATATGGTTAAACCGCATGTGTAATCATAGTAAGAAGCTTCTATTAGGCCTCTAGACTTGAGTTCCACTTTCTGAAAGGTTACCATAAGAAAGAGAAGGTATAGGTTTTAGCCCAGTGGCGGCTCTAGGATTTGGCAAGTAAATGTTGGGGTGGCAACTTTAATCATGGGGGCCAACCATTTGTTGTTTAATGTATGTAGCATTAAGTATAGGGTCCCAACTGGGGCCACTGGGGGCAGGCACTCAATAGGGGCACGGGCCCCTGGCCTCCTGGTGGAGCCGCCACTGTTTGCACCCCCACCATTTTTCATCCAAGTTAACAGTGGCGGCTCTAGGATTTGGCAAGTGGGGGCTGTTGGGGGGCAACTTCTAATCATGGGGGCCAACCATTTGTTGTTTAATGTATGTAGCATTAAGTATAGGGTCCCAACTGGGGGGGCCACTGGGGGGGGGCCAGGCTCTCAATAGGGGGGGGCACGGGCCCCCTGGCCCCCCCGGTGGAGCCGCCACTGCAAGTTAACACCAATGCATGTGTTTATATTCTAAGCTGGTGGGAAAATTGTAAAAAGTGTATCATTGACCAATGAGAGTGTTCTGAGACGTATTAACTTGTTAGCAAATAAGTAATGCTGATTACGGACAAATTCTGGGCACGCACAGAAGTTGACTTTCCATGTAAAATTTTGCACACAAGAAATTTTATGCGCACACAAACTACAAAAATTTAGAGGGACATTGGTCCATACCCGAACTTCTGTGATACAGGCCTCAGCTCATGTGCGAAGAACTCCAGCTTCAGGCGGTAGACATCAATATATCAAGAATTATCTAGGATAATTGTGAAAAAACACCTTTCTTCATCCTATCTCCAGGCATAGTTGATAGTGGAGAATCTCTGGCCAAAATGGCAGTAGGAGACCCACGTGCATGACATGCTAGTGGGAAGTGGTGGTGAATTGTCTGAATTTGAAAGCAAAAGCAATGTTCTATGATCTCAGACTGAAGTTCTCTTGGTTTGATCTTGGTGTGTGTTCAGCCATATACCGTAGTCAGCTTTCATGACTCACCTTTTCGAGTCTCTGAGTCAAAATTCAGTAGTAGAGGATGTAGAATCATAAAAGGATACTAAATCTGACCTTTGTATCAATTTCTTATTTCCTTAGCTTTGAAGTTTAAAAATATTTTGAAATAGTCTGTTTTTTCCAAAATTAAATGGCCGCTATGATAACGGCTTTGCAAAAGTTTCATGGACAGTAAAGGGGTTATGGATGAAACTTTTTATTATTATATTATTATAAACGACAATTTATATAGCGCTATATGCATGGCAAATGCCATAGTCAAGAGCACTTTACAATAGTCTCTAGTAGGAAATGTTGAAAAGATGCGTCTTAAGTTTCACTAAGAATCGGTCGGGGGTGGTCTCCCTCATTATGTTCTCTGGGAGGGAGTTCCACAATGTTGGGTTCCCCCCTCGAAACGGATCGGTCTTCAAATTTAGCAGTCTTAGATGGGTGGGGGATAACAAGCTGAACTCGACGTATAGAGCGAAGACGCGAGCGTCTGTCAGTTGGTGAGGGTCGGTGTACCAGTCTCGAAAGGTACTGTGGACAGCACGGGTCGTGCAGAGCCCTGAAGGTAAGCCAACGTCGTTTGAAAGTTATCTATTCAGGAATCCAAAGCCAGTGAAGGTGGTCTCGCAGTAACGGTGTAACATGTTCATTCCACCTGACTCCAAATATAAGCCGCGCAGAAATGTTAAGTACTGATTGAAGACGGTTCAGCAGGCTGTCCAGGAGTCCGAGTAGTAGACTGTTACAATAATCCACACGTGTCAGGATAAGAGCGCGAACTAATTTGATCACGTCCGGTAACGGTAGGTAACGACAGATCGCTTTAAACCTGCGCAGGTGGTAATAGCAGGTATGAGTCACACTGTTTAAGTGCCTAGAGAGGGAGAGCGTCTCATCCAGGAGAACTCTGTGTAGATGTAGCTCAGTCGTCGGCGCGATGTCGACCCCATCGATCGTGAATGGGTTGTGGTTGATCAGATGACTCCGCCTTGGGGTGGTGAACCAGAGGAACTGAGTCTTTCTAGGGTTAAGGAATAGTCAGTTCGCGTTTTTATCGTTTGCCGTCAAGTGTCTGGACTGCTATTGTGGACCGGTCGGTGTGGCCGGTAGAACTCTAGACTAGATGCACGCTTGAGAATGCTACGACACTGTCTTTCAAACTATTAAATTTTCACCAAGATCACAGGTCAGCCATTTGTAAATAATGCATTATTTACTGCCATTTGATCTGTCAAGCATTAACTAACGAAAGCGCTAGATAACTAGACGTTGCTAACGAAAGCCTTAAATATATAGCCTCCTTGGCGTTAGATTAATTTTGGAAATGACGTACCGAAAGCATTAGATTATTTCTGTAGCAAAATGATGTCATTTAGGCCTGCTTAAAAATTATAGAAGACGCTTGAAATACAAATGCTTTGGAAATAGAATTCAGTGACAGTTGGATACCTGATATTAGTATCATATTTACAGTTGGATACCTGATATTAGTATCATATTTACTTTATTCATAATATGCACTTCTTTATATAGTGCCTTATTACAATTCAGTCCATATATAGCCTAAAGGTGCTATTTCAAGCATGTACCAATATTTGAATAATTTATATTGAAAAAAATATGAAATATGAAGAAACAAGAGGAATTTGTATTGAATTTTGCTAATATTGCGCTATATAAATATCAATTTGCATCATATAAATGAAAATCACACGCACAATACAGAAGGTTACCTTGGTTTTGTGATGTACCAATATTTGAATAATTGATATTGAAGAAAACACTAAATGTGAAGGAATGAGCGAAAAATTTAGAAATTTGCTAATAATGTGCTATATAATTGGTGCCATATAAGCAAGGATTGCATTTTTTACCAACAAGATGTCCCATTACCTGTCCCAAATGTCTACCACACACCAGCGTCAAACATTTACCACTTTTGACAACTCAATTCTAGTTACTGTAAACTAATAACGTAAAGTAAAAAAAGAGTCTGACACGAAGGCGACCTGGAAGCTTCTGAACTCGCTTCTGGGGGAGGATGATAACTCGACTGCACATCCAGGCTTTACTGCAGAGGACTATCACCGACACATCAAGGAAAAGATCAGTAGAGTTCGAGGAAGGACGGCCATGGTGGGCCTGGCGACTTTCTCTTCTTGCGACGGCCCACATCTCACGGCATTTTCTGCCCCAACGCTCGAAGAGGTGATGGCAGTGGTGCGATCGTCCCCGAACAGGCACTGCTCCACTGACCCACTCCCTACATGGTTCTTGAAGGAATCTATTGCAGAGCTGGCACCATTTCTGACGTCGCTCATGACGGCTTCATTAGAAACTGGCGAATTTCCATCGACGTGGAGGCACGCGATTGTAGTCCCTCACCTGAAGAGATCGGGACTGGATTCGTCCGACTTCAATAACTACAGACCGGTATCCAACTTACCTTTTCTCTCCAAGCTGCTGGAGAAACTCGTAAAAAAGCGGCTGGTGGGACATCTGTGCGAGGATGGGCTAATGCCTACAGAGCAATCTGCCTATCGTCGAGGATACTCCACAGAGTGCCATTTTAAAAATCCTTAATGACCTGGTGGATGCGACATCAAATGGACGAGTAGCACTTCTCTGCCTACTCGATCTTTCGGCAGCATTTGATACGGTGGATCACCAGATCCTCACCCGGCAACTGGATATATCTTACGGTCTGGACGGCCTTCCACTTCTCTGGATCAAGAGCTATCTAGCTGATAGAACACAGGCAGTGTGGTGGAACAATCAAATGTCTTCGGAGCGTCAAGTTCAACATGGTGTGCCGCAAGGATCAGTGTTAGGCCCCTTGCTATTCATACTGTATACAGCGGATGTCCATCGCATCGTCAAGGCTTTTGGTCTTACGCCGCATAGTTATGCAGACGATGGACAGATCTACTCGTCGTGCTTATCCTTGGAAGTGGAGCGACTATGGATTCGTTTCACTGACTGTATAGCAGCTATTGTTACGTGGACGGAAGAGAATTGGCTTGCACTGAATCCGGCCAAGACGGAATTTCTGTGGATGAGCACCTTTACGAGAAGGCATCTGCTAAGTCACGCCCCGTTTGTGGTGGGAGATGCAGCCATTGCTCCCTCCGAGAGCTTACGTCTTCTGGGAGCGAGCCTAAATTAGACTCTATCCTTTGATTCGCATGTTAGCAATCTGATACGCTTCTACCACTACCAACTGCGGAGAGTGAGGTCAATTCGACGGTACTTGCCAGTGAGCGCGGCTATCAAGCTAGTGCTGCCCCTGGTACTGACGAATTGATTACTGTAATGGTGTGCTTCTTGGACTTCCGGATACTAGACTGAACCGCCTACAATCAGTGCTGAGCCAGGCTGCACGAGTGATCTTCGGCTGTTGCTGGGATGACCACGTCACTCCTCTCCTTAGAGATCGACTCCACTGGCTCCGTGTTCCACAGCGCATTATCTACAAGCGCTGTTGGCTTACGTATCAGGCTTTACACTATCCACTCTGTCCTGATTATCTAACTGTGCTTGTACGAAGATCGACTGTGATCGAGAGGAGATCGGTTCTCAGGTCCAGTCGGAGAGTGCAGTTGTTGGTCCCTCCCCCGTCCAAGACCCCTAAGTTTGGGGAAACATCATTCGCGCGGGGAAATCCCGCCCTGTGGAACTCTCTTCCAGACAATGTGACTGGAGTAGTCTCAGCTGGACTATTCATTAGAAATTTGAGGACACATTTATTTAATGTTGGATATGAACTGTGTTAAGCGCTTTTGTTTTAGGCCTTAGCCTTGTCTACTGCACTATAAAAATTGTCAATAAATAAATAAATAAATAATATCTTGCCCGTATCACGTACGGGATTAACGCTTTTAGCATGGGTTTTCATGCCCGTATCACGTATGGGATTAACGCTAAGGAGGTTAGAATTTGCTAACGAAAGAGCACTAACTAATTAGTATTTGCTAAGGAAAGCTTTAAATACCTAGAATTTGCTAACGACAGCGCTAAATAACTAGAATTCGCTAACAATGCTAGTATTTGTTAAAGAAAGCGCTAGCTAGAATTCGCTAACAAAAGCGCTAAATAACTAAAATTTGCTAACGAAAGCGCTAAATAACTAGAATTCGCTAACGGGACTAGAATTCATTACCGAAAGAGCACTAAATAACTTGAATTCGTTAATGAAAGAGCACTAAATAACTAGAATTTGAAAATGAAAGAGCACAAAATAACTAGAATTCGCTAACAAAAGAGCGGTATATGCAGTATAAAATATTACTAAGAGGTTACCAGTAATTTCCGGTTGAGACCGCGACTTATGCTCTGCAGCAACTTATAAATAGAATTAACATAAATTTTTGCAATTTTTAGTACCTTTTGTACCACAGCGACGACTTATACGGTAATAGGACACGCATAAACTTCCCCCATGGACATGACGTCACGCGTGCCATGCGCGCTCTATGCGTGTGAGCGCTATACAAATTTTTTTAAGCATAAACTGCCCAAAAGTGCGCGGTATATGCATGTGCGTGGTATACACGTGTGCGCAGTATATGCGTGAAAATACGGTAATAATTGTTGAAGTTTAGATTCATTGGCAGGTGAACTACTTCTGTAATTGAGGCATATGTTTTATGCTGTCCATTGTTTCAGAGCATCATTTCTTTTGATTTTGAGAACATTTATGTGGTTTTATTTGATTAAATATTCCTATCAAAGAACAGTTCTGTTTTAGCATTATGATCATATTTCAGCACAAGAACATTTCTTTGAGTCATATTTATTTGGATTTGTGTTTCATTTTATTTAAATTTTAGGCAAGGTCTTTTTACAATGATCTGAATGGATCAAAAGAAAAACTGAGCAAAATGGAATGTTACATTTCTAGTTCGCCAGCACTTGGAATGCTTCCGGAAACAATCCGTGCTCAGCAAGATCAGTTCAAGGTAAAACAAGATTTCTGTGTTTGCCTGTCATGACCATTGACCTAAGTTTTATTTAATTGCTAAATTTATTTTTAAGTTGATTTCATTGAGGATTTAAAATCTTATGTTTCCTTAGCTTCAAAGTTTAAAATTCTGAAGTATTTAAAAATATTTTGAAATAGTGTGTATTTCTCCTAAATTAAATGGTAATGATAAAATTAAAATTGCATGGTAAGATAAGGGTACAGGTATTGCAATTTCCAGCTATTTAAATGTCTTATATCCATTTGTCATTATATTTGGCCATCATCTATGTGACATTTGCAATGTTCATAATTTCTAACATGTAAACTTTCACTTGTTCTTATTTATTCGCTTGGCTTAAAATTTTAACTACTGATATTTCACTGTGCCTTCTGATTATGAATGATTATATATGTTGTTGTCCTAGTAATAGAAGACTAGTAAAATATTCTAGAAAAATCAGGGGAAATGAAAAACTATTTTTGAGCATTTTGCTTGGTGAACTTTACAAGAACATGTAAAAGCTGAAGCGGAGAACTGCCTAATTGTTCTAATTTTCTTTTTAAATTTTGTTCATGTACTTTTCTGCTTTCAGTATTGTCCTTACTGATGTAAATAGTAAATGCAGACAATTTGATTAACCCAGTTTTGAATATTCAGTACAGTTCTTTTGCAGATTTTGGAAGTTTCCCTAGTTGCAGGCCTGTTCAGGGCCTGGTAACATAATATTGATATGCATTGTTTTGCATTAGTATTTGGCACACAGGTGGCTTTGGGGTCCCTCACATTCTTGGGGACCTGGAAACTTGTCCCTCCTCTACCTATCTCCATTGGGCTAATTTTGGGAGTTGGTAAATCATATTACTGTCATCATTAACCCCTTTACCGTGTTTTTAACTGTAACTCAATGTAAAATGGATGGTTTTATTCAGGGTTCCCAGTAAAAGGGTTAAAGTTTAAAGCTAGACAGGAGAAAGGTGCATTACTCTGCATAGGTCAGAAAGAAATGGGAGCAAAAGGAAGACGACATGAGACACCAACAGGCACTGAGCCCATGGTTATTACTGTGTGTTAACTAAGAGTGTTGTGGTATGGCCTCTGGATCTTTTATTAAACCATTTATGAAATACAGATTGTTGTATAACACCTCAGTAATGTTGAAGTCTGTGTCTTTCTAAGCTTGTCTTATATTTAAAACATGCATTTTAACACAATAAAACATGATGATTGAATTTATTTAGTATTTCTTATGATGTCATAGAGATTTTGTGATGAAAAAGAGTCCCTTGATGCAAAAATTATCTCTGTACTGTCAAGAGGAGAACAGATCATAGAGTATGGTCCTAGCTATGTGGCCCAGAAGCTGAGAATGACACTTGATGATCTCAAGGACCACTGGAGGCGAGTTGGTGACCTTCTGAAAAAGTATGGTGCTCAATTACTTGAAGCCAGTGAGCTGTCTGTGGATTTTCAAGGCAGACTGAACGATCTGATGTCTTGGTTGACTGACGTTGAGAAGCATTTGAGCAATCTCACTCCTGTTAGTCGTGTGTTCAATGTTGTTGCTAAGCAGAAAGAAGACCACAAGGTTTGTTCTTTTCTAAAACTTAGTTTAAGTATTTTATAATTAAAGCTGCTTTATTTTAGCATGCTATATATATTTAATGTAGTTTTCATGTCATTTATACATGAATAGTTTTTGGTCCTTGGATATGAAATTGCCTGAGAAATTAAAACATCTTATGAGTGAAACATTTTTGCTGCAGGCATTCCAGCAGGATGTGCTCAATCATCGGGAGCCAATAGCTCTTTTGGATAAACAACGTGGAGAACAGAAATTCACTGGTCAGAAACAGGACATGGTACTTATGCGAAATCTGACGACCAATCTGTTAAAGAGATGGGAAAAGGTGCATTCGAAGTCCCTTGAGAGAGCACATCAGATTGATGTTGGTTTAAAAGAAGCCAAGATGTTCAGTGATGGATGGAAGGTAAGTAGAATAAAGAGGCTCTTTTTATCTGTGTTAGCTTTGAACTTTGTACTTTCTACCTGTCAAAATTTTTAAAAAATTACATCCTTTGAAAGATTCCACTTGTTGCAGAAATCCTAGCCCAGCCACAGCAGAATGTTATAAAGCACCATCAGCTTTAGTCAGTGCTATTCTTATTATAGTGACATTAAAGCTTGCCATGTTAATAGTAGGAGAAATAAAGATAATTAGTAAGAGTTTATTTGTATGAAAACCAATAGTTATGGCTGTGAAGTTAATTTCTGTGGATAAGGACATAAGCAAAATGATTCTTGGCTGTGCTGACTTATCTGACATATCATTTCTAATTGAAATTGATCATTAAACAGGAAAAGATCTTTAAATTGCAAGACACTAAATTAATAGTAAAATAATGTTTATGAAATTGAATGTTTGTTCTAAGAAATAAATTTACATGTCGATTCAAATCTCTTTGACTTTTATTTGCAGGATGTATTGAATAGTTTGAATGATTTGGAGGCTATCATTGACCACGACAGCAACATTTTGCAGACAGAACCAGACAAAATAAGAACTCAGATTCAAAAGCACAAAGAGTTCCAGCGAACACTTGGTGCAAAGCAATCAGCCATTGATGGCGTCAATCGTCTTGGCCGATCACTCAAGGACAAATGCCAGCCAGAAGATGCTGCTATCCTTCAGGACATGATATTGCAGCTGAAAACAAAATGGACTACAGTCTGTAACAAGGCTATTGACAGGTACAATCTTTGATTTTTGATTTTGGCCATAATGAGGGCCGGGCAGAATGTGTGACCACCTGCTAAACATTATTGGGGAAGGGCCCAATATTGAGGAGTTTGCACCACTTAACACATTCAGTTCTGGATGAATTTTTCTCGCTGGGCCAGAGAACACTAAAGAATATGGGAAATTTCACATTTTTTACAATTTGTGGGTTTTGCAAATTAGATTAACCAGTAAAAAAGTAAGTAAAGGTTCACCCATAGGCTCAATACCCATAGGGTTTGATGCTGATCTCCACTTTTGTGGCCATCAGCCAAGCCATTCATCGGTGGATGGTGGCCAGCCTTGTATGCTAAGCCTATGTGGTTACCTTTGCAATGTTGCCACTGCTACTCATTTTACCACTGCAATTGAGTGAAAGTTGAGCCAACCTCAGGGAAAAATTTTCATCATCATCATACATCGTTGCAGCTTCAAGAGTTTCTGTCACTGTGAAATGCCTTTTAATAGTTTTAGTAATTTTTGGATCATCATCATTATCACACACCATAGTCCATAAGGATCGTTGGAGCCAATGGTAGAGAAGTAATCGTCCATGGTCCTTTCCTTTCTCTGGTCATGTGTATCGCAGTTTGGATGTTAAGTCCAGGATGGTAGGACAAAATGTCAACAGACAAAATGTAACCCTATCTCTAAACCTAAACCTAAACTGTGACATTTTGTCCTCTGACATTTTGTCCATGACAATTTGTCTGCGGACATTGTGTTCAGTCCATTCAAGAATAAAGTCAATCCATCTTCTATTTGGTCTTCCTCTTTTTCACACACCACTTGATCTTCCCATCATCACTGTCTTTAGTAGACACGCAAAAGCACGAGCCTCTGGTCGGTTTCCAGTCACGATGGTACTGCCATTACTACGCTCAACGTGACGAATATACCGCTTATGGTGTAGGCCTGCACGGCGGCCACGATAGTGACAAATACGCAGGTACTGACCGAATCGCCGATGCTTATAAACAGCATATATTCCGAGCATTTGAAGTCGAAGCAACACGTCAATAGACGGCGACAGTTGGCCTGAGTAGAACGACAACAGATCCGCTCTGTCGTAGTACTGAACGATTCCAATTTGACATACCGTGGCCATATCAGTAAATTCAGTAGCAACAGAAAACAAAGCAGCCAGCTGTCAAGATCCAGTAAGAGACTAAACGAATTTCACTGTTGACGAGGAGACGACGCAGTAATAATGGCTAATCACAGAGGACGCCATCTTAGATAACGGAAATTCAAGCGAAGTGACGATCAGTATACAACTAAACGCCGGGATCGCCAGTCAGTTCAACAGTCTTAAATCAACTAAAATCGCAGAAAAAATCAGGCCTTCCACGACTCATGCGATTAATAACTACTAAGACCAAAATTTGCTACGCATAAAAAATGAGAACACTTCGTGAAGTAAGAAAAAACAACATTAATCACGACGGAATTCAAATTCTGTGGCTGCCACATGCGGCGCCCTCTAGCGAATTTCATGTCATCCATGTCTCACGCATTCAGTAAGTTGGATTACACGTGTCCAAAATTCGGAAATTAGTGTCTGTGCTGATGTTTTTACTTTTCCAGATCATGTTCAAATTGGCAAAAGTGCTGTTTGCAATTCCTATCCATCTTTGTATCTCCTTGCTGCAATCACTATCTTTGGTTATTAGACTCCCTAAGTAAATAAACCAGTAAATGCATTCCAACTTTTCACCATCACCATGTATTTGAACTCCATTGTTGTTTCCCATCACCATCACTTTTGTCTTGCTTCTGTTAATGTGTAGTCCATATTCTTTGCTGGTTTGATATGCCACTGTGAGTTGCTTCTGCACTCTGCAGGTTGTCCTCACTCTCAGCCATCAGATCAATGTCATCGGAGCTTTAATTTTCTGCCTCTGTATCATTACACCTCTTTGTGTTTTAGCTTCCATTTCTCCCTAATGATTTCTAAGATGGCAATGAATAGCAGAGGTGAGACTGGGTCTCCTTTTTATATAAAAAAACTAAAAACCAAAGACAATAACAAACTAATAGCATGACATATGAGGAACTCTAGAGTTATGGTTAGGGCAGACTGCTAATTGCATACTGCCCTGGATCATCCTTCTTCCCTCTGTCATGATTATTATCTGTCTTGAAATGTTTCAAAATGTTCACCATGTGTCACCTCTACATATATTTATGCCATACAGGCCAGTATAATA
The DNA here is from genome assembly GCA_018105865.1 of Metaphire vulgaris. Lineage (NCBI taxonomy): Eukaryota > Metazoa > Annelida > Clitellata > Crassiclitellata > Megascolecidae > Metaphire > Metaphire vulgaris. Next base: position 4,316,918 of record CM030836.1, on the reverse strand, counting down.
ATTATCTACAAGCCAATCATTGTGTTACAGTTGATAGTATATAGAATGTACAGTAATGCCTCTTTAGTTCGCCTCTCTTTAGGTCACAAAGCTCCCCTCTCGCCATGGATGGATTAAGAGCAGATTTCCACCCATGTAATTTGTATTTTTGCCTCTTTGGCTTGCAATCGTGGCTTCAGTAACCTGCTTGACCATTTAGGCCAAGCTCTCAGACTACTGTTTACACAATTAATGACCCCACATTGAATATGTAAGTGTTGATAATCAACTGTCAGCTTGTGAGCTAATGACTGATGAAGCAGTTGTGGTAGAGGTCTGCACCGAGCAAGAGTATGCCCCGCCCCACAACAGTCAACCCCGCTCCCACCAACCGCGAGATGGCGAACCCCGCCCCACTCCCACGGCTTTTGCATCCAACCCCCACCCGAAAGCAGACACTGCATTGGCATAGCACCATTGCCTCAGAGGCAGTCAATTGCGTAATTAATGGGGCTCCAAGCAGTGATGTTAATCCTTGTCCTGGTCCTTGTCCTCGTCCTTGGGGAGTCAGTCCTCGTCCTTATCTTCGTCCTTGGGGGTTCGGTCCTTGTCCTTATCCTCGTCCTTGCAGATCGGTCCTTGTCCTGGTCCTTGTAACTTAGTCCTTGAAAAGTCCTTATAAGGACCAAATTACTTGTATACCATTTTCAATTGTACTGATAATTATGTTCCAAGGTAAGAGTAGTATGTGGATTTATATTTTGGCTACATACTTGCGTTGAGTTACTCTAAATGTTTAGTCATTGTTTCCTTTATAATACCAGTTGATTCTTTAGCAGAATTCTTTGTTTCCCTGCAACGTCGGCTCCAGTTGAACGAGTATTTTCGCAAAGTGGTCTCATAATTAGACCTCACCGTGTGTGCATGACTGATCAGCTGCTGGAAACACTTTTTCATTTATTATTATTATTATTATTATTATTATTATTATTATTATTAAACTTGACAATTTCTTAAGCGCAGTAACATAGCTAGGTGGCTAAAGTCAAAGGCGCATTTGAAATGCAGCATTGCTGTTGACTACATTATGTGCTTTTCTAATTTTGTGATTCGAATTGAAATTGTGTTTGGTTTTTTCCTATCCGACCTTTTTGTCTGACAGAGGTTGGTCCTTGTCCTTGATCCTTGTCCTTGGGGGTCAGTCCTTGTGGTCCTTGTGCTTGCGGGGTAAGTCCTCGTCCTTGTTCTCGTCCTTGGAGGGTCGGTCCTCGTCCTTGGGGAGTCGGTTTTTGTCCTTATCCTCATCCTTGGGGAGTCAGTCCTTGTCCTTATCCTCGTCCTTGGGGGGTTGGTCCTTGTTAACATCACTGGCTCCAAGTCGTTGTCCCCTTCTCTCCCTCTCCCTGCTAACTGTCTCTCTGTGTCTCTATCTCTCTACCTCTGTCAATTGACAATTTGCTCTTGTCTCTGTCCTGGCATGGTACCAACAATAGGCTAAAGTTTACTATTTAAAGTGTCAATAGTCCTTAATGTGGTTCCAAGTCATGGCTCCCTCTTCATCTCCGTCTCTATACAAATTGTCTCTCCATCTCCCTCTCCCTCTGGTTTTAAGCGATTCAAGACTGTTTCAGACAAATTGAAACAATTACCCATATGGGACAAGTGGTACCCGGTTTGTTTGTACTCGGAACCGCAAATATTTTCATCAAGCAAACATTTAATGTGGCCTACATGCCGGCGAATCGACGGTGTCATCTCACGAGAAATATGAGTTGTATCGGAACCGATGCGCCGATGCCTATATCTGACCGATGCAGATACATGCCAATGTATCTGAATCGGCCCGATACCGATGCGCCGATGCCTGTATCGGTCTATCACTAGATTTATTTTTGGGAAAACGTTCTTCAAAACGCTATACTTTAATTTTTTAATTTGCTATATCTCAGGCTATACAAGAGCTAAGAAGATAGGGCATACACCATTGGTTAGGTTTTTTATTCCTCTTTCTAACCACCCATTCAAAACAAAGAAATTTTGGGATGGGGTCCACTCTACAGCCTAAAATAGAACCACCTCCCCAAAAAATGTTTCAAGGCTCCATAGCTATAATTTTTCAGTGGTAACCCCACTTTATTATTATTATTATTATGATTATTATTCAACGTATAGATTAATGTGGCAACTAATCTGGAGACTGCATGGACACATTACAAATTATAATTAATTAATTACAATAGCTCATGCGAAATAGCCAAGTTTTGAGTTTCTTCTTGAAGGTGTCTGGCGTTAGGGAGAGTTGAACTGAAGAAGGCAGACAGTTCCATGCTCTTGCAGCAGTCACGGGAAAGGCACGAATGCCTACAGTACGAAGGCGCGTCGACTGAACGACCAGAGAGATGGTTTCAGCAGATCTCAGGCGACACTGTCCTGCCTGATCTGCGACTCATGCTAATTCTGTCGCTAGTTACTCTGGGCCTATACCATTCTGGCAGCGGATAACCAGTGTTGCAAACTTAAACTGAATCCGCTCTGGTATTGATAGCCAGTGTAAGTCTCGTAGAAGTGATGTTATGTGTTCACGAGAAGGGACCTGGAAGATCAACCACTCCGCTGCATGCAATATGACCTAGAGACGGTCCAGCAGGTGTTGTGGGGATCCGGCGAGTGTCACGTTCCTGTAGTCTAGTTTGGTCATCACCAATGATGAAACCAGTGACTTGAGAGCGGTGACTGACACTATTCTTCGTACACTTCTGATCAGCCGGAGTGCGTTGAAGCAGCTGGCAATTGTCTTCGAGACATGGGTCCTCATCGATTATGTGCTATCAATGTGGATACCGAGATTCCAGACAGACAACACGGGTTGCACCTCAACTCCATCAATACTGATACAGGTTGTCAGTATCAAGTGTTTCTGACGCTAGGAAGCAATCCATAATACCTCAGTCTTGGCAGCATTGAGTTGCAGCTGATGTAACTTCAGCCACCTGGTCACCTCGACCAGGCACCTAGTGACACGCTGCTGGAGCAGATGAACTGCTGCAGGAGGGCTGCCTCCATGTACTTGCGTGTCGTCGGCGTAGAGGTGTGCTTGGAGCCCAAACCGTTGGACAATGCTAATTATGTCGGCGACATAGAGCGCGAAGAGAATAGGCCCTAGTACAGAACCTTGAGGAACTCCTCGTACTACATGGGTCAGTGGAGTGGTTGAGCTTGCACAACATACGTGCTGCACTCGTTTCGTGAGGTAGGAGGAGAACCATTGGAGCACTCGACCACTCACTCCGTACGATGCCTGCAACTTCTTCAGTAGCGTACCATGGTCCACCGTGTCGAAGGCAGCTGTGAGGTCCAGCAATGCCAAGATTCGCTACATCCCCAGCGTCCAGCGCTCATAGGATGTCCAGCGAGACTTTCAACACTGCAGTTTCGGTCGAGTGATGGGCCTGGTACGCGGACTGGAGGTCTGGAAGGAGATTAAAGGTCGTTAAGTAGCAGATGAATTGACGTGACCCAAACCGCTCAAGCAGTTTCGACAGCACCGACAGGTTGGAAATTGGCCTGAACGACTTAATATCGGCGGTATCTAGATTGATCTTCTTAAGTCTAGGAGTGATACGGTATAGGCAGATTTGAAGGTCTCCGGTACCAATCCAGACAACATCGAGCGATTGAAGAGTTCGGAATAGAATGGCGTGAGGATGTTGGAGGACTCCTTGAAAAGAGCGGTCGGCATAGGGTCGTTCGCACACTGCTTGTCTGGAAGTGCCCATATATCTGCGGCCACTTCATCAGGAGACAAGGGCTGGAACGAGCTGAGAGAGCACTGAGTAAATAGTGCGCTGAACATGGGCGAGTCATGCTCCGCGACCGATGCGTTTGGCTACTGGCAAAGTTGTAGGGGAATGTCAGTGGAACAAAATTAATCAAAAAGTTTGGAAATCAGTCAACATTTGGTAAGGATATACCAATTCTAACCCGAACACCTTTAGTCGAAATCTAAGTATTAGCGATGAATTTTGATTTTTATAATTTTTAAAATTTGCTATATCTCAGGCTATATAAAAGCTAAGAAGACGAGAGGTATACACCTGTGGCGAACGCCACAGATCGCTATCGAGTGTATTATTATTTATTAATTCCTTATTATTATTAAAGATTGCCTAACTGTATAAACTTGTTAGTTAATAATTTAATCTAAATAATATTAATAATGTAAATTTGTACTAATTTTAATTAATTAAGTTTTAGTTAATGTAAAACGGACAAAGTACACGCTAGGCTAGAAGGGAGTTTAAGACGTCTTCGGTAAAATTATTAGAAATCGCCACGTTCGTGTAAGATGAAGGGACAGACAGTTGGAGGGATGGAAAGAGAATGGCAACGGCCGGCCAGCTGTGTAGTCACTGTGTCTGCCTGAACACCGGCGCCCGGTTACCAGGGGTGATTAGAGAATCGCTAAGCCTTAGACGAAGTCCATTACCACCGCTAACGATGACGCCACTACCTGGGTCCCTAGTTTACTCTCCTTTCACTGCATCTAAGTGAACATGGCATAGCAGTTGAAAACTCCACCTGAAGACCGGCTCGTAGTTAGGCAGCCGTGTGTGCAACAGTTGTAATAGTTAGTTAATAAGCCAATTTATATAGCGCTATAGTCACAGCAGGCCAAGATCAAGAGCGCTTTACACATTGCACTTAAATGAGATGCTAAACAAGTGCGTCTTTAGTCTGGTAGCGAACATTTCAAGACTAGTCGCATTGGTCACAAAGTCGGGCAGCTCGTTCCAAAGGATGGGATTCCCCCGGGTGAAAGACCTCTCCCCAAATTTCACTTAGACGGAGGGGGTACAACCAATTGGACCGATTACAGGAACGAAACTGCCGCCAACAATCAGTAAGCGGGGGCCTATGCACAAGCTGGAACACCGATGTGGGATGACCAGGACCTGTCGGCGATGCGCTTCGCTGTCAGCGAAGCTTCTTAATGCCGCTAACGACGACGCTGAGGGTTGGATCCCAGGTTTAGCATTTTGACGGCTAATACGCGAAAATACAGACAGCAGCAGCCGATTCCCCTCAAGCGCCGGTCTTAAAATTAAAACTTTCTGAAAATTTTCTAAGATGTGGCACACATCTAGTATTCTAAACTGGCCTTGATGAGTCTGAAATGTCAAGTTATCGCCCTATCTCAAACCTCAGTTTCTTATCTAAGGTCCTTGAGAAGGTTGTCACTCTTCAGCTGCTTCCATATCTTGAGGCTAATGATTTGCTGCCGAAATACCAGTCTGGTTTCCGTGCCTCACACTCCACTGAAACGCTTCTCTTGCATCTTCTCTCAGATCTCTATAGGGCCATCGATCGGTCAGAAGTCACTCTTCTTGCCCTATTTGATGTCAGTGCTGCTTTTGACACTGTTGACCATGATATTCTTCTACAGCGCCTCTCTGTCTCATTTGGTGTCTCTGGTCTTCCTCTGGCCTGGTTAAAATCCTATCTCTCTGAACGCCGCATGATTGCATCACTTGGTTCTTCCTACTCCGTGAAGTACCAGTCACTTGTGGAGTCCTCAGGGTTCAGTCCTTGGGCCGCTTCTGTATATACTTTATACTGCTGATGTTGCACGCTTGTTTGCACCATATAATTTTAAAACACATATGTACGCTGATGATATTCAGGCCTATTCACATTCCAGCCCCACTAATGCGCTGCAGATCACTCGTGAATTTGTTGAAGCCTCTGACTTACTTCATTCATGGATGCACTCAAATCGTCTTTTACTTAATCCAGCTAAAACTCAGCTCATCTGGTTTGGTACTCGAGGTCAGCTCTTAAAAATTGATCATTTGTCTGTGCAGTCTGCCTTCCCGGCCTCTCTTTCTCCTCCTCTGTCCGTGATCTTGGTATAATTCTTGACTCTGAGTTAACCTTTATGGATCATATTAACTCACTTTGTCGCAGTTGCTTCTATCATCTTCGCCAGCTTAGAGTGATTCGACGTACACTAGACATGCCATCTGCTTCTACTTTGATTCATGCATTTATTTGCTCAAGGCTTGACTACTGTGGTTCACTTTTTGCTGGTCTTCCATCGGTGCGACTTGATAAACTCCAGATGGTTCTTCGTTCAGCAGCCAGGGTGATTGCTGGTGTCACAAGACGTGATCACATTAGTGATTATATGACATCTATTTTACACTGGCTGCCTTATCCTGCTCTCGAGTTGAGTTTCGTATGTTGAGAGCGGTTGCACTCTCTCTTTATGGTGCCACTCCATCTTACCTTTCAGAGCTACTCCATCCCCTTAGCTCTATCCCTGGTCGGCCATGTCTTCGGTCCACAACCAATGGTCTTCTCAGTGTGCCCCAAGCACGAACCTCCATGTTCCTGAAGCGAGGTTTTGAATCAGTTGGCCCTATCCTTTGGAATGCTCTTGACGCCAGTATGCGTGGCTTAGCAACTCCTAATTCTATGGCCCTCTTTTTGAAACGACTTAAAACTTATCTCTTTGTTAATATACAGTAATTTGCTGTGGAAGCGCTTCTGAGTGATCTTTCAGAAGAGGCGCTATACAAATATTTTGTTACATTACATTTTGTTACATTACATTACATTACATTACATTACATTACATTCGCCCTTTCGTTGCTATTATTGTGAAGCAATAGAGCAAAGCACAGCGATTGAAAGCAAATGAGCATTGGAGCCTGATAAAGTGCTAAAAGCTTATCGTTTCATATTGACATATCAAAGGCTATTGATTGCACTCTTCGAGTGGCACTAGTTATTTTGGCGAACCAGGGGGTGCGTCTAGCCAACGTGTCTTTGTCCGTGTTACTGGTGTTGCCACTGTAGCCATTGTTTCCATTGTTGCTTGGTTTGTTAATAAATAAAAATAAACCATTAAAAAGGAAGCTGCATTTGTGTCTTATAAAGTCACTGTTGACCGAGTCTTAGTGCACTGTCAGTGAAGGTGAGTCTTGGCTGTGATGAAAATCGCCTACCTGAGGTCACATTTGTGCCCAGGAGGTCAACTCTGAGCCAAGGAAGGAGACAGACACCCGCCTGTCGGGGCGCGGGGAGTCAGTTTGGTGAATAGACGCCGTTGAGGAAAAGAGTGGACCGCCATCCATTCAGGGACAGTTAACCTCGGTTTTTGGTGAAAGCGCTGAGGAAACAAATAGACGCCGCTGCCCATCTAGGAGCGAGAGCAAAAGGTACCGAGCATGCTAAAAAGCCGCAACAGAGGATAGACAATGCCGCCTGTCTTTAAGAGAGCGGAAGACGATTATATTACCGAAAATGAAGAGGCGTAATACAAAGTCGAAACCGGTGACCAAGAATATGTACCAAAATCACTTAAGGCGCCGAGACCAAGCGGTGGCCAGCGATAAGGGGAGCCAGATAAAGGGTCTCTTGGATGAGGCCAGAGACAGGACAGACAGAGAGACGTCTGACGAGGAAAATCAGAACCCTATATTGAGGAGCGGCCATCCTCAGTATGCGTCCTGCCCGGCAGCTGCGGACACCTCATCTGATGTCGGTGAACCAGAAAATCAAACAGGTGCCGCCATCAGGCAGAGTCGGCGGCAGATGGCGATCGGGGAACTGAGCGGGCGTTGGGGGCTGCCCGACCGCCGGCCACGCGATGAGACCGTGAGCCTGGGTCGCCACACACCATTGTTTAGGTTTTTTATTCCTCTCTCTAACCATTGGTTCAAAACAAAGAAATTTTGGGTAGGGTTCACTCTATGGCCTAAAATAAAACCCCTCCCCCCAAAAAATTTTCAGAGCTCCGTAGCTAAAATTTTTCAGTGGTAACCCCACTTTTGTTAGAGGCAAAGTTGTAGGAGAATGTTAGTGGAGCAAAATAACTCAAAAAGTTTGAAAATCGGTCAACATTTTGGTAAAGATATATAAATTCTAACCCAAACAAGTCGTTTTCTCAATGTCATTTTCTACACAGCGCAGCCCAAGGCTGACCTCTTGGTTCAAAAGAATATATATTCCCTCTCATGAGCCAAGCTAGCTAAAAAAACAGGTGTCATCTAGTGAATGGATAGATACTAAAGCGATTTATAGCATAAGATGTGTCCGAGACGTTGAGCCCGAAGTACGAACGACTACAAAACTTACAGGACGTGTCACGTCGCGCAAATAATGAAAGATAAAAGATAACGTTGGACGTCTCTGAACCATTGCGTCCAGTTAAGGGGTTAAGCAATGACAATGATTAATTATTTAAAATAAGTCTGAATCACTTGGGCTTTTATTTACCTAAGATAAAATGCTGGCTATTTTTTCACACTGATAATATTGCTACCATTGTATTCTTTATTTCTTCAAATTTTTGATTGAATTTTTAGGCAGAAACATTTGGAAGATGCATTGCTGGTATCAGGTCAGTTTAAAGAAGCACTGGGAGTTCTACTTGACTGGCTGTACAAAGTGGAACCAAAATTATCAGAGAACATTCCAGTTCATGGTGATGTTGACACTGTCAATAGTCTTATAGAGCAGCATAAGGTAAAAAAAATTTTATTATGCAACTTGTATACTTGTCAGCATTTAAATGAGCATAATCCACAATCTTACAGGGATAATTTTTATATTCACTCTTTTGTTAGTGAATAATTTTGTTTCATATTAATATTTGAGTTAAGGTTTAACCCCTTTACCGGGGACCCCGGAAATATCTGTCCATTTAACATTGAGTTACAGTTAAATGCACAGTAAAGGGGTTAAGAACTTTTTATTTTATGTTGGTGTATAATGAACTCTTTTATTTGCAGGCATTTCAGAAAGAATTGGTGAAACGAACTTCATCAGTAGCTTCAGTTCGAGAGTCGGCAAAGGAGCTTTTATCTGAGACAAGTGACGAAGGTCTTGTATCTAACCGACTCATTGACATGACGACTAAATGGGACAAAGTTTGCCGTATGAGCTTACAAAGACAAGAATGCCTGGAGGAGGCTCTACAACAGGTCTCAATAAGTTTACCAGATATGGTTCAATGGATAAAGTGCCTCTGAGTAGAAATATAAGGGTGCTATACAAATGCTACATTGCAGTACACTGCATTGCATAATGTTTTCAATAAGTGTTCATGTATTGCCTCATTTTTAAGTCTTTGAGTCAAAATTATGTTGAGGTTCTTATAATAAAAACTAGAATATTTTGGGGGAAACATAGATACACATCTGGAGCCAGATCTGTGTAACACTTTGGTGAATATCCAAGAAAATATTTTGAGAAATTACTATAATGGCTTGATGGCTGTTAGAATCACTGATTATTGTTGTTGTTGTTATTATTATTATTATTATTATTATTATTATTATTATTATTATTATTATTATTATTATTACTGCTCTGATGACAATCTTATGAACAAATGGGAAAAACTTATGTTGATGGATAATATTTCAAGGATTTACTCATTTTGTGTGTTTATTTGCTGTTCCAATTGTTGCTGAGTAAATGCAATGGGAAGTGTTGCTTATGTGGCAGGCTGAAGATTTCCACAATGTTGCTCATAAGCTACTAGAATGGCTGTCAGATGCTGAGCGATCATTACGTTACCATGGCAAAGTTTTTCCAGATAACGAGGATCTTCTTGTGCAACAAATGAATGACCATGAAGTAATTTATATTGCTTTGCAGCTTATTTATGTATAAATTTACAAAAGACCTTAATACTATGTTTAACTGAAATTTAATTGAAAATTACTGTGATGAATAAACTGTTTCAATTATACTTTAAAATGTGTAAAATATGGTCTTCATCATATACCATTGTTCAAGCAGTGCTTTGTTCAAATTGCCAAGCTTAACCAAGAGGTATATGCCAAAAAGACTGTTTAATTGTTGTTTTTATACATTTAACTTGCCTAACAAAAATTGCAGCTTGTATGACTGATTTGCAAGAAATGCTTTGTCAACCAATTGCTATTGAATGGGAATAGACTACAGAGACAGAAAACTCATCGAAAACTTGTACATGAATCAATCAATATCTGCCCATGTGAATGGAAAAGACTAAACCAGGAACGCTGGGAAGGGGGGGTGAGACAAGGATGCCCTCTCTCACCATTGTGGTTCAATATCTACACAGACGAACTCATAAGAGAAGCCTTTGAGAACATAGAAGATAGAGTAGTGGTGGATGGAAAGAGGATAAGGGACATAAAATTTGCTGATGACCAGGCAATTATGGCAAACACCAACCATGGATTGCAGAGGTTGATGGACTCTCTTAACTACATCAAAGGATTATGGAATGAAAATCAATTTAAAGAAGACAAAGGCAATGAAAATCAACAGACATGGTGGAGAAATGAAAATAACCATCGATAGAGTGGAAATAGAAAAGGTAGAAGAATTTTGCTATCATGGAAGCCTGCTTGATACAAATGCCAAGTGTCATAAAGAAATAAGAAGAATTGCCTTGGGGAAAGAAGCCTTTACGAACAGAAGAGAACTACTGAGAAGGAATTTTAACCAAAATCTGAAAAAAACAATTGGTCAAAACATTGATCTGTCCAGTGACACTCTATGGATCAGAAACTTGGACGCTCAGGAAAGAAGACATAAAAAGACTAGAGCAGCGGTTCTCAACCTTTATACTGCCACGACCCCTTCAATTCAATTCCGCATGATGTTGCGACCCCAAACTGTAAAATCATTTTCATTCATAATGTAAACTGTTAAAAATAATAATGCTGCACCAATTAAAATATTTGAAATCATTCTTATTCAATTGTCTGCAATGCCTATCCTCGAACGACAATTATAGTAAAAAAACTAATAACTAACAGTGGGGAAATTTGGTACAATTACAAGTTTTACGCATCAGAAAAGAGACAACCCCATATTTCCGATGGTTTTAGGCGACCCCTGGCAAATTGTCATTCGACCCCCGTTGGGGTCGCGACCCACAGGTTGAGAACCGCTGGACTAGAGGCATTCAAAATGTGGATCTGGCGAAGAATGGAGAAAGTCAGCTGGACAGAAAAAATAACAAACGAAGAAGTCTGGAAGAGGATAGAAGAGAATAAAAGCCTAATAAACACTATTTGTACAAAAGAAGTGGATAGACCATGTTCTGAGAGAAGAATCAGACCTGCTAAGAGAAGTACTAGAAGGAAAGATGAATGGGAAAGCACAGAAAGGGCGACCAAGGACATCGATGCTGGAGTGGATGTTCAGCGCTACGGGAAAAAACAAGTATTCAGCTCTGAAGATAACTGCTCAAGATAGAGAAGAGTGGCAACGCTGGAGCCTGTCTTTGGACAGAGCTCCTGAAGAAGAAGAATATTGCTAAAAAGTTCTCAGCACTTTCTTTGTGTTATCTACAGTATCTGATTGATTGATTGATTGATTGATTGATTGATTGATTGATTGATTGATTGATTGATTGATTGATTGATTGATTGATTGGTTGGTTGGTTGATTGGTTGGTTGGTTGGTTGGTTGGTTGGTTGGTTGGTTGGTTGGTTGGTTGGTTGGTTGGTTGGTTGGTTGGTTGATTGATTATGATACATGTGATTCATATTATAGAAATTTGAGGAGGAGTTTGTTCAGCAGGAGCAGAAATTGACTGACTGCACTCGACTTGGTGAGAATATCCTGAAGAGAGCTCATTCTGATGCCATTCCAACTCTAAAGCACTGGCTGACAATCCTTCAGGCACGGTGGACAGAGGTGAAAAATCTTTGCAGTCAGCGAAACAAGAGACTTAGGGATAATTTGGAGGCAAATCGAGCTGATACACTTTTGCTGGATGAGCTGACCCTGTGGCTTGGTGAAATGGAAACCATGATAAAACAACACAGCCAAAAGGAAATTCCAGAAAATATTCCCATTGTTGAACAACTGCTTCAAGATCATGCGGTACATATTTGATTGTTTTCTTTCTGTTCTTACTTCTCTTGTGTTTTTGAAATTTCATATTTGACTAATGCATTAATTTTTCTATGAGATTCATTTAAAAGCTTATTTCAACTGTTACATGATGGATTAATTGTCCCTTGTGATGGAAAATATTTAGATGATAGGATATTATGTCTTTGTGAAATGTGTATTTTTAATTTGCCCATGAATTTATTTAGCTATTATCAAATATTGATTGAATGAAATTTAAAGAATTGAAAGAACATTATTTATTATTTAGTTAGTTAGTTAGTTATGGGCTAACTTTATAGCGCTATTGTCATATAAGGCTAGGGTCAAGAGCGCTTTACATGGTACTGAACAAGAGTCCGAACAAGTGTGTTTTAAGTCGCTTCGTAAAAGTTTCTAGATTAGTCGTATTGGTGATATTGTATGGTAACACGTTCCACAGAGCCGGGTTCCCACGTGTAACGGATCGCTCTCCGAGTTTAGCTGTCTTCGAGGGAGGAGGAACCGTCAGTAGAGCTTTCACCAAGGAACGGAACCGCACTCGGTAATCAGTGTATGGGACCCTGTGAAGCAGCTCCGACAGGTTGGCTGGGCATGACGGATCGTAAAGTGCACGGTGCGTGAACCAGCACCTTTTGAACACGATCCGTTCTGGAATTCGGAGCCAGTGCAGTCTGTCTCTGAGCTGTGGTGTGACACGCTCTCTCCACCTGATTTGACAGATCATACGGGCCGCGGCATTCTGGACGATCTACAAGCGATCAAGCTGGCTGCCGGGTAATCCGAGGATGCTATTGCAATAGTCCAGTCTCATGAGCACCAGCGCCCGCTCGAGTAGCGTCACCGCTGGCGTCGGTAGATGTCGTTGTACCACTTTAATCCGCCGTAGATGGTAGAATGCATTCCTGGCGACTATGCCGACGTGACTGCTGAGCGACAGTTACTTGTCCAATTGAACACCAAGGAGGCGTACGTCAGCAGATGGTATTACTGGGGTCTGGTCAATGAGGAATGGCTCATGATTAATTAGGTGCTTCCTCTTCGGGGTGGTGATCCAGAGCACCTCAGTCTTTGCGGGGTTCAGTGCCAACCAATATGCCTTGATCCAGGATTTAATTCTTGCAATGCTATGACGCGTTCACGCAGCTGGTCCATTTCGTTGATAGGGCAGGAGGCAAAAATCTGCATGTCATCGGCATAGGCATATAGGGAGAGCCCGCTTTCCTCTATGATCCACACCACGTCCGCTACATACAGTATGAACAGGAGTGGGCCGAGCACGGACCCTTGCGGAACGCCGCTGAGCACGGGGCGCGGACAGGTTTTGGTTCCATTCCACGACACCGATTGAGTGCGATCGGTCAAGTAGTCATGCAGCCACCTGAGGGCGCCACCTTTAATGCCGTAGGAGAGTTCCAGGCGTTGAAACAGGATTTCATGATCCACGGAGTCGAAGGCTGCCAACAGGTCCAGTAGGCATAGGAGGACGGCTTGGTCGTTCGATATCGCATCCACTATATCACTGTAGACGCAAAGAACGGACGACTCCGTTGAGTGTCCCCGTCTGTATGCCGACTGGCTTTTCGGCATGAGTCCATTCGATCCTAGATACCCAACCAATTGTGCATTAGCAAATCTTTCCAGGACTTTGGTTAGAAAGGTAAGGTTTGCGCCCGTAGCCCGTACCTCGAGGCCCTTAGCCCGTACCGAGGCGCCCGGCCCGGTACGGGCCCCACCCTTGATTATCAGTACAATTCAAAATGGCATGCAGATAATTTGGTCCATAAACGTGACTTACATAATTTCGGAAGATTGAGAGTTTCAATATGTTCAATCGAAAATCTTTTTGTGTGGTGTTTTACTTCTTAAGTTTGTCAATTTTCAGTTATTTTAACTATTTCAGTTATTTATTTTTCAGTTACAGTTATTGGTATTTTTCAGTTATAGTTACAGTTACAGTTAACCGATTTGTTATTTTTCAGTTAACTGATATTTTAGTTACAGTTACAGTTAACTGAAACCACACTGTTTTCAAAGTTCAGAATCATCATCATCCAGCTCTGTGGGTGCTGTACCTGTAGGTGTCAACAGCCTGATTCACAATTGACCTCCATCATTCTTGGTCCTGTGTTGCTCTGGTTAGTGTGTGCAGCTCCACGTTCCCCCTATCTACGATATCATCCAATCACTCTCTTCTCGGTTTGCCTCTTCAATTTTCTCCATCCATTGTTCCTAGCATGATCTTCTTCACCAGTCTATTGTCTTCCATCCTCCATGTGTGCCCGAAGAAGTTCATTTTTCTCCATAACATTGATTACCAGTACATGATATTTGTTTTGTTCTTAATTCTTTCTTGTATCATTGTGTTCTTTATTTTCTGCTGCCATCTGATGTTCAAAATTCTCCTATTTAGCATTTCATTTAAAAGGCCAGTAGTCGTTCTTGGTAGAGGTGTGCACGGGGACTGACTGTTGTCCCCATCCCCTCCCGTCCCCGCAAAGCTTTTCTCCATCCCCACCCCGTCCCCATTGACTTAAAATCCATCCCCACCCCATCCCCTAATATCTGTCCCCATCCCCATTCCCGTCCCCGCATTTCGGAACCCGTACCCGCATTTTGGTCTCCGTCCCCGTCCGCGGTGTTTTATATCAACTATTAATTTATTAGTACCCAGGGTGCGATTTTATGACCTGGTGCAGTGGGAGGAGGGGATTTGTCGAGCTTGGGGCGCGAGTTGTTGGGGAAATGTAGCAGTGGGTGGATGTAGTTGTGGGGAGATGCAGCAGTAGGGGGATGCAGTTGGGCAGTGGGGAGGAATTCCCCTTCCCCCTACAAATCGCGCCATGTTAGTACCCAACACGAGAAGTAGCTTTTCAAAAAGTTACTATGCTCTTCTAAACTATGCAATAACCATATATGAAAATAGGACACTATTACTAACCTGATGTCTTTAGCGCACATCATAACCATAGCGTCAGCCAATTCATTTTTCAACGTGTATACCGGAAACTAACCAAAAGATAACGGACATTCCCGGTTTTACTACCATTGCCATTCTGCCAGCAGTGAGCAACACGTTGAAAAATGAATTGGCTCTCTTTCTTGTCCATTTTTCTGTAACTTTATAAAATGTTTAATTTATATAGTAGGCCTAAGCTAAGTGGAGTTTTTTTAATCCACCTCCGAATCGATGGTGATTGAGTCAGGGGCACTAAGGTAAATAGTGATGGTGGTTGGTGGGCACAGGAGAGACTGGGCAATTGGCAGTGGGCACTGGACATTCAAATTACAAAGCTGTGCAAAGTGCTCTGCAATCCGCCCCACCTCTAAATTATATTATCTTTGTTGTCCTGTACATCTATAGGCTCCCCCAACAAGCTGAAACCGGCTCTGATGATTCTCCCCTGGTGTGTTTATCAATTACCCTCAAGTTCTCAAATGGCTTTATGGTCTCTACCAACTGCGAACTAACAATGGTGTCGAGTGATCAAAAGATTCAAAACCAATCTTGCCTGGCCTAACAGTTCAATTTAATGGCCTTTTAATTCGAAACTGAAAGGCGTAGGCCTATATGGTTAGTAGCTATGCTAAAATCGGCCGAACGCATGATTATTGAATTGCGAGATTAATCGTCCCCATTCCCGCGGTATTTACGGCATTTTTGAAACCGCATCCGCGGTAATACCGTCAGCCTGGATCCCGCTACCGCGGTACTACCGTCATAACTTTTCCGTCCCCATTAATATTTCGGCAAAATTACAGATTTCAATCCCGCTACCGCGGTAAATCCGCGGATTACCGCGGTGAAACCACGGTAGCCATTACCGTGCACTCCTCTAGTTCTTGGTCTCTTTTCTTTATGGTTCAGGTTTCTGATGCATACAGTAGCACTCTGGAGTCATGTTCTTAGTACAATATCTCCAGTTCGGTTTCGACTTTCATGACCTTGCTTTTCCATATTGTTTTAAAGCCTGCCATTGCTCCTGTTGCTTTTGCAATTCTTTTGTCTCCTGGCTGCAGTCGCTATCCCATGTCAGCAGATTCCAAAGTTTTTGAATTCTGTTATGTGCTCGATTTTGACTGACTGTCATGTTTTCAGTGAATTCTTGTTTTCCAAATACCATCGCTTTTGTTTTTCTATATTTACCATCAGTCCCATAGGTTCTGCAGATTCTACCACACTGTTGAGGCTCAACTGTAAGTTTTCGGTATCTTCTTCTAGCAGGTTTATGTCATCTGCAAATATCAGGTACCTGTTCACCATCTCTCTATTGACCTTGACTCCTTTTCTCTTGTTCTCTCCTACATCCATTACCCTTTCTAAATATGCAATGAAGTTTATGGTTGAGACTGGGTCTGTTTGTTTTATTCCCTCTTTTTACTCAAACCATTCTACCAGTTCTTGATCTGTTCTTACTGCTGCCCAGACCTGTCTTGCCAGTGTGAGGCACCTGGTGGCCTGCAGGGGCCCGAATGGGTTGGATCCAGGGCCGTTTTAAGGCATAAGCAAGGTAGGCACGTGCCTAGGGCCCCACGATATATGAGGGGCCCCGGCAGGCGTGAAAAAGTTTTTTTTTCTGATGCTCAAAAACGTTGATGAGCCAAAAAAGGTCATCACGTTTTTTGGTACTTGATCTTTCAATTAATTTATCCTCCAGAAGTTGATAAGCAAAAAAGATCAAAACATAAAAAGGCTGGAGAGTGCGGGGCTCCTAAGATGTGCGGGGCCCTGGGCACAGTGCCTAATTTCCAACACATAAAGACAGGCCTGCTGCTGCCTTTGCAGTTTTTTTACATGGTTTTGTAGTGTTCGTGTGGCTGTGCTGTCTACCCCGTAAGAATCCAATGTTGTCCAAATCATTTGGTGTTCTACCTTGTCGAATGTCTTCCTGAAGTCTATGAAGCAGTTGTATACCGGTAGTACCGGTAGTTTGTTCTTTCTCCAAGCTTTCTCTGCTATAATTCTCAACATCAGTATTTGTTGCATGCTGCTTCTGTCTTTACGGAACCCTGCCTGCTCTTCTCCCAGGAATGGTTCTATGCTGGTCTGTAGATGATCTAGTATCACTTTGAGTAGTATTTTGTCATATGGTTTATGAGATATATTGTCCTGTAATTTCAGCATTCTTTTAAATCTCCTTTCTTTGCAATTGTTGCTATTATTGATTTGGTCCATTGATTTGGTACATTCTTCTGGAATTTCCCTTCTTCCCATATCTCCCTTATAAGCTGATATATCTCTTCCTCCAGATGTTCTCTGCCCGCTTTCAAGATTTCAACAATTCCATCGGTTCCTAGTCTCTTCTTGTTTTTTAGCTTTCATAATGCTCTGTGCACCTCTTCTCTGAATGGAGGTAGTTCTTTGTCCTCCATCGGTGGCGCAATGTCTTTTAGTTTCCTCCTGATCTCTTATCTTCTGTTTGTCGTCTCTCTTGTTTGGGGCTATAGAGTTCTTTGCAGTATTCCATCCATCTCTTTTTTATCTCTTCTTTCTCTGTCAAGATTTTTCCCTCTTTCCTCTTTATCATTCTTGCTCTCATTTGCTACTTTCCTCCCAGTTCTTTTATTAGTTGCTATGTCTGTTTCATTTTCTTCTCATCTTAAGTTCTTTGTATTTCCCTACAGCATTCTTTCATCCATTTCTCTTTGTCTGCTTTTGCAACATGTCTTACTTCGTTGGGTTTCTTCTTATGTAACTCGTTGGCTGTGATACATGTCACTGCAGTTGTAGTACAACAAACTACAATGACGCATATCACACAAAGTCCAGAATGCTTTGTATAAATTGTAGATGTTTGAGGTAGATTTATTGAGCAGGAAGAAGGAAATTGAAAAGTTTTCAGGAACTGGTAGACAGCCATTGGAGCACAAGCAGATGTCAGTATCACACTTCAGCTGGAAGACAACTCCACGAAGAAGGTTATTAATATTCTCATTTTGCTTTCATTTATATATCTTTTGTCTGGTCACATTTCCAGTGCTTGCAATGTATTTTATAAGGTAATGAATTGTAAATAAATAGTAGTCTTTACTAAAATTCCATACAGGTTTATCAACAAGTTTAGGCAAATGATGTGTATAAGGAATAAACTTTGTGTGGCATATATACTGACAGAAAGAGCAATTATCTGCTTAACCTTTTAAAGGGGGAATTACATGTTTTAAGTCATTCCCCCGACGGGGGAATTAATATTTGGAAAAGGCGTGAAAACGTGAACATATACGTTATAAACTGACTATATTTCAGACTATATAGAAGCTAGAAAGATGCGGTTTGCACCGGTGTTGAGCATTTTTATTGCTCTTTCTATCCATCCGTGCCAAAAGAAAAAAAATTGGGGGTATGGACCACTCTACACCCTAAAATCTGACCCCTCCTCAACATTTTGTTCAAATTTTGATAAAAGGTCAATATCAAAACGTCTTCAGCGGTAACCCCCCAAATGTGAGCGATAAAGTTCTAGAGGAGTGCAATTTGAACAGAATAGTGCAAAAAATTTGAAGATCGGACCATATTTGGGGTAGTTATGAATTTTCATACCCAACTGTCAATTGCTCACTGAAATGACAATTACGCGAACGGATTTTCAATGTGAAAAACCGAACAACTCAGTATATTTCAGGCTATATAGAAGCTAGAAAGATGCGGTTTGCACCATTGTTGAGCATTTTTATTGGTCTTTCGAACCATCCGTGCAAAAAAATTTTGGGTGTAGGGTCCCCTCTACACCCCAAAATCGGACCATGTCCGACAAAAAATTTTCAAAGCTCAATAAAAAAATTTTTTCAGCGGTGACCCCCAACTGTGAGCGAGAAAGTTGTAGGGAGGTGTAATTGGAACAGAATAGTGTAAAAATTTTGAAGATCGAACCATATTTGGCGTAGTTATGATTTTTCTAGCCTCCGGCTGAAGATTTTTCCTATACATTTTCCAGCCTTGGTTGTTACACAGCCAATATTCCTTGCATATATAGTCAGCATTATCGAAAACGGTGCTGCCGCCTATCGAATGGATGTGAACTAAATCGGTTGCCGCGTTGGATTTTTGAAAAAATCGCAGGTCCGCGGTACACACTCGCTTATCTAGCATGCCGTTTATAGACGGCGAACACAGTTTGGATACGGTTTTCCGCCGCCGTTTAAAGACGGCGAACCCCTGAAAGAGGTTAATTCAATCTGTAGGGAATATAAATAGAAGCAACATAATCTCAGCCAAAAAGAAAGAAAGAGTAGGACCTTGGAACTTACAAACACTGTGCAGCACTGGAAAGTCATTTTGTCTGACAATTGCCACTCCTTGTTTCTGAACTCCTGTCTCAGTTTCACTGGATCATATTGTGTATCCATTAATCGTCATTCTCCCACAGCTTACCCAATGGGTCTCACTTTGTCAGACAAAATTAATGGATACACAATATGGTCCAGTGAAACTGAGACAGGAGTTCAGAAACAAGGAGTGGCAAAGTCTGTGGCTGATGTGGTGTTCCATAGTGTCTGACTAATTAAAATCCGAATAAAGCGCAAAAATGTTGACACCACAATAATTGAGGCATACACACCAACAGAAGGAGGTTCAGATGAAGAGAAGCACAAATTCTACAACAACTTACAACATCTGATAGACAAAACACCAAGAGCATGACCTTTTCTTGCTCTCTTACAGATTTTGATGCAAAAGTTGGGAATAATGCTGAAGTATTAGGGAAAATTATTGGAAAGCATGGAGTGCAAGGGGTGAAAATGATAATGGCACCAGATTACTTGAATTATTCATCAGCAACATTTTATGTATAACCAACACTCAATTTATACAAAAAGTGTGTAGGAAACTCACATGGACCTTTCCAGATCACAAAACAGAAAACCTGATAGACTATATCGGAGAAGGCAAGGATCATGCATGACCAGGTGGAAGCAACATTATGATGAGCTACTAAATCAAGAAGACCCTAACAACACAGAAGAAACATATAATGAGATCGATTAATCATAGGATAGATGTAACTTAGGAAGACAAGTTTTGGGAAGAAGACAATATCACAATGAAAGAGATAGAAAGGACAGTGAAGCAGATGAAAAAACAAAGCCCCAGGACTCTGCAATATCACAGCAGAAGCGCTCCAAAACACTGGTGTGTATACAATCCATAGACGTCTTAAAGTAAGGACTGACGTCAGCCAATCTCGGGTCTGCGAACTTGGGTCCATTAAGTTTTTAACACCATAACATCTATTACAGTATATACTCACCGATAAGTCGAGAAATGTATGCCTTGGAATTCACTTTAAAAGCCGAGTCGACTTATCTGCAGGTCAATGCAATTTTCCAAAGAATTTTTGTAAAGGAACACATTTCCTATTGCATTACAATGACCTTTGGCCTGTAAACAGCTTGGAGATGACGGGTTGGGGGAGGGAAGCAGCCATCTGTTTGACCGTGCAGCCGACCTTCAGGCACTTGGCCTCTGTGTACCACAAATACCTTTGGCCTGTAAACAGCTTGGAGACGTCGGCTTGGGGGAGGAGAGAGGCTGTCTGTTTGACCGCGTGGCCGACCTTGGCCTCTGTGTACTGCAAATACCTTTGACCTGTAAACAGCTTGGAGACATTGGGTTGGAGGAGGGGAGCAGCCACCTTTTGACTCAATTTCAGTGTAGATCGGCCATTATTAGGCAATTCAAGAAATCTATAGGCTCCTAAATTTCCTTGTCGACTTATATGCGGGTCATAGCAAATTACATAATTTTGACCAAAAAACGGAGTCGAGCTATCTGTGAAGTCGACTTGTCCGCGATTATGTACGGTAACTGCGCTGCAACTGGAGTTCACACAGTGATACAACTATGAAATTTGGCAGTCGCACTCAGAAATGAACTCTATGCATTTCAAGTAACTGGAAGTTGATGACTGCGAAATGCATTGATTTTGACACTATGTATTTATATATCATCTTAAGATCAATGTATTTCGCATATATTGGATGCTGCTGATCTAGGCCATCTATATAGTATTTAGCAACAGAATCTGATAGTCAAGAATTCAGCTTTATATGCATTGAGTAGGATTGCAATATCATTATCAGGAATATAGTCCAGTGGCATAGCCAGGGTTCCGAAATAGGGGAATATGTAGAATTTCGAGGAAACAAGGCTCGTCAAGATGTTATTCTCACATTCATGTATTCTCTTCGATCGTGCTACCTACCCCTCCCCGAAATTTCTCAACGGTCTTGCCCAAATCCCAAGGCCAGGGTCCCTGCCAAAATAGAGAGCCGGCCCCCTGGCTAAACCAATGATATAGTCGAATGGTTGTCTGGAACTGATCCTCGTTTTATTCTCCCCATCATCAGAGTATTGGCGATAGGCTACATCCTTGTCTAAATCCTGTTTTGATTTTGAACCACTCAGTTTCTTTTCTGTCAATTCTGATGCATGCTAAAACTGTGCTGTATAAATTTTCAATTAGCCTGATTATTTTAGCATGAATTCCTAGGAGTTTTCATGATCCTTCTCTCCAGATAGAGTCATAAGCTTGGGCAAAATTGATAAAGCACATGACCAAATCTTCATTAAATTCTGTTTTTCTCAATGACTTGTAGAAGGACAAAGATTTGGTCAGAGCATGCTCTGGTTTGTAGAAGGGAAAATACCAACACTAATATATAGATGTGAATCTTGGACCATAAAAAAAGAATCGGGGAAAAAATAGCATTGGAAACTAAATGGCTTAGAAGCAATGTTCCCTCTAATTTTTTGAGACCGTGAGCGCACCAGATTTTTCGTGAGCGGAAATAGTTTCGTCATGAGCGCTTGTATCAATATCATTCAATCAACGCTATATTATGTATACCAGCGGTGCACAACCTTTTTCGGCCGTGGGCCACAGTTATATTTCTGAAATCCTTCGGGCCTATCGTGGGCCAGACTCAACTGATGACTGCCATTTATGTCTTTGCTTGAAGTTTATTACAATTTAGTACAAAATCACTTTTTAAGTTAAGATACATTGTACACTATTGTAAAGTGTCTTATGCAATATCAGTACAGTAAGGCATGGTTATGCCTTTGTATAAGTTTCTAAACATAAAGTTTATAGTTATACACTATGTTGGAGTTAAACATATTTAGCAGAATCTAAAGTATTTTTATACTAGTCTTATAAGACTTTTAGAAAAAGTTCATAATCTAAAGTTATAAACTTAGTGTACAATAACCGAAACACATTGGACCAGTGATGAGCACAATTTTTGTATCCGAGGGCCGCAAAAGTGTCTGTGACGAAAGTCAAGAGCCGCACAAATTTTTTCGTCATTTAGAATTAAATTTCTAATTAGTCTCCAAAACGACTTTAGCATAGTCAAATTATCAAGCAAAATGTCATAAATGTGTACTAATAATCCCGGCGTCCTTGATAAATTGACTCACGTATGAAATGCGTGACCCAAATCACCCAATGAGTGATGTTCATGTAATAGCGCCTATTAAGCAAATTTATAGCTGCAGGCTGCACATGCGCACAAATATCAGCAGATATAAACGACACTGATTTGGCAAAGCAAACGCATTGGCAGTTAGGATAAATAAACAACCACGACTAACATCGCTCATGCCTAAATAAATAAATCACCTCGGTCAAATGAACCTACTGAAATCATACTTTTGGGAAACGCACATAATACCCGTTGAGTAAAATAAATTGTGCGCAAACAAAGAAATGTTGTGCGAGCTACCACTTAAATTCGTGCATGCGCACGCGCGCACCTTAGAGGGAACATTGCTTAGAAGGATACTTAGGATTGGATACAAAGAACCTATAGCAAATGAAAAAGTTAGAGAGAACAATGCCACCAAGCATCATTGAAGTAATCAGAAAGAAGAATGAAATGGACTGGACATGTACTCAGAATGAAAGAAATAAAAACCCAAAACTAATTTTCAACTACAAACCAAAGAGGAGAAGATCTAAAGGAAGACAGAAAAGATGATAGGTGGACGGATTGGAAGAGGATCTGCACATGACAGGGCTGAATCTCAATGGAAAAAATGACGGAAGACACCGAATGACTTTGGAAGAAATAGCAAAGGACAGAGAACTTTGGAGAGATGTCATGGAGAAGCCGATAGCTGGAGACAGCTGGAGGGCAAAAACCTGACCTGAAGGAATAGATGCCTCTGAATGGTCACGCTGTCAAATTATGAATGGGTACATAATTTTGTTTTGATTAAATGACTCAAACCCAAAGGGGCTCAGAAATTATCATAAATGAAAATATATAAGAAGTGGGGGCGTTGTATTGTTTCTGATACAATTGACGTATTGTTACCTTTTCTAATTCAACTTCAGAAAAGTGGTTGACAGACGAACTCCAGAACCAGTATTTAGTAATCCAAAAGTCACAGAATTATTCTCTAGATGGCGCCGTTTGTGGTTGTTATCAATGGACAGACAGAAGCAGTTACAGGACATGGTGGATCTATTGGATGAGGTAAGAGACAATAAACTTGCAAAACTTTTTTCAGCATTCAGTTAACTTGTTGCCAGACTATATTATTTTGCATTCCAACTTGATATATATCAAGATGCAAAATGTCACACTTTTTTCATAAATTTTATTTCGTTTTTGATTACTTCAATTTTGAGTTTGAGTATTATCTAATCTGCATTATGAGATATACTTATTGTAAAAGATCAGGCTAATATGATCAGGCTAATATGAGACATGGCTTCTGAAGGAGTCTGTGGATTTGGTCGCTCCATATCTAGTGGCTCTCATGGCCATCTCTTTACGAACTGGTGAATTCCCGGCCATATGGAAGCAGGCCGTGCACACCTTAAGTGGCCAGGTCTGGACCAGGCAGACCCTGGCAGTTTTCGCCCAGTCTCAAACTTACCATTTCTTTCGAAGCTGGCGGAGAGACTGGTTAATAACAGGCTTGTTTCCTACCTGAATGTGAATGGTCTGCCGAAAAATCAATCTGCTTACCGTCAGGGACACTCGATGGAAACAGCGGTCCTACGGATTGTCAGTGATTTGATCGAATCGGCGGCCAGTGGTCGACAGGCGCTCATCTGCCTCCTCGACTTCTCGGAAGCAGGCCGTGGTCCTTCCACACATTAAGCAGCCAGGCCTCAAACTTACCATTTCTTTCGAAGCTGGTGGAGAGACTGGTCAACAGCAGGCTTGTTTCCTACATGAATGTGAATGGTCTCCTGCCAAAAATGATACCAGAAGGTGCATGCGTCAGTCCAGCTTCTCTGCCTCCGACTACCACCAGTTTCTGGATCGGAGGGTGGCAGATATCAGGAGCAGAACAACGGGAGCTGACCCTCCGGTGCTTCAGAGGCTCACTAGAAGTGTTTGCAGCTCCATTGGTCGAGGAGGTAGTCTCCGGGGACTGTGGATTTGGTCGCTCCGTATCTAATGGCTCTCATGGCCACCTCTTTATGAACAGGTGAATTCCCGGCCATATGGAAGCAGGCCGTAGTCCTTCCACACCTTAAGCGGCCATATCTGGACTGGGCAGACCCTGGCAGCTTTCGCCCAGTCTCAAACTTACCGTTTCTTTCGAAGCTGGCAGAGAGACTGGTCAACAGCAGGCTTGTTTCCTACCTGAATGTGAATGGTCTCCTGCCGAAAAATCAATCTGCTTACCGCCGGGGGCACTCAATGGAAACAGCGGTCCTACGGATTGTCAGTGATTTGATCGAACCGGCGGCCAGTGGTCGACAGGCCCTCATCTGCCTCCTCGACCTCTCGGCCGCCTTCAACACAGTCGACCATGAGATCCTGCTTGACCGGCTTGAGTGCTTTTATGGGCTAACTGGGGTGGCCCTTGCCTGGATTCGCATCTATCTTGATGACAGATCCCAGCTGGTCAGCTGGATGGGAAAGACGTCTACTCCCTCTCGGGTCCTCCATGGCATGCCCCAAGGTTCCGCGCTGGGTCCGCTATCATTCACACTCTACACTGCGGACATTGGCCGAATCATTGAATCATTTGGCTTCTTGATGCACGCCTATGCTGATGACGTGCAGGCCTATTTGCCCTGCCTACCATCTGATGCTGGTGAACTTCGCACACGAGCTGAGTCATGTATAGCGGCCGTCCGGGTATGGACTGATCAGAATCGACTCTCGCTGAACCCAGTGAAGACGGAGTTTCTCTGGCTCGCTACCCCTCACAGGGGGCACCTCATTGACCGCACCGCCTTCAATGTTGAAGGTGTGGCTATAGCACCCTCTAGCCAGCTCCGTCTACTCGGTGTACTCCTCGACGACTCGCTTTCGTTCGACGCACAATTGAACAATACTATCCAGTCAGGATACTTTCACTTGTGACGGATTAGAGAAGTGCGACGCTACCTACCAACCTCAGCGGTTATTGACTTGGTCCAGGCACTGGTAGTTGCCCACACTGACTATTGTAATAGTCTGCTATACGGATTACCGGATAGGCAACTAAATCGACTTCAGATGGTTCTGAATGTTTCGGCTCGCCTCATCTACGGAACCAGATGGAGTGCCCATGTCACGCCACTCCTGAAGGATCGTCTACACTGGTTGCGGATCCCCAAGCGCATGATGTTCAAGCGTCTTTGGCTTATGCACCGAGCGCTTAACAACCCATTCTGTCTGACCTACCTGTCTGAACTGTTTGAAAGATCCTCGACGGTCGATTGCCGCTCTCAACTACGCTCGGGTCTTAACAATCATCCGACCGTCCCTCCGCAACTGAAGACCGCGGGATTTGGGGACAGGTCCTTCCGACATGGGGGCCCTACCTCGTGGATCTCGCTCCTGAAGTCGCTGACAGTTGAGACATTGCCGGATCGGTTTCGGAAACAGGTGAAAACGTACTTGTTTAATAACTCACTTTTGTAAAGCACTTTTGACTTTGGCCTGTGTTAGCCATGCTTACGGCACTTAAAGAAAATTATTATTATTATTATTATTATTATTATTATTATTATTATTATTCCAGGACAATTTATATAGCGCTGTAAAATGTCTTGTATAATAATAATTATGAAATATTTGTTGGTGATGATAGCAAGAAAAGTTCCGTAACTTTGACTTTGATGCTTGGAGACTACAATACACTCATTGGATGAAGCAGAATAAGTCGCGTATAATGGATTTCTTCTATCGTCAAGATCGAGACCATGATGGAAAAGTGACACGTCATGAATTCATTGAAGGAATATTGAAATCAGGTTCAGTGTTGTTTTTTTCTTGTTAAATTTTTATTGGTTGACTCAGTATCTATATAAGAACTGGCCTACCAAACGGTTTATCCTGTTGCACTTTAAGAATAAATGAATGTTTATTATTATTATTATTATTATTATTATTCTGTCCGACCTACCTGTCCGAACTGTTTGACGCTCTGTTTAAGCTTACTTACTAATTTTTACAAAATTTTAATATGTGTGAGCTTAGAACCAGCTGACAAATTTGCAATATCGGGCAATTTTTTTCTTTCTTTGCTTAAAAGTGAAGTTTAATCTTATTTTAATCTTATATTATTATTATTATAAGCTGGACAATTTATATAGCGCAATGAGCATGACAAAAATGGCCAAAGACAAGAGCACTTTACAATACTACCTATAGCCGATGGTGAATA
The DNA here is from genome assembly GCA_018105865.1 of Metaphire vulgaris. Lineage (NCBI taxonomy): Eukaryota > Metazoa > Annelida > Clitellata > Crassiclitellata > Megascolecidae > Metaphire > Metaphire vulgaris. The sequence continues at coordinate 4,290,409 of CM030836.1, read as the reverse complement.
GGTGAGTCTTAAGATTACTTAGGAAAAGTCTGAGAGAGTCAGAGTTTGTAACATAGTTTGATAGTGAGTTCCACAGTTCTGGATTGCCCCATGTGACCGACCTGTCCCCAAACTTAGCCATTTTAGACAGGGGAGGCACTAGCAGTTTGACTCAACTGCCAGATCTAAGCAGCCGACGTCGTTCCAGTGTCGTGGTCTGCTGTAGGAGGGAGGCGATGCAGTCCGGACAAGTAGGGTCGTGTAGCGCTCAGTAATACGTCCGGACAAGTAGGGTCGTGTAGCGCTCGGTAAGTCAACAGGAATGTTTGAATGTTTCCATCTCATGAATTCATTTCTATACAAGTAACTTTTCTCATAGGCATCGATCTTCAAAGATTTGGAATTATTTCAGTATTTCAAATCTCACAATTTTCACTACAAAAATTTAACAAATATTTTATTGGAGACATTTATGATGATGAGCGAAGTATAGTTGTCTGAAGGTGATTCAACGTTAGGAAGGCAAGCTGGTCATGTGGATATTTGAACATTTGTGTCACATTTTAATTTTCTGTTTCCACATCAATTGACTTACAAATTTTGCAGCTTTTTACTTCTGGCCATAGTTGCAAATGTTGAATGCATTAAAATTAATGCACCGGCGCTAAGATTTATTGGCTCTCAATTTTTATCACAAATAGGAAGTGGCAAAATTTATGGGAAATTCATATCATTTTATGTATCAATGAGTACCAAAGGAAAGTCATATCCATTTGGTTAATCTATCTCTCATTAGGTACCCTCCCACAACCTGTGCTAGTATTCTCATCCCACCATTACAGAAAAAACAACACTTGATGCAAATAATTTTTCTAGCTACAGACCTATCTCAAATTTAATTTTATATCTAAACTTAATGAATGCATTATGCTTAATTGAATAAATGTACATCGTGAATTTGTTGAAGCCTCTGACTTACTTCCTTTATGGGTACACTCAAATCGTTTTTTACTTAATCCAGCTAAAACTTAGCTCATCTCTGTCAGGGTTATTTTTGAAGAATAAAATTATTAAGGGTTTTTCTTAGCGATAATCAAAATTCTAGCAGGATAGTTTTAGAGGAAGTAGAGATTGAGGGGGAGAAGAGTTCTTCCAAGCATAGCCATGTTGATATGGGTTATATCTTTCGAAAGTATATTTTGTTTCATTAAAATAATGTAAAATACAACACGTCTACTCGAGGTCAGCTTTCAAAAGTTGACCAGCTGTCTTTGCAGTCTGCCTTCCCTGACCTCTCTTTCTCCTCTTCTGTTTGTGATCTTGGCATAATTCTTGACTATGGGTTACAGTAGCCTTTGTGGAACATATTAACTCACTATGTCTATGCCTATGTCACTACACCTATGTCAAGTTGAGTTGAGTTGAAATAAACCTCAGTTCATTCATTCATTCATATATCGTAGTTGCTTCTATAATTTCTGCCATCTCAGAGTGATTCGACGTACATTGGACATGTTGTTCACTTCTACTTTGATTCATGCCTTTTATTTAATGTTGTTAAAACCACTGGTTTTATAGGACTGGTTAACCGTTCAAAAAAAGACCAGTTAACTGGTCGTTAACAGCAGCCTGGTGTCGAGGTGTATTACTTCTAACCCGAACAGCCCTTGGTTTTCTCGGCAGTATTTTCTATATCCCAGTCCCAAAGAGTACATATTACTTAGGACATAGAGCCCTACTGACACTAAAAAGGTGTCATCTATCGAATGGATAGATACTAAAACGATTTGTGGCATAAAATGTATCTGATATATTGACCCATTATTGATGTATGACTAGGAAGCCTACAGGACATGTCCCGGACTTTGGGCCCAAATAAAGGCAGATAACATTGGACGAACTGGGCTCGGGGATCCCGGTTAAGTGGTTAATAAAAGAGCGCCATACGCAATATAAAATGAACACCAGACTTGTATTTCATTTGTTATACATTATATGCATTCAATAGCGTCCTTTTTTAGCGCAATCAGTACTTAGAACCCGCTTTACTAAGAGGTTACCGGAAATTTCCAGTTGGGGCCGCGACTTAGACTTGGCAGCGACTTATATTCCCATCATGCATGCTATATACGTGTGTGTGCTATATACGTATGCACGCTATACAACTTTTTTATAACATGAACTACCCAAAACCGCGCATTATACGCATGTGCACGGTATATGTGTGAAAATACGGTAGTTGCCCATCACTGGCTATATATATAAGATGTAAAAGATATTCAGTATCGTCTTTCAAATCCACTAATTACTTGGCTATGAGATGTAAAAGATTTTCAATACCGTCTTTAAAATCCATGGTTATATTAGCTTTGGTGTAATATTACTTGAAAAAACCTGTTAAAATTAAAATTGAGTTCTCTACCATTTCTTACTTCGATGCTATTTTGTCGACGCTATTTTGTCTTGCACGATTTTGTCAGTGAACCATTTTTCTACTGACTAATCTTACACTGAGGATGAGCAATTATTCATTGCTTTTGATGATAAGACGTCTTTAGTGTTATTAGAAAATGTATCTGTTTGTCTGCAAAAAGTTTGGTCTTGGCTATTTAGTACCGGTAATATGCTTGCATTAAGCTATTCAAAAACTGAGTTTTTGCTTCTTTGGTATTTTAGGCAGTATGATGTGTAGACAATTAAATGATCATGTCTTTTTAGTCAAATCTGCATCATGTAGTAGAGAATTTGTTTTAAAACTAAGATAGGTAAAAGGTACTATAAGTGGGCTTCTGACTTTGACGCTCTGTTTAAGCTTACTTACTAATTTTTACAAAATTTTAATACGTGTGAGCTTAGAACCAGCTGACAAATTTGCAATATCTGGCATTTTTTTCTTTCTTTGCTTAAAAGTGAAGTTTAATCTTATTTTGTGTTGCTATTTATGAGTTACAACACTAGTTTCTCGTTCTTTGATTTTCATCATTCCGTTACATATGCTACATTTAAAATCACCTTGATTAATGTTATCTTATAAGTTTATTGTGTTCTATTACAGTTTGTTCGTATATCTTGTTTAGATTGTACATTACAACCCTATTATTATGTCCTGCCCTGATCTATGTCACTTATGGTACCTTTTTCAATTACTGTGTTCTAGTATTAGTAATTATATTTATTTAAATTTTCTACTGATAAATTATGAATAGTTACGGATGAAACTTTAGAGATAGCTTGCATATATGACAGTTAATACAGAGATAAAATTTCATCCGTAACTCTTGTATAGTTTTAAAATTTTGAACGTTTTAATTTCATCAATAATAAATGTTCAATTTCTTAGAATTTTGAATTTGATAGGCATCATGTTTGGATGCTGGTATCTCTGAAATGACTAGGTATATTTCTCTAAAACTTTGCTGTTACTGAGCTAATATAACCCCGGTATATGCAGCATATGTAACTCAAGAACCCCACATATGGTACCTTTTCTCCCAGCGGGTCACATATTGTTTAACCCATTTACCGTGTATTTAACTGTAACTCAATGTAAAATTGATGGATATATTCAGGGTTCTCAGTAAAGGAGTTAATGACCATTATAAATAAAGTATATAAAACTGCTCATTTGAAAATTAGAGATATTTGATGAATTTGCAGTCTTTGCCAAAATTTGCTTCATTCCTCTTGTCTTGCCACTGCTCCTTTTTGACAGTAGACTTGATTATTGTAATTCTGTATGCATAGTTTATTCTTTAGAACAGAGTTCTTTAGAACAGAGAATTATATTCAGGCCTGGTCTCCTGGTTTGTAAAATGCTTCAGTCTGACCAACCTCAATATTTCAAATCTATGTTAGATCATCTGAAACACTTTCATTCAACATTTGTTGATTCATTGTTAAATGTACCTAGAACTAACACTGAAATTGGCAAGAGATCTTTTTCAGTTTCTGGTCCAAAAATCTAGAACTCTCTTCCTCTGGCTCTCAGATCTTTCAAATAATTTAGTATTTTCAGTTCTAGACTTAAAACATCCTATTAGCATTATTTTCTCCATAGCTCTACCATTCTGTTTCCCACTGACTGATCTCTGGAATGATCTGGCCTTTTTTGGAGTACTGTACCATCGATTGATATCCTTGAGTGTTAGAACCAGTGTTTTATATATTATTATTTTTTTATTTCTTTCATTTCTAAATGACTCACTGATGTTTATGTTTAGGTTTTCCAACATCAAGAATGGAAATGGAGGCTGTGGCTAACAAATTTGATGATAATGGCGATGGTTACATTGACTACCGTGAATTTGTTGCTGCACTGCGATGGCCAGACAAGGTTACAGACATTGTTTGAACTTGCTGCAGGCAATTTGTTACTTGAGCTTTCTAATATCTGATCTTTGCTATTTTTTAGTTGTTTCTGTATTGGCAATAAAAAAATTTTGATATTATTATTATTATTATTTCTAGATGATTTATTAAACGCTATAACATAGCTAGTGCTAAAATCAAGAGCGATTTACAGATGTTCATAAGATGCGCGAAATAAGTGCGTCTTGAGGGCAGTCGCAAACGCCTCAAGGGATGTGATGGATGTCACTGAGGCGGGAAGAGAGTTCCAAAGAAGGGGGTTGCCGCGTGTCACGGATCTTCCCCCAGCATCACCGTCCTGGACGGAGGAGGGACATAAAGGCGAGTCGCTTGTCTGATCGCAGCTGCTTGCGACAGTCAGTCGGCATCGGCCGCTGTATGAGCGCAGAAATGTACTCCGGGCAGAGAGGGTCATGCAGTGCTCGGAATGTGACCATACAGCGTTTGTAAGCTATACGCTCCGAGATCTTCAGCCAGTGTAGCCGTTCCTTTAGCAATGGAGTCACGTGATCCTTCCATCTCGCGCTAAAGATCAATCGGGCCGCAGCGTTCATGACCGACTGAAGGCGGTCAAGCTGATAGTCCGAAGCCCCAGAAGAATGCTATTGCAATAATCCAACCTGGATAGCACTAGTGCCCGACTACGTGGATCGCTGCTGATGTTGAAATGTACCGTCGAATCTCTGCGATCTTGCGCAGCTGAAAGTAGCAGGCACGAGTTACGGAGCTCACTTGGCCGGCGAGGGATAGAGAGTCATCAAGAAGTACACCCAGAAGGCGCACCTCCGTAGACGGAGCGATGACGGCATCACCGATGGTTACAGGAGAACGATCTAATAGGTGAGCCTTCCTGGGAGTACTGATCCATAGCAATTCTGTTTTACCGGGATTAAGCGCGAGGCGATTTGTCGCGGTCCATGACATGATCTCCTGTAGACAGTCCTCGAACCGAGATCGCAGGTGCCCGTATCTGAGGGGCGGCAGGAGGCGTACACTTGCCCGTCATCCGGCGTAGGGCATGCCAGTCTAACCCGTGCACGATCCGGCGATCCGGCCCAGATCCGCTGCGTAAAGGATAAAAAAGGAGCGGACCTAGGCTGAACCTTGTGGTACTCCGCAGCGGGACGGGCGTTTGGCTGACGTATGACCTTTCCAGGAGACGGACTGCGTTCTTTCGAAAAGGTAACTGCGCAGCCAAAGTAACGCTGTGTCTTTTATTCCAAAGGAATGATCGAGGCGGCGTAAAAGGATGGAGTGGTCGACAGTATCGAACGCCGCGGAGAGGTCGAGCATGCACAAGAGCGCTTGCTCCCCATTTGCGATCGCATCGACTATGTCGTTGAAGATCTTGAGTAATGCCGTCTCAGTGGAATGGCCCGCTCGATCGCCGACTGGTGGTGAGGCATGAGACCGCGAACCAAGTGCGTGATAAGCTGTTTGCTTACTAGTCGCTCTATCAGCTTCGAAAGAAATGGCAGGTTCGCAACAGGTCTGAAGCTAGCGGGATCATCGGGTCGAGGCCTGTCTTTTCATATGCGGACGTATGACAGCATGCTTCCACAGACTCGAAACTCGCCGTTCGCCAGAGAAGCTGTCATCAGTGCTGTCAGATACGGAGCTAAGCGTGGCTACCGTTTCCTTCAAGAGCCACATGGGAAGTGGATCTGATGGACACTGCTTGTTGGGTGGCGACTTTACGCTAGCTATGATTTCAGCCTGTGTTGGCGGCGAGAAACTGTGGAAGAAGGGACCGGAAAGACGTTATACGTCACGGGGCCTGCTCCGGCTGTCCTGTCCCGAATATTCGCAACCTTGAGATCGATGAAGGAATGATAGTCGTTCGCGAAAAGTCAGACGGCTCACAGGAAGGTGTATCGTTATTTCCGAGCAGACTGCCCAGTACATTCCACGTCTGCTTGGTGTCGGATTGCACGGAGTCGATCGCATGACGCCAGTACTGACGACCCTTCCTCCTCACCAGGCTCCTACTGCCCTAAGGGCATCACGCCAGGGCGACAATGCATCGGCTTCAGCGGTCGATCCTTTCTTCTTGAGATAAACTCTCTCGAACCGGCGTGCTCGGACGCCGGGCTTGTCTACATTCTCTATCGTAGAAGGGTCGGTGCTTCCTGGGGACGCACGGTTATCCTTGACATCGGCGCGACATCATCCAGAATTTCGGTGATAACTGACTGATAGAGAAGCGCAAGATCCGATCCAGTAGAGCTGGGGTCAACAGGTGCGCAAAGCGGAGATTGCTCTAGCCGCTCAATGAACCGCTCGAGCTCAAAGTGTCTCCATTTCCTCCTAAGAGTTGTAACGTACTGATCATTCTGTGGTGCGATAGGTAGTGTCCAGTGGACTAATTTGTGGTCGGATAATCCAACCTCGACTGCAGTCACATCGAGCGGTTCGCACTTCCCCGACGATATCACCACGCCCAGGAGGCCGCGTGCACGTGGGTTGAATCGTGAACGAACTGCTTAAGGTCGAACGAGGAAATGATATGTTCAAGCTTCTGACTGTCGACGTCTGACGGACGCTCAAGGTGGACGTTAAGATCGCCGACGATAAGAATCCCGCTGTTGTACGTCGACAACGATTCTAGTAGGGTAGTCAGTTCTGCGAAAAACAGTTGACGGACGCTCTGAGACCCGGGCCGATATATGGCTACGATGATCAACGACGCACTTCCGCTACCCAGACGGCAGCATAAATGTTCGAAAGATTTCGGCTTGAATTTCGAGTCGACTTTGGCGACGACAGTCCCTGGTCTAGAGATAACCGCTATCCCTCCATGGTTGTGAAATGGGCACTGTCTAGGTTCTCGGACACGGTAAATCCCGTGCCGCCTCTATAACATTGAGGCCGAGCCCGCGAAGACGTTTGATGGCGACACTGTCAGCGCATTCGTGCCAGGTCTCCGTCAGAAAGAGGACATTCAGATTGAACTCGTTGAAGATCTCTGAGACGTTCGGTCTTGTTTCTCACAGACCGAATGTTCAGCAACCCGGCTCGGATCAATCGATTCGGGATTGGCATGACGATCCAGTTTCGGATGTACCAGCTCCTGCTGCCGATCGATAATAGGTCTCGCGTCGGCGGTCGATGACGAACTGATGGCGGGACCACCGAAATAGGTCTCTGCAGCCGCCGTCCACCTCTGCGGCGCGTCCGGCCGTCCGATGGTGAGAGCGACGAAGAGGTGACCCAGCCGCCAGCGTAATGATGCAGGGGACGAGTGCACATCGCCGATCGAACGCAAAGAGTTCGTTTGGCGTGTAGTTGATGGCTCCTGTCGTCGAGGTATCGACATATTCACGATCGGTCCACGCTATCAACGTTGGTAGACTGTCGACAGCGATCGAAAGACAGCTCTCGGCGGCCCTGGCGACAGCGAGCAACGGGAAGTAACGAACAACGAAGTAACGGGATGGCAAACTCGGAACCGCCCACCGACACAGTTCATGACAACCGAACAGATCGAATAAATCGTTTCCACCACTGGTATAACCGTCGATATAATTTTATTCCACGCAAGCAGATGTTACTCTAAGAACAATAATATCATCGGCGTTCCCTGGCGACTAACGAAGTAACGAGATGGCGAACTCGGAACCGCCCCACCGTTACAGATCAAGACGACCGAACAGATCGAATAAACGCCACGCGCTAGTAAAGCTGTCGTTATATTCCACGCAAGCAGAAGTAACTCAGAGAACAAAAAATATCCCGCGAGAGCTACCCAAGACGCAAGAATCACGTATCTTATCAGCAGGTACAAAAACCTGCGGGCAGCTAGAACAGCGCCCCTAGCGATAATGACATTTGATAATGATAATGATAATGACATGATAATGACATTTGAATGCAATACTTTTATTTCTTACATGATTTACAGAAGATTTTGCTTAACAGCTGTTTCTGTCAATGTCCATAGTATAGCTGTGTCATATGGAACAGTAAATAAACCTGAACAGTTGACTAATTCTTTCTCAGAAAGATTTATTGCTACTCTTTGTACCTATCTCTACAGCAAGGTCGCTTTGATGGACAGAATGAGAAGATTCAAGATGAAGTGCAACGCCAAGTGAAGAAATGCATGTGTCCAAAACAGTTCCATATCCATAAAATTAGTGAAGGAAAATACAGGGTTAGTATCAGGTTCATATGAATCTTAAGTGGACTGGAGCTAAAGCTATTGTATTTTTATAAAGGCAGTTAATTATGTAACATATTTAACCTGGACAAAATATTGGGAGAATGAGTTTTAGTTTCTTAAATCCATTATCCTTGTAAGTATTTAAAAGCATATAATGTGTCCGCATATATAATGCGCCCACGCATATAATGTGTGGAAATTAGGAATTTATGTAAAAAAGTTTATGTATAGTGTGCTCACATGCATACTGCACATAAATTATGTCATAGCATCAATTGTTTAACTATCAATTATGAATCTCTATTCAGTAACCAGGTTAATCAAAATCTTCTTTCACTTGAATATGACTGCCGACAGACAGAGAGAGAGAGAGAGAGAGAGAGAGAGGAAGAGAGGGGGAAGGAGAAAGTGGAGAATGCTTCCAATTTTAAATTGTGTTCCTCCACTGTTGATCATCATTATGCCATTAATAATCAATTGTTTAACTATCACCCTGGGCACTGAAAACAGTGGTTCTCACACAGGGCAGACCCTACTGAACTACTTTAAACCTTTTTATTATTTTATTATTATTAATTATGGAATGCCTATTCAGTAAGCTGATTAATCACAATCATCTTTCACTTGAATGTGGCTGCCGGCTTAGAGAGATTTTCCACCACCTCTAAAGTAAGACAAGGATGCATTCTTGCTCCTATTCTCAACAGTGGCCATTGACTCTCAATCATATGGTAGAAAAACCAGAAAAAGCCAGAAATGTCCATTGGCCAGAGAAGATTTTCTGATTTAGCATATGCAGATGATACTGAAGCATTCAAAAGTCTAACCAGGTTCCAAGAATCTTCTCCGCCCCCTTGGCCTTCACATCTCATGAAGAAGACGATAGATGGTCCAAACTTTGGCTTAAAATGGGGCCAACACAGGCTGGCAGACGTGAACTTTGCCTATGACGTCGCCTTGATAAGTGAAAGACAGACTACCCTACAAGAAATGACAGATGCACTTTACGAAATGGAGCAAAAGTTAGGCTAAAAGTCAGCTGTGAAAAAATTAAAGAGATGGTAAGGCTAAAAGTCAGCTGTGAAAAAATTAAAGAGATGGTAAGGCTAAAAGTCAGCTGTGAAAAAATTAAAGAGATGGTAGTGCATAGAGACCCGCAAGTAACACCACTCACTGTTGAAGGAAACCAAATTGAACGCGTCGAGACGTTCATCTATCTATTGGGAGAATGAGTTTTAGTTTCTTAAATCCATTATCCTTGTAAGTATTTAAAAGCATATAATGTGTCCGCATATATAACGCGCCCGCCCATCTATCTTGGCAGCAATCTTTCCAGCAATGGTGATGTTGACCCTGATGTAAATGTAAGAACTGGGAAGGCGTCAGCAGTATTTCGACGTCTCAACAAAATATGGAGGTGCAGCTCTATCAGCAAGAGTACTAAGCTGCGTCTATACTCTGCCATTGTAACAACGACTGCTCTACATGCAAGTGAAACGTGGAAGAGGACGAAGAAAACTCAGCAGAGATTAGACGTTTTTCACCGATGATGCCTCCGTCAGATCTTAGGAGTGACATGGAAAGATCATATGCCCAATGAGGAAGTTATGCGACTAACTGGCATGGTTGAAATTTTCTCGTTGTTTCTGTAGCGGTTTGCATTTTTTGGGGTCGAGTTGCTGGCCCAACGCCCAACTCCCAGCTCGGAGGACATGGTTACCATTTCCCACACTTGCCGTCCATTTTCAGGGTTCCTGCTAGACCTGCCCACCTCGCGTAACACCCAAGGTGGTACTTCGGTGTTGAACACCTTCACTACTGGTGGTAGAGCCATAGCAGGCAATCCCCTACTTGGCCGTTCACCCCCGCACTGCGCCGCGGTGAGGCTGTGCGTTGGATTTGGCGGGTTTAGTGGATTTGAAGTGAGCAACATGTAAAAAAACTTGTATAGTGCCTCTATGAGTATAATGCATGAAGGTAGCAGGTAAAAACCTGTATGATGCATGCATTATGTGCATGAAAATATGGTATCCTCTGTATAGGTTTGTATTATATTATATGTATGTAACTATGTATGTATTATATGTTTGTATTGTTCTCTTTATTTGCCCTATGTAATAGTTTGGAGAATCTCAGAAGTTACGCTTGGTCAGAATTCTGAGGAGCACAGTTATGGTTAGAGTTGGAGGTGGATGGATGGCACTCGATGAGTTTCTGGTGAAAAACGATCCATGTAGAGGTCAGTCATTGATTATTTCCTACTGCTGCATTTATTTCTAGTTTTATGTACTTCTTGCTGACAGCTACTGGCCAACATATTTTTACAAAAGTCATGTTACAGAAGTAAAATTGGTCATTTCTAGTCTTCTTCTTCTCTTTCACTTAGACAACGAAGGTCCTTAGCGTTGATCTACTATGACCGCGATCTTGGGCTTTCTCCCATTCTTTTGCGATTGTTGAGGGTGCGCCATTACCGATCTGTTGTACCCAGGTGCGGCGAGGGTGACGTGGGGGTCTTTTCCACCCTCGAGGTGGATTCCTTTCAGATCTACGGTTAAGGGCTGCCATAAGAGCACCGTAAGCCGGAGTGTGGGTGTTAAGGCGTGCCACTTGACCAAAAAGTGCTTGTCAGCGACGACTGATGGTTCGTAAGATAGGTTCTAGGTTGGTCATCTGAGTGACCTCATCATTCCGAATGAAGTCAAACCACCGAATTTCTAATATGTGTCGCTGACAGCGCATGTGAAATGCTTCAATTCTCCGTGTGTCTTGTGCCATGAGGGTCCAGGTCTCCGAGCCATATACAGTTTATACACTGTAAAAGGACCGGTAAGACACATGTTTTATAGATTCTTATTTTGGTATTTAGGCTCGTCCTCTTCTGTTTCCCTAGTCTGTCAAGCGATTGCATGGCTGCAGCGGTTATGCCTATTCTACATTCATTTCTAGTGGTCGACCGATACGGGTTTTAGGCCGATACAGATACTTTCAGATACATTAGAAAAGCCGTATCGGTCAGATGCCGATACCAATACAGATATTCTAGGGCCAACCATATAGTATGTACCCAAAAAGGCATATTTTCACCTACCTCTTGTTGCACACCATTCATTTTTGGACCCCCCCCATGCGTACATGCAAAATAACTACCACCATCCCCTCCCTGTTCAAAATTAATAGAACTCTCTTTAATATTGGGGCCTATGTTCTGGTGACTGTTGGGTACTTCTATTTTAATAGGCCACTACGCTCAAGCATTCTGCACATCCCCACCCCTCCTCCAAGTCGCTGGCCAAACATTTAATAACCATGGGAACAACACGTGACCTTTTGTTTGACCGTGAAAAAGTAATTGTGTTCAAATCTAATGTCTGTGTGAATATATTTTACGTGAGCATTTTTTTAAATTGTTATGTAGGCTATTTATTAGGGATCAACCGGAAATCGCCTTGGACATTCACCTCTGCCATTATTAGTCTCCGAGACATATACTTGGGTGCAAATAGTTGCCAATAATCATAAGCAGAGTTACACCTGACTTTGTTTAAGTGAGCTAGAAGCCAGCATTAAAGTCGTTAAGACCACCCACATCGTGGCTTAAAGTCGTCATTTCCGTCTTCCTCTCCTCTCCATCTCTCTTCCTCTACCTCTGACAACAGACACTGTCCTTGCATAGCACAATTGGCTAAGCGGTGGTCAATTGAGTAATTAATGCTGCTCCAAGTCGTCGTCCCCCTCTCCCTCCCCCCTGCCAATTCAGTTTCTACTAACTCTTTCAACCGTTCTGGTTTAGAACCCAAGCTGCACTTTTTTCTTCGTAACAACGTTTATTCCAGTCTTATCATTAGCTTTGTGTTTCGACATCAGTATAGCAGGATCCCATGGTCGACTATGTCGAAGGCGGCTGAGAGGTCGAGGAGGCAGATGAGGGCCTGTCGACCACTGGCCGCCGGTTCGATCAAATCACTGACAATCCGTAGGACCGCTGTTTCCATTGAGTGCCCCCGGCGGTAAGCAGATTGATTTTTCGGCAGGAGACCATTCACATTCAGGTAGGAAACAAGCCTGCTGTTGACCAGTCTCTCCGCCAGCTTCGAAAGAAATGGTAAGTTTGAGACTGGGCGAAAGCTGCCAGGGTTTGCCTGGTCCAGACCTGGCCACTTAAGGTGTGGAAGGACCACAGCCTGCTTCCATATGGCCGGGAATTCACCTGTTCATAAAGAGGTGGCCATGAGAGCCATTAGATATGGAACGACCAAATCCACAGTCCCCGGAGACTACTTCCTCGACCATTGGAGCTGCAAACACTTCTAGTGAGGCCTCTGTGAGCCTCCAAAGTACCGGAGGGTCAGCTCCCATTGTTCTGCTCCTGATATCTGATATATGCAACTCTAACAGAGCTCGCTGATCAGTTTGCGCCCAAGCATACTATTCGATCGAATCGTCAGCCATTGACCCCTTGGGTAGATGACGAGTGTATTCTCGCCAGACGTATCTGTCGGCGATTCGAAAGGAAATATAGGAGAACACGCAATCACACAGACTTAAATCGATGGGTTGCCGAAATGAGAAAGAAATTCGATCTCCTTCGGAGGAAAAAAGACCAGTACTGGTTAAACAGAATTAAGAACGATGGTCTCTCTAGCAACAGGCTTTGGCGATCTATTAAATTACTGCTTGGAGACAGTGCGGTTCATGATCATTCCGCAGGTGGTCTTAATGCAGATGGCTTCGCTGATTATTTTCAAAAGAAGGTCAAGGGGATCAGAAACACATTCGAATACTCTCCCCCGCCAGAGATGAAGCAGTCATTCATGGGAGATCCACTTGACTCCTTCAAGCCGATTTCTGAAGATGAGGTTCGGACGATCATCTTATCATCTCCATCGAAAACGAACGAAGGTGATCCTATCCCTACTTTCCTTCTTAAAGAGCTTATTGAGGTGCTTATTAGCTACATAACTGCTATGATTAATGCATCACTTCAACAAGCGTTGCTTCCATCTAGTGAGAAAGTGGCTCTAATTATGCCTCGACTAAAAAAGCAAAACCTGGATGCCGGAGACTATGCAAATTATTGTCCGATAGCGAATCTTACTTTCATGTCTAAGACAATCGAGCGAGTAATAGCAGGACAGATACTAGCTCATTTGAACAATTATCATCTTCATCCTAGAACCCAGTCTGCCTACCGCCAGAATCATTCAACCGAAACGGCGCTTCTGCACATTCTTTCGGACATGTTTAAAGCTGCGGATAAAGGCAAAGTAACCACGCTGATTCTACTCGATCTTACAGCCGCTTTTGAATTGGTCGACCATGAAATTCTTCTGCGGAGGTTACAACTGAAGATGGGAATAGACGGTACAGCTCTTCAGTGGCTTAGATCGTATCTGACCGACCGAGCATCACGTGTCTGTTATCAGGGATTTATGTCAAGTCCTAGAAAGATGCTCTGCGGCGTCCCACAGGGGTCCATTTTGGACCCTCTGCTCTTTACCATTTTCATTAGCGAACTTGAAAGTATTCAGACTAATCAGCAGCTTAACACGCATTACTATGCTGATGATATTCAACTATACCACTCTCATCATCCCGAGGAGGCTAAACAGGCAGCTGAATTATTGTCTGAGGGCATTGTGCATATTCATGCATGGTTAAGCTCAAATAGACTTAAACTAAATCCGTCAAAGTCTGAACTGATATGCTTGGGACAGAGGCGGCAGATAAATAAAGTGACGCTTGATGAAATTAAAGTCGGTTCAGATCTGATTGTGCGCTCAAAGGTCGTTCGGAATCTGGGTGTGATTCTTGATGAGAATCTGACGATGGCGATCATATAAGCAGGGTTGTTTTATGATGCGGCTTCCTGGAATTGCGTAAACTAAGAGCAATTATAACTTCGTGACGCGCGGGGGAGGTGGTACTGATGATCGTTCACGCGTTGGTCTGTACACGCTTGGATTACTGTAACAGCCTACTCGCTCAAATCAACATCACACAACTAAAGAGACTCCAATCACTACAGAATGCAGCAGCTCGCTTAATAACAGAGACGTGAAGAAACCAGCACATTTCGCCAGTCCTTCGCGAACTGCACTGGCTTCCGGTGATCTCCAGAGTTGAGTTCAAAATTATCTCACTAGTGGATAAATGTCTTCGTGGCAATGCACCGGAATACCTTAGAACTGACTGCATGCTTGTCCGATCATCAGGCCGAACCTACGGATTACGATCATGTGACACTCGATTACTCGTCACTCCTCGGACTAATTCAAAGTTCGGCGATCGCGCGTTCTCGAAGCTTGGCCCAACCTTCTGGAACAAGCTTCCATTGGAACTCCGTGATCGTACTACTACACGGGACATTTTCTTATCGAGACTGAAGACATTTCTTTTCGAGCAACCAGCAGCAGCGCTTTAGTGTCTTAATGCGCCTGTAATGAACTATCTATCTATCTATCTATCTATATCTGCCACCCTCCGATCCAGGAACTGGTGGTAGTCGGAGACGGAGAAGCTGGACTGACGCATGCACCTTCTGGTATCATTGCCGAGAACATTCCCCAAATGCTTCCAGGTCGTGCTGTGTCATCCCAGTCATTGATTGATCCCAGTCATTAATTAATTTCATTATTCCATTAATTATTACATTAGTGTGTTATACAATTAAACATTTATTAATAAAAACAGTAGGTTTTTATAATAATAATAATAATCGATCAATGACTGGGATGCCACAGCACAGTGGTGATGTCCTTAGGGAATTGTAGCAATACTTTGAGATTTTATAATGGCTCCTTAGCACAACAGTTCTGCATTCAATGCAATTTAGGACAGTGGTTTTATATGCCTTATATAATGATTTGCAATAATCAAATCAACTGATGCTGTTTGTGATATGCACAAAAATATCTAGTATAAAAGAACAGTTAAGATGATGATTTATATCTTGCTTCTTGATTTAGAGATGCAATATACAATGTTGCTTTTTACCAGCTTGTCGAATGCATAGTGAGCGGTTGCCAAGTGGCAGCTGTAAGTAACCAGTGACTATCTATCTATATGCTAACAGCAGTTAGCAGGTTGAAGGGCATTTATTTTTAGTAACACCAAACTTTTCAAGAGCCTTCAAACACTAACTTCACAAGGTGCATCTAAACAGTAGATACCGTATTATCTCATGTATTATCTCATGTATAAGACACACTTTTTTCCCTTAAAAATCGGTACAAGGTGTGGGTGCGCACTATACATAGAAATAAATTTTATGTACATAGCATCCATAATTTTAATTTATCTGTATTTTTATGCAAATAACAAGCATGTTATACGGGATTTTACCTACACGGTCGATGATGGAGAAAAACTTTGTTTGCACATCAATTTTCAAAAGGAATTTGCCAGAAAATTGTGATTGTCTAGGTTACGCAATAGACATTCTGTCATTGATAGCTAAAAAAATGATGTAGGCTTATTGTTTTATGGCATAATGACGGCCGCCGGCAGGGGAAACTATCTACTCTTCCAATTTTAAGCAGAATTTGAAGGACAATTGTGATTATCCAGGTTAATTAATAGCGATTTTCATCAGAAATTTTTGGTGCATATTATACATATGTATTAAAATGTTTACATTATGATAACTCTAAAAACTAACGGTGCGTATTATACATAGGTGAGTATTATACTTGAGATAATACGCTATTCTGATAATTTTCAATATTGGATCCTTTGGTGTTGCTCATTATTGGATCCCTTGGTGGTCAAGATCAGTGCTCTACTGTAGTGCAGCACTTGTTTCATTGCTTCATCTTGTTACTGAATACAACAGTGAATTGATTTACCGTATATATTCGTGATAAAGTCGAGAAATTTAAGGCCAATTCACAGGTTATATATCCTGACCTCGACTTATACTCGAGGCACTAACTGTTGGGTAAAGTTTCCATACATAGCATGTCGAAAATAATTAATTTAGCTAACTGCGTAATTATTTTCAACATACGCTACGGCATCTAAATAAAAGTTCACATCAGCGCTTTTAAGATTGGTAATTTATAGGTGCCACATAAATATTAATTAAATATTGGCGCTACTTAAATACAAAAAAATCAAGATTACCGGTAATTAAGACTTTTATATTGTCAAGAATGAGCGAATAGCAGGTTTAAAATTTTCTTAATCGTCAGGAATCAATCTGGGAATGTCAAAATCATTCAGTTTCTCGATAGTTCAAAGCTAAAGCGCAGTTTTTCAATCAAAACAATGGCGCCGCTGCCGCCACATGCCCACTTCGCGTCCGCCATTGTTCCGACTCTCACTATCACCTCAAGAGGGTTCGCCGCGATGACGTCACTTCGACTTATTCCCGGGTCAATGACTTTAGACACCTTCAAATACCCAAAATCTAGGGGTCGACTTATACTCGGATCGACTTTATCTCGAGTATATACGGTAAGTGCTTGAGTTTTGAAGGTAAATGGGAAAATGAAGTAATTCTTTCAATTAATATCTTATGTTTATTATTTTGTGCCTTGGATTTTTCTTAAGTACAGATTGTATGGATTATCAGCTTAATTTATCAGTTGTTGATCCTTGACTTGTACCCATGTTAAGCGTAGTTTTGCAACTGGAAGCTTTGCTCTTTCACATACTTTCTTCATTTCCTATGTTGATTTAATAGTTGACCAACTGTAAGACCCTACCTTTCAAATATGTTTGGGATTTGGCATTTTTAAGTGAATCTATGGTGTGGTGCAATGTATACTTTATTTGAATTTGAACCAGTCGGACTGTGGAGGAGTAGGCGCTTTCAGTTTAAGCGAAGACCTCTTTTCACCAGATGTAAGTGTTTTATTGTTGTAAGAATGCTGTGTTGTGTTTCCAGATGCCTGTTTCCTTTAAATTTAGTTTATTAGTTTGTTGTCGTTTTAAGTTATTACTTATTTGTGGGTTGTGTATGTCATCTTAGCTTAGAGTAATTCAACGTACATTAGACATGCCATCTGTTTCTACTTTGATTCATGCATTTATTTGCTCAAGGCTTGACTACTGTGGTTCACTTTTTGCTGGTCTTCCGTCGGTGCAACTTGATAAGCTCCAGATGGTTCTTCGTTCGGCAGCCAAAGTGATTGCTGGTGTCACAAGATGTGATCACATTACTGAATATATGAGGTCTGTTCTACACTGGCTGCCTTATCCTGCTCGAGTTGAGTTTCATGTATTGAGAGCGGTTGCACTCTCTTTTTGGTGCCACCCCATCTTACCTTTCAGAGCTACTCCATCCTCTTAGCTCTATCCCTGGTCGGCCCTGTCTTCGGTCCTCAACCCATGGTCTTCTCAGTGTGCCCCAAGCACGAACCTCCATGTTCCTGAAGCGAGGTTTTGAATCAGCTGGCCCTATCCTTTGGAATGCTCTCGAAGCCAGTATGTGTGGCTTAGCAACTCCTAATTCTATGGCCCTCTTTTTGAAACGACTTAAAACATCTTTGTGAATATGCAGTAATTGCAGCGGGAGCGCTTCTGAGTGATTCTTCAGAAGAGGCGCTATACAAATATTTTATTACAGTACATTACCTGATTATACCTTGTCACTTGTGGCTTATTGTATAGATGATAAGATTTAGGTGTCAGAGTTTTTTATAATCCATCTTTGTGTTCCATTTACCAGTATTTATTCAGTAACTGTGATAGTTGCATTACATTGTGTGAAAGCATGCAGCTTTTCTCATATTTAAAAAGCTTTTGTAGTCAATAGAACTATTGTTTTTATTAAAGTTTAACATATTTCACTTGGGATATAATTAAAGATATAATTGCAGTTTAATTTGGCATGCTTGTTTATTATTTTGTGGATAAATATTTAAAAGAAGGAGATTAGTAGAAAACAGTGAAAGCATGTAAAAATCTTTGAATTTTTAAGAACACTGTTAATTTTTTCAAGAGAAAAACATGGCACAATTTACTACTTGTAAGAAATGGTAAATTATTTTATGTAATCAAGAGTACAAAAGAATGAGTAATGGATTTCCTTAATTTGACGAAAACTGATTAAGATGACGTCTCATGCTAAGTACTGCCAGGATATAAAAGTTTGTCTTCCACCGCTTTGTCAGTAGAGTCTGGCTAGGTTGTCATCTTTAGCTTTTTCAGCCAAACTGTGTAAGAAGCCATTGTAAGACTTCTGCTTCAGAATTTCAATGTAGTGAGCATGCCTTAGGCCAGGTATGGGCAAAGTGCGGGCCATATGTGGCCCTCGAAGCCCTTTTGTGCAGCCCCCGACATCGAAAGATACTGCATTAATGTGCAACCCTCTAAAACATATGAAACATTTGACAGCACCTTGATGGAAAATTCAGCATTTAAATTGGATTTACACTTTGGCACTTGATCTTTAACTAGAAATAATGCTTTTAATATTTACTAACTTTTCTTTGACTTGACAGTCTTGGCTTATTAATAATTACTTACACTGCACAGTATATAATACGTTATGTTAAAGTCGTTTTGGAAACTAGGTACTTAGAAATTTAATTCTAAACGCAGAAAAAATGTGTGCCCATCACTGCCTTAGGCAGTCGAGCAGTGACTGCTCAAGGCTGCTTTTCATTACATGGTGGTTGTGAGTAAAAATTGGTAGTTCGATATTCCATGCTAAACTATGGTGCATTGTAATAAAAACAGGTTTAAATATTTTATTTAGCAAACTGTTTTTGTGCTCATTTCAATGTAATCTGATCATATGAATGATAACAAAAATGGAAATATGGCGGTAGCTATCCCAGTGGCGTAGTGAGGGACTCGTGGCAAATGCCCCCGGGTGCTGAGGATTAGGTGCCAAAGATGTCAGTTATGGGAAATGGCAGCAGTGGTGTAGCGTGGGAGCCAGGGGTGGCCGCTCCCGGTGCAAAATTTTGGGGTGCGCACTGCGCAAATAATTGAAACAAATGACTTTCTAAAGTTTCTATGTCTCGTTAAACTGGCAACTGGCAAGGACCCTTTTTGCTTGCCAGACTTTTTCAGGAGTTAGGGCAAATATGTCTACTTTACCACAGGCACTGCCAACCCACGCTACGCCACTGGGCTATCCTTTCTTGCACGTGGCAAAATTTTTTTGAAAATTTGAAAAAGAACTCACCCATCAAAGAAACTACAAAAAAACCTAACAAAAATTTTTACTATGGCAGTCAGAGACAACCCTTATTAATATCTTGAATTTATTCAGTTTAGTGTTCATCTACCTTGGCATGCTATGCTTTGTTCATGAGAACTGACTTTGACGTCTTCAGTTTATCCTTGCTATGTAGTAGTGTATTTCTTCCAATGTTCTTCTTGCATGTGTGTTTTGCTTTTTAAATATTTGACTGTTTAACTTTATTGTTATAATGCTATGGGCTATTTATAGCATTGTGTTATGTATGCTTACTTATTTTCTGCAATATTATATTTAGTGTGACTTTACCATTACCAATCAATTTGCAAAAATCTTTGTTTCTGCTTTCAGTGGTGCTGTGAGCAATGTATGTCTGTAGCATTACATTTTAATTAGAGCTGTGAAGCGATTAATTTTTTTTTAATATTTGTAATCACGCAATTAATTTTTTGGGAAATGCGGACTAAGTACTTGTAACCTCATATGGACTTTGAAGATTACGAATTTAATGAATAAGGGGCCATCCATAAAGTACATCATACTATATTTTTTTAAAAGTTTTTGACCCCCTCAGTCACATACTGTCACAAATTTTGGACTACCCTTAACCTCTTAACTGGGTTCGCTGTTTATAAACGGTACGCGTCAATCATTCGCCAAATGGGTTCGCCGTTTATAAACGGTGCACAACTTCAGCGTCTGTTCCGCAAATGGGTTTGCTGTTTATAAACATTCCAATGCAATAATTCGATTTAGTTATTATCCATTCGTTAGATGGCAGCTTTTTTAGCTAATGTGCCTGCTATAAGCAAGGAAAATAGGTTTTATTTGAGCAAGGGTCGGACTTTGGCCTTGAAAAGAGACATTTCTAGGGTTTGAAACATCATAACTACCCAAATTTAGGTCCAATCTTCAAAATTTTTGAATTATTCTGTTCCAATTACACCCACCTACAACTTTGCCGCTCACACATGGGGTCACAGCTGAAAAATTTTCCCTATTGAGCTTTGAACACAATTTGAACAAAACGTTGGGGAGGGGGTCCTATTTTAGGCTGCATGGTGGGCCCTACCCCAAAAATTTCTTTTGTACAGATCGTTAGAAAGAACAATAAAAATGCTAAACAACGGTGCAAACCTTATGTTTCTAGCTTGTATATAACCTGAAATATAGTAAATTTAAAACTTCTATGTTCACATTTCATATGAACGCTTTTTTCCAAAATTAATTACCCCGATTGGTAACATCTTGTAAAATTTAATTCCTCCTTAACGGGTTAAAGCGCCATCCATAAATTACATCACACAGGTTTTCTATTTAATGTATTTTAGTTTCTCATTCAATTTTCAGCAGAGAAACAGATATTCAACTTATGACAATGATAACAACTATAAATGGAACCTAAAACTTGATGTAACCAAGGCAAAAAATTGTTAATTAGCAAAAAACGTCCTCTCTCAAATGCTTTTACTATGCCTCCTATCAGGTATATTTAAGGTTTTTATGCTGAAAGTGGGAAGTCATGGTTGTCCTTACCCTCCTCCCATTTCAAAACTGTCACGCTTTCTTAGACCACTTTCCCGTCGAGCATGACATACTTTTTGGACATCCTTTAAGGAGTTACTGACAAAGGAACATCTAGAAACATGGCATTTGCAATTTGCTAATCATTTTAGATTGCAAGTTTGCAACTGCAGCACAGATGTAGTACTACACCAGCGGTTCTCAACCTGTGGGTCGCGACCCCCACGGGGGTCGAATGACGATTTGTCAGGGGTCGCCCGAGACCTTCAGAAATATTAGGTTGTCTTTTGTCTTGTTATTGTACAAAATTTCCTCAGTGGTAGTTGTTTTACTATAATTGTAATTCAAGGATAGACATGGAGACAATTAAATAATAACGATTTCGAACATTTTGATTCTCGTAGCATTATTACTTTTAGCAGTTTACATTGTGAACGAAAATAATTTTACCGTTGGGGGGTCGCCACATCACGGGGAATTGAATTAAAAGGGTCGCGGCACTATAAAGGTTGAGAACCGCTGTACTACACCAAAGCCAAGTGCTATAGTTTTATTTATAAATTAAATTTACTAGTTTTAGGCAGTCAACAAAATGATGTCAGCAACAGCATAGAATATACTTAAATTAATTTATTTAAAGTCAAAATTTTGTCTTGTGGCAGGTCATAAACCAAAAAGTAAGTATTCAACCATTGAACGATAAAGTAAAGCTCAAAAGTCAATTGTTTAATGTCGTTACCTGTTTTATCAATTACAATTTTGCAACAGCGTTCATTCAACAGCAAAGCCAATAGTTTAATTTTATGAATTAAAATAATGATCATTCTCTTATTGATCAAACAAAATTTGCATTAAAACTTTTAACGGTGTTAATTTTTTGTAACCGCGATCAATTCTTTAACCTCTTAACAGGGGAATTAAATTTTAAAAGTCGTCAACAATTTGGGTAATTAATTTGGGAAAAAGCATTCATATGAACTGTGAACATATACGTTTTAAATTTACTATATCTCAGGCTATATAGAAGCTAAAGAAATGAGGTTTGCACCGTTCTTTAGCATTTTTATTGTTCTTTCTAACCATCCGTGCCCAAAAAAAGTTTGGGGGTAGGGTCCACTCTACAGCCTAAAATCGGCCCCTCCCCAAAATTTGTTCAAAGCTCAATAGCAAAAATTTTTGAGCAGTGACCCCACTTTTGTGAGTGACAAAGTTGTAGAGGGGTGCAATTGGAACAAAATAGTTCAAAAAGTTTGAAGATCGGACCCAATTTGGGGTAGTTATAATTTTTCGAACCCTAGAACTCATTGCTCGGAGAAAAGAAATTTTTTTCACAAATTTTGCAAGCTGAAAAAATTACATTTCAGTATATTTCAGGCTATATAGATAAAGATAGATAAACGAACGAACAGGGCGAACCCAGTTAAGAGGTTAATGTGTTGACGTGTATTGTTGACAGCCCTAATCTATATAGATAAAGAGATGAGATTTGCACCGTTGTTTAGCATTTTTAAGGTTCTTTCTAACCATCCATGTCAAAAAAAAAATTTTGGGGTAGGGTACACTCTACAGCCTAAAATCGGACCCCCTCCAAAAAAAAATTCAAACCAATAGCCAAACAAATTTCAGTGGTGACCCCACTTTGTGAGCGACAAAGTTGTAGAGTGGTGTATTTGGAACAGAATAGTTCAAAAATTTTGAAGATCGGACCCAATTTGGGGTAGTTATAATTTTTTGAACCCTAGAAATGACACTTTTGCAAAGCAAAAATCAGGCCCTCTTTCGAATAAAACCTATTTTCCTAGCTTTTAGTGGGCACAATAGCTAAAAAAGAGCTACCATCTACCGAATGGATAACAACTAAAGCGAATTATTACATTAGAACGTTTATAAGTGGCGAACCCATTTGAGGAACAGACGCTGAAGTTGAGCGACGTGTATACACGGCAAACCCATTTGAGGTATGATTGGCGCGCAACGTGTATACAGGGCGAACCCAGTTAAGAGGTTAATGTGTTGACGTGTATTGTTGACAGCCCTAATTTTAATTCGTTATTTCATAGTTGACCTTTAATTTTCATTTTAAAATGTATTTATTTACTTGTTTTTTAGTCAGCTCCAACCGTAAGTCATGCTAGTATTGTTGTTGATTATTTTACACCACTTTGAGTGAGACTTTTTTGCAAATTATTGTCATAAAAATTGTTCAGACGATTTTACCTGAAAGCAATATTGTTTGTTGCTGCTTAATGTATTCTCATTTTTGTGGGAACATGTAAGTTTGATACTCTTTCCATTGCTTGTGTTTTCTTTTGATGTCCAATTACATCTTTAATACTCATTTATATTTCAGCCAAAGGGATAACCAGAATGGAAACGAAGGAGCATTTTGTCTTACCTTCAGGTGCCAGCCAGTCTATGTCATCATTCAGATCAAAAACCCCAAGCAAAACACCTGGAGATTCTGGAGGTACAGTGACTCCTAGAAGCAGACCTGTAACACCGACATTTGCAGTGCCATTGCCAGTTCTAAAAGTAAGTATCATTATTGAGACCATTTTTGTAATGCAGTGGGCATAGCAAAAGTCAAAAGGCAGTGTAACAAATGTCATTTGTATGAGATGCTAAACAAGCGAGTCTTTAGATTCATCATGAATAACTCAATAGAGTTAGTTTTTGTAACATTCTCAGGTAATAAATTTTATAAAATTAGATTGCCGCATGAAGCTGATCTGTCACTGAACTTTATGGTTTTGGCCAGAGGAGGGGCAAGTAGTTGAAAACAACTGCTGAACTGTTGGTAACAGCAATTCCAAGTGATGGCTTATGTGACTGTCGAGGGAAAGCATTTCATCAATAGGAACACCAAGGAGAGTAGTAGACAAAATGTCAACATCATTGAGTATAAAAGATGCATGACTTATCAGATGTTTCCTACTGGATATGCTCAGGTCAGTCTTTGTAGGATTTAACATGAGGCATTTGGATGCCATAGTATGTTGCTTATGACTATATGGAGAGAAAGGGCATGGAAACTTCTGGGGAAATATGGCATTCATGCCAAAATAATTAGGCTAACTGAAAATTTATACCGAACAGTTTGAGCATGTATCAGAATTGACAAAGAAGAAATTGAGTAGTTCAAAATCAAAACAGGATTTAGACAAGGATGTATCCTATCACCAATACTCTTCAACATTATATTAGGGCTCATCCATATAGCATGTATGCAAAAAAGGCATAATTTCAACCCCTCCCCATTTGCTCACCATACATAGAGAAAATCTCCTAAATCCAACCCTCTCATCTGCATCTCGTCTCCCTTCTCAGTGTGAATGTACGATATGGATGGACCCTTAGATTACATCATGAGATGGATTGAAAACATAAATGGGTTGGGAACATCTCTAAAGTCAATAAACATAGACAATGCAGGAATATGCTGATGATACATGTCTAATAGCAGAGGATGCCTCTCAAGGATTGTAGAATTAACATTGGCCTTAATAAACATACACTAATAAAACAAAATTAATGCCAGTTACAAAGAAAGTTGGAGAATGGCCAATAGTAACACACAACGGAAAATAAATTGAAATGATGAAGAACTTCATTTACTAGGGAAGTGAATTGGAAGCAGAGGGAGGTTCGGATTTGGAGATTAAAAGAAGAATAGCAGTAGCAGAATCTACGTTCAACAGGCTACATGCCAACATTTTCAAAAGGCTTGTGTAATACCAACTCTAATATATGGATGCTGTTGAAGGCTCACGGCACGATGTTTTGGAAAGAGATAAGATTGAATAGATTTTAATATAATATTTAATTCACACAAAGTTCTTTCTTTCAAGACACAAAACCAGAAGAGAGCAATGCCCATCGCCCTTGCAGCCACCTAGCGATGCCAAACACAAATAATTAAGTACAAAATTATTAAGCAACAGATGGAAATTAATACACACATTAATAAGTAAGAAATAAAAGAGAATAAAATTCCGACCCATGAGAGGATCTCACAACGATGTGAATATTGGATCATAAAAGAAGAATTGGAGAGAGAAAAATAATAGCAACAGAAAATAAATGGCTTAGAAGAATACTAAGGATTGGATACAAAGAACATATAACAAATGAAGAAGTTAGAGAGAGAACACTGCAACCAAGCATCATGAAAGTAATCAGAAAGAGAAGAATGAAATGGACCAGACACATACTCAGAATGGAAGAAATAAGAAACCCAAAATGAATTTTCAACTACAAACCAGAGGGGAGAAGATCTAAAGGAAGACTGAAAAGATGATGTCTGGACGGATTGGAAGAGGATCTGCACATGGCAGGACTGAATCTCAATGGCAAAACTGATGGAAGACGCCAAATGACTTTGGAAGAAATAGCAAAGGACAGAGACCTTTGGAGAGATGTCATGGAGACGTTGATAGCTGGACTTAGATAACTGGACACAGCTAGAGGACGAAAACCTGACCTGACCTGATGTTGCAAGGAATTGTATAAGGATGTTAATAGTCCACAGAATCAAATGCACCTGAGAGGTTGAGAACACATAATAGTACATTTTAAGTAACTGCGTGACTTATTTTAGAATTGTTTTGGCTGATGAAAATTGAATTTTCCAATTTAAATTAGCCTTGAGTAATTGAAATAGCATGCATGTTTCTAGAAATATTTATATTTTAAATAGTGTGGAAACTGAATTTTTCAACTGTTGACCTCATTGTATCTCATGAAATTTGTTGCATTCATCTGCAACAGCCACGAGAAAAATTGTCTCATCAAGCTGCCAGACATCTCTCTCCCCGACTTGGAATAAATCCTGACTCTGAAGTCAAGGATATATTGAAGTTTTCAAGCAGCAGCCGAAAGAAATCTCACCAAGACATCACAAGTCCTTGTGAGTCTGAAGAGTCTATATCAATTTCCTAAACCGAATATGCAGACATATAATACAAAACTAGACAAGACTGTACCGTTGATATTTTTGTGCTTCCATGCACAATTGCACATTCAACAGCCTGGAAATTAAGTTTGACAGTAATGATGCACTGATTTTAAAAGTAACTATTTAACAGTATTGCAGCCACTGCACCTTTTACAAAATACAAAATACAGTCCATTAATCTTCACTGCACTTTTAGCGGTGACTTTTAGCGGTGGCAACATTTGTCAGTTGAAAATTGCCATTTTGCAATATAAATAGCATATGCCAAACATCTGTTCATTCAATCATGACTGATTAATTATTGCTACTATTCACATAAATTGATATTTACTTACTGTATATGCTCACTTATAGGTCAATATCACAGATCATAATGAAACAGAACACAATGTAATTATTCGTTTAACTTTACATGGTATAAATTTGACAGCAGTGACCATAGTGTTAGTTACAAATGTGCACAGATGGAAAAAGCATAGATGGCAGGAAGCATCTCCTGCAGCAGCTTGTCATGGTAGTAGATATCATTCACCTTGATATCTGGTTCAGTGAAAATTAAGCTGGCACAGCCCAGTTTGATACAGCATTAGACACCATTGCTGACCTTCTGAATGTCTGGCCTGTGCGAAACAGTCTCTCATCTGTAATGTCACGTTTCTTGACTGCAGTTGAAGCGTAAATTCGGTCATTTTGTAGGTTAACTGAATAACTGGTGGTACCACTGTGAAGAATTCTGTCTGGTGCATTATTTACAATGATGTGCATTTGAAATTTATACCATGTTAACAAATATTTACAATCTGCTTTGTTGCAGTAACATATGCTTACTACAAATTAAACATTTTGCACACAACCTGAACTTAGGTGTGTTGAATGTTCTTTCATCTGCATCTCTGCCAAGTTTTATCAAGCTTGGTGAAAATTTGACAAAGCCAAAATAAAAATGGTTTGAAATTTATTGGACCACAATTATTTTTTATTCAACAAATGCTGAGGACAAGCAGAAAATGTTATTTCAGGCATAAATTGAGTCAGTTATGAATATCAAATGCTGCTATAGGCATATTTGAGTCTAGCTTTGGAGGATCTCATTATTCTTAGTGTTCAGCACTTTAGCTTTAGCTTCAGCAATGGTAAATTGGCAGATCCTTATTCTCAACTGTAGCTTTCATCATTTCTGACTAGTCAGACTTTTATTGGGATTATTTAGGCAGTTTAATATGATTTCAAGACTGGTTTTGGCCAAAAAGACAGACTTGACATGAAATCTGCTTGATTCTGGGAAATTTCAAGTGTTCTGCTTTATAACTTTTCTTTTACTTTGCTTCACAGCTGGAAGTGCTAGAGGAAACAGTCGTCCAAATAGCCGAGCAAGCTGCTCAAGTCGCACTTCTAGTCTCTCAGAGGGTGATCTTTCAGAAACCAGTGATGGGCCAAATGCAGCCGTATCAATAACACCCTGGTCTCGTCAGCACTTGACATTTAGATCTTCTCACTCTAAACAAGTTCATTCAAGGATTCCAAGAGGAACTGCTCAATCACCAGCCTCATCAGAAGTAATTATTGATGGTTACACCAGTCAAACTGTCTTTCCACCAAACACTCCAGACACTGTTTCAGAGTCTGGCAGTCTTCACAGTTCAAGAATTAGCCGAAATTTACCTTCTACTCCATCACTGTCAACAGACACTTTAAATGATGGTGTTCTTCCAATTATGGCAACCACCAGGACACACAGAATATTGCCTGCAACTCCCAGCTCAAGCAGGGAAGCACCCTCAACCCTATCCAGGTTGCCACGGCCTGTTACACCAAGTTCAGATCGAGGTATAAGTGGATCAACTCCTCGTCAGCAATTCAAAGCACCATCAAAGATTCCAACAAAATCAGTGCCATCAAAATTAGTTTCGAAACCTTCAAATTCGGAATCACAGTGACTGCACTGAACACTTTGCACTCTTTATTTAAAGTTTCACTTGAGCACTGTTCTGAGCATTGTTCTAACTACATTAAAACATTTAGATTGCATTTTTTATTCATCTTATCTTATCTAAGTGTATGCAAATACTTGCAGCCAGAATTAATGATAGGCCTTTAATAGTTTGGAAGTAGATTGTCTGGTTTGTATGCTATGTTGTTCAATCCATTGCAGTGCTGTTTGCAAAAATATTAAAATATTACTTTGCTTTTGAATATTAAAATAGAGCAGTTGTGGACAGAGGTTTGAAGACTTTTACAATTCCTTGCCACCTAGGTAGAAATTATATGGAATAGCATACGGTAATTATCTCATCATTACTGCCAAAGATTTTTATTAAAATATTAAGAATTTTAGAATCCAAGATCATGATTAATAAGAATTCTGTTGTCAAATGATCATATTGATTAAAACAGAAGATTGATAACTTTAAATTTTCTTTTCTATTTTGCAGAAAATTGGTAAATGTTTTTTCTAAAGTGACAGTCTTAGTCATTCATTATATATATTATATGTATGCCTATTAACTGAGTAATAGGCCTATTTTTCCTGTTAACATTTTTATTATTATAAGCCTTTATTATTTAATAATAAAGTCTTAATAACTTGCTCTTCTATAAATTATAAAAACTGTTATTTACTTACCGGTAGTTTCATTGTTTTTACTTTTTCTTATTATTTATTATTTAAAATGGGTTCTTCTTTGTGTGACATATTAATGTAAGATTAAATTGTTTCTGTAATTAGTCAGATTCAATTGTGTGGATGATATTGGTCTTCACTTGATGTGTATTGCTGTCATTATTCTTGATAGCACTTCCTCATTGGTAATTTGTGCTCTGACATTCATTTGAGTTCATATTATTATAGGTTGTCAACTTACATCTTTGGTTCATTTTACGTGCAATTTGTATAAGTTCACCTGAGTTATTTGCTGTGGTGTTTCTGTTGTGGTGTTTCTGTAGAAACCACATTTTTGGAGTTTGCTTATGAGTGGTTCTTTTTTCAATATTTGTATTACTTGATTTCCAGATATGTATTTGCACGTGTACAAAGTACACATGGATAGCACCTACCTAAATTCTATGAATATGTTATAAGAACTTTATCAAATGATTTTGTATAAAAGTATAAAAGTATCAATCAAAGTACTCAATGGCTGTAACTTCAACTTCTTTGTGAATAGAGCGACATCCATTGAGGATTTGTCTTGTGCTAAGAATCTGGATAATCATAATTGCTATTTGCATTCATCACTGTTTCTGATTACTATACAAAATATTCATATACAACATGTTATGTTATGTTATGTTAAAATGTCAATTTATATAGCGCAATAATCATGGCTGAAGGCCAAAGTCAAGAGCACTTTACACACTGCACTTATACGATATCTCATACAAGTACGTCTTAATTCTAAACAAGCCCCCAAACAGATTATGGAGATTGTAATTGATCAGTATGCATGCTATGTATGCATGCTATGTGACCAGATTGTATTGTACAGTTGTTATTCAATACTGTAAATTCTCACTGTTTGTGCCACCGATTGACAATTAAATATTCTTAACTAAGTCTTTTCATGAAATAGTAGTTATAAAACTCTGTGTGCATGTATTTTGATTTGCAGTATGATGACAATGTTTTGATTTTGTATCATTCTCTTACTGGTTCTGATATCAATAATCCACATTTTACTGTACATATAATTGTGGATCTTGGTAATGGAAGAGACGGCTTTCAAATTTTTTTAAATAGTATTTTGTATTTGTAAAACAATATTTTGACCATTTTAGCTTGATTGATTTTCAAAACATCAAAATAGTCTCATAAAAAATATTTCAGGTGCTCATAAATAGTTTAGCAGTGACTGATCAAAATTAATGTCGGTGCTTTGTTCAACTGTCCACCATAAACTGGCTTTGTAGAACTTTTCATGAAATTCATTAATCACAGCTCTTGGTTGGATAGTGATTAGAATAAAATATTATGTTGCCAGAAGTGTCACTTACACTATGTAAAACAGTTTTTTCATGGCTTCTGTTTTATCTTTCAACTGCACATGTCTGAAACATGTTCAGAAACTGTTTTATTTATCATAGACTTTGATATTGTGACCAGTGTACAAAAAAGTATAGTATTTGTAGAGACCAAAGCCAAATTTTTATTTGTATTTCTTGTCATTCAGACAATCAACAAACCTGCACCATAACTAAACATCAGTTAGTGAAAAGTACCAAAATGAGGTTAGAAATAGTTGATTTTGTATACCGCAAGTCGCTTTCGTGAAGAAGCCCACAAACATAGTCCCCCACCATGTCTTCATTACACTGTAATGTTCTTGACAATGATGCTCGAAGTCCATTAACTCAGTCCTGCCCAAGCGGCAGTGTTGCGCGGTAACGAAGTAGAAGTAACGCGTTACAGTACTTAAGTACAATTCTGAGTACTTTGTACTGTAGCAAAGTATTTGCAAATTGTAACAAAATAAGTTTTTATTCAAATATTAGTACTTTTACTTCTTTACATTATGTCCTTCACGTCCCGTTACAAGTAAAATTTCTCCCAGTCAACTTTCGTTGCATTTACTTGTGTTGCTGTTCAAACACCATGTTTAGTTCTTCCCAACTTCCCGTACTTAGTCCCACAGCAGTGTTGATAGAATGAGCAGCAAGCTCTGGGCTACTTTTGACGCTGCTAATGTACTTATGAAGTTAATGGTGTATATGTGTCAAGGCTGAAAAAACTAGGGTTTTAAAGATAAAATTTAGGTTTTTAGGTTTTAATGCTTGGCATGTCAATGCCTAATAACCCTTAACGGGTTTGCAGTATATATATATATATATATATATATATATATATATATATATACACACACACATATATACAATTATACATATATGTCGTGCATCAATCATTCAGCAACGGGGTTAGCCATATATATATACGGCGCACAACTTAAAAGTCTGTTCCGCAACGGGGTTCGCCGTATATAAACATTCTAATGCAATAATTCAATTTAGTTATTATCCATTTGGTAGATGGTAGCTCTTTTTGAGCTATTGTGCCCAATATAAGCTAGAAAAATAGGTTTTATTCGACCAAGGGCCGGATTTTGACTTTGCAAAAATGTGATTTCTAGGGTTTGAAAAATGATGACTACCGATCTTCAAAATTTTCTAACTATTCTCTTCCAATTACACCCCTCTACAACTTTGCTGCTGCACAAAAGTGGGGTCACTGCTGAAAATTTTGTGCTATTGAGCTTTGAAAAAAATGTTGGGAGGGGTCCGATTTTAGGCTGTAGAGTGGACTTTACCCCAAAAAAGTTTTTGGGCGCGGATGGTTAGAAAGAACAATAAAAATGCTAAACAACGGTGCAAACCTCATTTTTTGAACTTCTATATAGCCTGAAATATACTGAAATGTTAGGTTTTTCAGATTGCAAAATTTTCTCCGAGCAATGAGTTCTAGGGTTTGAAATATGACAACTACCCCAAATTGGGTCCGCTTTTCAAAATTTTTGAACTATTCTGTTCCAAATACACCCCTCTACAACTTTGCCGCTCACACAAGTGGGCTCACCGCTGAACATTTTTTGCTATTGAGTTTTGAACAAAATTTTGGGGAGGGGTCCAATTTTAGGCTGTAGAGTGGACCCTACCCCCAAATTTTTTGGCACGGATGGTTAGAAAGAACAATAAAAATACTAAAGAACGGTGCAAACCTCATTTCTTTAGCTTCTATATAGCCTGAAATATAGTAAATTTTAAAATGTATACGTTCACATTTCATATGAACGCTTTTCCCCTAAATTAATTACCCAGAATGGTGACGACTTGTAAAATTTAATTCCCCCGTTAAGGGGTTAAGTCTTTCGATAAACCACTGGTGCATGAAAATCAACACCCAGACGGCGTTGCAAACGAATCAAATCGTCTGAAGCTGCCATCATCTGATACAACTGATGCAACTCCAGCGCCACCTAGGGAACAACAAATAAATGCTAGAGGAACTGAACCATATCAGACTAGTACTGGACGTACTGTCAGAAAGCCGTCTAGATACAAATAGTCATACTTGGAGTCAAGGCCACAATTTCGAGGCCAAGGCGAGGCCAAGGACTTGTAACACAAGGCCAAGGTCAACAGGGCCAAGGACATCAGGTCCGAGGCCGAGGACCTCACATGTAGACCTTTACACTACAAAGTTTGATTTTTTGCCCCTCCCCAGGAAATGAAATAATGTACTAAATAAATAAATATGAAATGTGCAAAAAATTTGCCCAAAAATTTGCCAATGGTGTGAGGGCTTGGCCTCGAGTACAAGGCCAAGGACTTTACTGCCAAGGACATCAGGTCCGAGGCCAAGGACTTGTATCCCGAGGCCAAGGCCAAGGACAGCGTCACGACCTCGAGGAGCCTTGAGGCCAAGGCCAAGGCCTCGAGGACTCCAAGTCTGCAAATAGTCAACATATTAAATTTATGTTTAGATTACTGATGATACTTTTTAACAGAACTGCTATAAAACATTATTTTGCTTAATTGGATAATGAGCCTAATTAATGAGAAGAGATGTGGCGTGATTGGACAATTATAAGCCATGCCTCAACCAATAGCTACGCGACCGACTAGCTGCATTGCTACAGTCTTAGCATATATACTATAGGGTAGAGTTAGTTGACAGTCGCTCACACTGTCAGACTCTCAGTTACTCAGTTGCTTCCTGGATACGAACAATAATATATGAAGTTATAATCTATATGAGTCTGTTGATTAGTACAAGTCAGGCATTAGGGAGACGCCACAGTACTCTGCTTTCATTAATGTTGTTGCCTCTCTATAGTCTCTAGCAATGGATACGGATACAAGTCCTTGTACCCGTACCCGCGGGTACGGGTAGGGTAAGGAAGTTTTCGCACGGGTACGGCCATGGTAGGCATTTTGCTGTAGCCTACCCGCACAGTGTTTATTCTAGGCCTTCTTAAGTAAGTAAAATCTCGTTAATTTCTAAAGCGCTTTCAAAAGATGCACCGAAGTAGCTCCTTACTCCTATGCGCTTAATCTCAAATGAAGTAGCGATAGCCAAAGGTGGGTCATTCATGCCGGGTCATTTAATCAAAAGGGAGAGTGGGCAGGACGCTACAGCTATGGAGGAAATGATTTTATAAAGAGAAATGATTTTAGTTTAGAAAGAAAAACATGAGATGTTGCAAGAAAAGGAGAAAATTGTGACTCAGAGTTTGTTATTTGGCTTTGATGTAGACAGCGAAGGGATATTGGAATTGAGTTCCAAAGCTCAGGTGCAGCGTATGGAAAAGCACGATTACAAATTTTGAGAGATGATTGATTCAGAGGTCTAAGGAGAGTTACATGAGAAGATCTAGTAGATCCAGGTTGTTGATGAACTATCAGATATTCTTAGGGGGAATTCCCCCCAAAAGTTAAAAAATTGCCCCAAAATTTCTATTTGTTGCATTGGGGGATGGAAATTCCCCCTAAAGCACGACGAGAGGGGTTTTTATTTTCGGGGTTTTTATTTTCGGAGAGGGGAAAATATAAAGATGAACATTTAGTTTGATTAATTGTCAGTGTGGCGTGGTGCCTTACAGTGTATACTATACTAATGCTAAGACAACACGTCTGAATATATCATATAAGTAGATATGAAGACTAAGGGGGAAGAACAATCAAGGTGCCAAAATACACATTTTGAGAAAACTGAATTTGAAGTTTTGAAGACTTATAGGCCTATAAATTGTTTTTAAAATGTTAGTGACAATCTAATTGCCTGCAACACAAGTACACGATTACTATTACTAGTGTTACTGCAACTACTATTACTACTACTACAACTACTACTACTGCCACTACTACTACTACAGCAACTACTACTACAACTATTAAATACTACTACTAAATACTACTACTACTACTACTAAATACTACTACTGCTACTAATCTAATCTAATCTTAAACTTCTATAGCGCCACTTTCATAATGCACAGGAGCATCAACCGATGGCACACCAAATCCAAATCACTAAAGATCCAGGTCAAATCCAGGGTATCCGGCCGGACAAACGGGTGACAGTCTATGGTGGATAAGCCCGGTCAAAAAGATGGGTTTTTAATCTTGCTCTAAAAATTTGTAAAGAATTTGCAATGCGAACATACTGAGGCAATGAGTTCCAGAGTTTTGGGGCGGCCACTGAGAAAGCACGAGAACCAAGAACTGTCCGAGTATGGGAGATGGAGAGAACTATTGCAGACGAGGATCTGGTCGAGTATTTGTTTGCTTGTACAGAAAGTTTTGAAAGAAGGTAACTGGGTTCCTTATAATAAAGTGTTTTGTATACCTGAAGGCAGATTTTAAAGTCTATCCTTTCTTTAATTGGAAGCCAGTGAAGACTGGGGTTATGTGCTCACGCTTTGGGGTTTTTGAAACTACCCGAGCCAATGAATTTTGGCTACAACTACTACTACTACCAAATACTACTACTACTACCACTACTACTACTACTACTACTACTTCAACAATTACTACTACTACTACTACTAAATACTACTACTTCTAAATACTACTACTACTATTACCAAATACTACTACTACTACTTCTAAATACTACTACTGATAATTTGTAATTGAAGCAATAATTTCTATCTAAATTGATCGCATACAAGCTGTTAGAAACGTGAGCGATAATGAGCAGTTTTAACTTCCGTCACTGGCTGACTTGAACGCTGCAATCTAAACCTATGGACATTGATCGTTCTTCCATCTTGCCTTAATATTTGAATCACTGTAAATCAATGGAAATTGATCGTTTTACCATTTTTTCAACAGAAATACATAGATTCCGTTGGTATCTACCGAAATTTAAGTTTAGTCTGAAATGTCAACAAATGGACTTTGATCGTTTTTCTCCCTTAGTCTTCATATGTATTCTAGCAATGGTCGAGTCTTATCTATCGACGTACGGACAACGAGTGTGTGGATTAGGCTATACTACAGTTCAGCGTCCTAATTAGTGTTTGTCTATTGGACGGGAGTTTTCCAAAGGCTTTTCGGAATGAAATCTTGACGAGGTTCGATCTAATCCACTGATCACATAGTTTCTCATCACCTAACGTATAGCAACAAAATACTATTGCTGGATCTGTGAATGAATTTGAATATCAGCCGTATGTTGAACATCTGTAGATCCATTGCAGAACAAGTAATCCAAAATGTGCAAGAATCATTCGAAAACTATGCGTATGCTATACTCCAGACTATACACTAACGGATACACTAATACAACCAGTTAATACTATTAACGCAACGAGTCATGAGAAATCAGTTATACTGTACATAAGCGAATCGTTGAATGATATGTATGACACATTGACACAACATACTAGAATGACTGAGAATGAGTCAACTGGCTGACCAGTGACCAGGCTGATGCCCAGTGACTGAGAGCATTGTCATTAGGCAGTTGACGGCAGCCAGCGGTGCGGCCTGACACTGGGCAGATGCAAGAGGCTGGTCAACTTCGATGTACTGCTGCCTCATTATCTCAAACCCCGCCCATTATGACGTCAGTGGTTGATTCGGAACAGCCAGCCAGCCTGTTGCAATGTTAAAGGAATACAGCCAGTCGTTGTAATATTAAAGGAATACATATATTTGTTGATAAAAGTTAGTAATAGTATATTGACAGTCAGGCTAAGTGTATATGATAAAATGCCACAAAATTGTGCCGTTGCGAATTGTAAGAACACGTGGAAGACAGACGATCAGACGATCACAGCATATCGTTTCATTGCATGGATTTCAGAAAGATGCCACACTGTAAAACGTAGATTAAACGGTGCTATCAGTCATTTCTTTACTACAGCAACTAAATATATTTGTCTGCTTTAATACCATCTAACTGTTACTTGCATACAGTGGCGTAAACCTGGCGTCAACATTGGGAGTGGGGGAAGAATAACTTTGAAAGTTGACCCCCAGAAATATATAAAAAAAACCCGTCCATTATGGGGGATATTGCATATCATGGTGGGAACTTTAGATCGCCCATGAAATACGTTAAGATGTTAGGGGGTCGTCGATAAAGTCAGACCGCCTTTCGTCTCTGGAAAAAGTCTTGACAAGCAAAAAAAGTCATCCTGATATTTTTCTATTTCCCCCCTCCAAATACCCTGCTGACAAGCAAAAAAGGTCATCCGAAATGAGTGAATGCGGATTTTGCGTCATTTTGGCATCAACATCATGGGGAGGATAGAATTTTTTTTACAATATAGCGCATATTAGCACAAAGCATTGGGAGGATAATTGATACTCTGTCGCCCGCCAAATAATTATTGGGGGACCGTCCTCCGTGTTTTACGCCCTACTTACATATTTCAAATTAATTACTTTATTCAAGGCAGTGTTTATTCTAGGCCTTCTCTGGGGAGGAATCCCCCCAAGTTTTAAAATTCCCCCCAATTTTTTAATATGTTGCATGGGGATGGAAATTTTCACCAAAAGTGCTTCGACGGGGGGCTTTTATTGTTTTGGAGGGGAAAAATGTAAGGATGACAATACTTTGCTTGGCAGGGCATTCGAAATATTAGGGAGGATGGAAGGATGACCTTTTTTGCTTGCCAGCCCATTTGAAAAGGAAAATAACCTTTTTGCTTGTCAAGGTTTTTGGAGACTTAGACCTTGTCCCCCCAACAGTGGCGGCTCTAGGATTTGGCAAGTGGGGGGCCGTTGGGGTGGCAACTTCTAATCATGGGGACCAACCATTTGTTGTTTAATGTATGTAGCATTAAGTATAGGGTCCCAACTGGGGGGGGGCCAGGCTCTCATTAGGGGCACGGGCCCCCCTGACCCCCCCGGTGGAGCCGCCACTGCCCCCAAACATTTCAAAATCCCCCAATGTCAAGGTGGCTAGAATAAACACTGATTCAATAAACAAACTAAAACATTCCTAGATAGGGCCTACATTTGAACATTCTCTTGCTTTTGCTTGGTTGTTGTAATGCTTATAGTTGATGTTTTCTAATCTAAACTTTTACCAAATCAACTATACCACATTCATACAGGAAGATGGTTGGTATTTCGAAACGTTTGTGAAGCTTAAGAAAAAAATTGTTATAAAAAGAAAAGGTACCGTATTTTCGCGCATATAAGCCGCGGCTTATACTAATTTTTACACAATTAGCCCCCTTGGTGCGTCTTATACCCGCGTGCGTCTTATCTAAATTTTTTGGAACATGAATAACTGCGCCGACGGGTCGCCTAGAGCGCCGGCGGCTCACCTAGAGCGCCGACGGGGCGCCGGGAGCGCCGACGGGCCGCCGGCGAGGCGCTGGCGGAACTCCGGGAGCGCCGATAGGTCGCTGGAATGCCGACGGGTCGCTAGGACGTTGACGGGGCGCCGACGGGTCGCCGGGAGCGCCGACGGGTCGCCGACGGGTTGCCGGGAGCGCCGACGGGTTGCCGGGAGTGCCGACGGGGCGCCGGGGGCGCCGGCGAGGCGCTGGCGGGACTCCGGGAGCGCCGA
Source organism: Metaphire vulgaris (assembly GCA_018105865.1). Taxonomy (NCBI): domain Eukaryota; kingdom Metazoa; phylum Annelida; class Clitellata; order Crassiclitellata; family Megascolecidae; genus Metaphire; species Metaphire vulgaris. Next base: position 4,252,749 of record CM030836.1, on the reverse strand, counting down.
CGGGTCGCTGGGACGCCGACGGGTCGCTGGGACGCCGACGGGTTGCCGGGAGCGCCGACGGGTCGCCTAGACCGCCGACGGGTTGCCGGGAGTGCCGACGGGTCGCCAAGAGCGCCGACGGGTCGCCTAGAGCGCCGACGGGTTGCCGGGAGTGCTGACGGTCGCCGAGAGCGCCGACGGGTCGCCGAGAGCGCCGACGGGTTGCTGGGACGCCGACGGGTCGCTGGGACGCTGACGGGGCGGCGACGGGTCGCCGGGAGCGCCGAGGGGTCGCCGACGGGTTGCCGGGAGCGCCAACGGGTTGCCGGGAGTGCCGATGGCTCGCCGAGAGCGCCGACGGGTCGCCGGGAGCGCCGACGGGACGCCGGGAGCGCCGACGGGACGCGGGGAGCGCCGACGGGTTGCCGGGAGCGCCGACGGGTTGCCGGGAGCGCCGACGGGTTGCCGGGAGCGCCGACGGGTCGCCGAGAGCGCTGACGGGTCGCCGAGAGCACTGACGATCATTAATGAAAGCAGAGTACTGTGGCGTCTCCCTAATGCCTGACTTGTACTAATCAACAGACTCATATAGATTATAACTTCATATATTATTGTTCGTATCCAGGAAGCAACTGAGTAACTGAGAGTCTGACAGTGTGAGCGACTGTCAACTAACTCTACCCTATAGTATATATGCTAAGACTGTAGCAATGCAGCTAGTCGGTCGCGTAGCTATTGGTTGAGGCATGGCTTATAATTGTCCAATCACGCCACGGGTGGCCGGGAGCGCCTTTTGGTGCGTCTTATATGTGGGTGCGTCTTATACATAATTATTTTAACACAAATCAACAAAACCCGCGTCTTATACGCGGGTGCGTCTTATACGCGGGTGCGTCTTATACGCGGGTGCGTCTTATACGCGGGTGCGTTTTATATGCGCGAAAATACGGTACATTTACATTCATAGATACGATTTCTCAGTAGCAACAGTCGCTCCAATCAACCAGTGACGTCATATAGCCACGCCTACTTGACCTGTATGCAAAAGAAGGGTTCCTGGCCTGCCTTTGGTATTTAATTGCCTTGGGGCAGATGTGGGGTTTGCTTGATAAGCCAGTTCCTATTGCAACGCATTGGCCTACACTTGTCCGCCTTCCAGCAAACATTGGAAAAGGAGGTCTTTAGATGTACTTGGGTATGCCTAACTCGATCGAAGACAGAAAGTGCCTGGGAGGGTCAGTCTCCGATATCAGTTCGTTCTTAGAATTCAGTGAATCCTTCACGCGTAACATAGACGGCGCACTCCTATCGGCCCCGTCGGCCCAGGCGGGGTACTTTTAAAAGTACCCCGGCCCGCCATAGGCCGGGCCGGAGTACTTTTTAAGAAGTGAGAACTGAAGAATTGTAATTCTTTAAATTGTTTGATTTAATTTTCATTTCGAATTCAGAAGGGAGCTGCTGTCGTGGGAGGGCGCATGCACTTGCCGTATAAATAAGGCTTTATAGTAGCAAGATCAGATAAGATCAGCTAAGCAGAGGCGGATTTACCACGGTACCAGGTGGTGCATCGGTATCGGGCCTCCCTATGTTGTATCGTTAGACGTTAGTCTAACGATAACTACCGTTAGTAGTGGTTGGACATGGATTAATAATAATTTAGTATTGAAATGCAATTTAATGCATGCTCCATGAGTCTATGTCATATACCCCGGTTTAGCTTACCTCAGTTAATGGTATGGCTCATAATGGCTGGACTCTGACCGAGTGACCGGCGGTTGCACCGGGCCACCGGCGGTCGCAACGGGCCACCGGCGGTCGTAGACGCCCGGCCTCTTGCATCGTTATGCAGATTAGGGGTACTGCATGACTCAACCTAAGTGCCTGTACACTGTGTACAGTGTGTCTCGACGGTCAATTCTTACCACGGTACCACCGGTCAAGAAGCGCGGGAAATGGGAGGAGTATGTGTATTTGTATGCCTCCGTACCTTTGGAATGGCAAATTGGCAATGCATAGTTGCATACAGACTAACGCCATCACTCATTTGTCTTACCGTAAAATGCGTAATACCGTGACGGTGACCTTTTTGGCAAACGATTACAAATCTTAGTTATACTTAGTGCTTTTTTCTAGAAAAAAGGTACCGGAACTCATTTTCGTGTATGATTAAATTCATAAGAAATAAGTTCAAATAACACTTAAATAAATTAAATTAATGTATACGTCATAAGACGTGGATTATAGCGCATTTATATTTATATTAATATCCAGCAGATCATAGGCTGTTATCCTTAGCCATACTGAACATTGAAAATGAACTCGTGAAGACAATCGAGTTGAAGTTAATGGCATTTAATTGTTTCATTTTTCAATGACGTTTGTTGTATTTTTACTTCTTTAAGCAGTGTTTATTCTATCCACCTTGTCATTGGGGGGGAGGGGATTTTGAAATGTTTGGATGGACAAGTTTGACATCTCAAAAGTCTTGACGAACAAAAAAACAAAAAAGGTCATCTGCCCGTTTTCCCTTCCTAAACGCTCTGTGACAAGCTTCCTTATTTTTTCCCCTCTCCAAAAAAATTAAAAATCCCCGTCGCCACACTTTTTTTTTGGGGGGGGGGGAATTTCCATCTCCTCGTGCAACATATAAAAATTTTTTGGGATTTTTTCATTTTGGGGGAACACCCCCAAAAAGGGCCTAGAATAAACACTGTCTTTAAGTGACCACGATGGCGCCGGGGGGCCTCCATGGAAATATTTGCACCGGGCCTCCAAAATGTAAATCCGTCTCTGGCTTCTGGTACTTTTCCTTCACCAACCAAAGACGATGTAAATATTTCTCAAAGCTAAAGTGGCAACAAGGATTTTAAAAAGGTTTCACTAAATCACGAATTTTATTTGGTTTGTCTAGAATTAATGGGTGCCCAGATTAGGCGCCTGCCCACGTTAGGGGACCCTACCCTACTTATCAGATCTTGCTACTATAATGCCTTATTCGGCAGTGCATTCACCCTCCTGCGACAGCAGCTCCCTCATTCCGCCTCAGTGCCTTCTTCCGTCTTTTAATCTAATCTTATTTAATCTCCGTCTTTCCATCTAATCTAATAAGCCTATGACTACCGAGTTTGACACCTTCGGGTTAAATGAGTATATGAATGCTTATCTCAGTCTAACCCTAAACCGTGACATTTTGTCCCCTGACATTTTTTCTGCTGACATTTTGTCCTCAGACAGTTTGTCCGTCCACGAATAAAATTGACACTATTAGCATCTAAATATCATCACAGTTGCACTAAAAAAAATAGAGATGATAGTCTTGCATCGGTCATATTAGCCCTATGCTGTCTCGCGATCAAGCCAGCTTGGCTAAATACGCGCTTAATTGATGCGCCAGAAGCAGGCACACTAAGGTCTCTAATTAATGGCTGCATTATACAGCCTGTTGAACTCCTTTCTATTAACTTCACTGTTCCAAAATACGATGGTAGCAGTGGCTTCATCATAAATAGCGTCGAGTTCCAGGTACTTGGCCATCTGTGAGGATGTGCTTGTCATTAGCCTAAAGGAACAGCATTACTGGTACCATTGAAGTACATGTAGCCAGAGATGTAGCAAGTACACAATGCTTCAAGTACAAGTACAAGGCCTCCGAGTACAAGTACTTGCATTCCTAAAACTCCGAGTACAAGTACAAGTACCTGGCCTCCGAGTAAAAGTACAAGTACTAAAAATGTGTACTCGAATACAAGTACAAGTACCAAGTACTACATCTCTGGCTAGAATAAACACTACCCGCACATCTCTAAAAGAACCCTTTTGCTTTAAAAATGTTTTAAAATGTGATGGCCTCTCTTTTAAAATTTGTGGGGGGTAATGTCAGTGTAGATAAATATATTTTGGGGTAATGGGCAAAAACGTTCCCCGACCCCCTGGTGTAGGGTGTACTCAGTGTTTAATCTAGGCCGTTTCCGGGGGATTGCCCTTTTCCCCCGGAAATTTCAAATTCCCCACGGAAATTTTGGAATGCTACATGGACTAACAGCGGCCCCTAGCAGAATTCCCCCCGGCTTTGTCAGTTTCCCCCCGGATTTTTCAGTTTTCCCCCGGAGTCCAGATTAAACACTGGGTGTACTTCAGAGGGAAAGGTCCAATTTAAAGGCTTCTGACAAGGTCCCGCAATAACGCCGCCAAAATTCCTCTCAGTAGAGTTCCTCGGTGGAAGCGTTCAGAAGGGCCAGAAGGGTCCAAAAGCGCCAAGCAGAAGCCCCGTGCTTCTCCCGCAATTGGTTTATATACGACGCCGGAATGGCCTAAGCTGGGCGAAGAGGGGTTCCACTCGGAGCGCGGGCCCTCACTCACACCAAAGCCAGCAGATAGGCTTACAACCGCTCGGAATGGAGATCCTTGTTGAAGCTGTCAGAACGTGCCTCTGCAACGCCAGCAGTGTTGATGATGATAATGAACTGTTTAGGGGTCGTCCATAAATGACGTCATGCGATTTTGGCAGATTTCTGAGCCTTCGTCACAAAAAGTCAACCCCCTAAAAATGACATCACAACGCGTTAACCTCCCCCCTCTACTTAGAAAAATCTTGACAAGCAAAAGTCATCCTCATATTTCACCTTGTACTTTTTTCGGTGCTTTCCCGTTATCCGGACCCCAGTGAAGAGATACTAAGAAATGCTTAGGGTTAGGGTGGCGGTTAGGTTAGGGTTAGGCTAAAACTCTAACACTCACCCTAACCCTCTCCCTAATATCTCTTCACTGGGGCCTGGATAACGGGAAAGTACCCTTTTTTCTTTTTGAAATGTGCTGACAAGCAAAAAAGGTAATCCCCATCAATATACCCTGTTTCTTTTTTCATTACCAAATGTAATGGTGAGCAAAAAAGGGTTGCCAACTAAAAAAAATTTTTTGTGACGTCACATTTCTGGACCCCCGGTCATCACACTTCGTCACAAATGTTTGAACCTCCCCCATGTACGCTACATCATTTGTGGATGGCCCCTTACTGAATATGACATTTTGCAGAGTTCAGATTTACTTATTTACTTTAATCAATACCAGCCTACCGGTATTGAACGTTTAAATATTACTATATCACTGTTATGCCATTTTTTAGTTTTAGCTAATTCTGTATGTCATTTTATTTTATAAACTAATAAAATATTATTACCTCAAAATGTGACATACTATTCTCAAACTGAAAACTGGATATTGACAACTGGAAATTATTTTTCTTGAAATACATAATATTGTTCAAACTAATATACTTGTGTTTAATATTACAAAATAATTTCCATTAAACTGTGGCCAAGATAACCCATTATCTTTATAGACATATAAATTAACATAACATTAACATAAATGTTAACCATATAAAAATCTGTGATAATAACGACTTTATCAAAACTAAGAAGAAAAGAAGCTGTTTAGCATCATTTTAGTTTCTTCAATCATTTGAATATATAGTTGTGCTGTGACACGATGCGCATATGAACCTTTTCTATTGCTTTGCTCTGGTTATAGGCCACAGCAAAAGAACTGAAAATGTTTGCAGCAAGCAGTAAAATTATGGATGATTGTATAGGTTGCAAAAGCTTTGCATAGACTCTAAACAGTGTCCAAAAATCATTCAGTGGAGGCAGTGGATATGTCATTGCCGTTTTTGCAAGTGCAGAACTGGCCAGAATAGATAAAACAAATGGCTGTAAAACCCCAGCAAGTAGCTGAATACTGATCATCCTAACTTCTGCGCATACAGGACAAACCATTTCTCCACGGATAATCTTGTTTGTTACAAACATCTGTTGAAACATAGAAGCAGCAACACCAGGAAAAAAGACAGTAGGGGCATAAGACGCTAAACGAGCATAATTTCTCAGTAGCATCTTTCTTCGCAGATGTGAGATGAACATGATCCCACTTAGAGAAGCCATTCCTCCAAGCAACTGTGTACCATATTTGAGTGAAAACCTACAATAAATAGATAAAATTTCAATAAATTAAAATATTACTTGTCTCTTTAATTTGTTTTCCTATATATTAGGACAGATATTAACTTAATATTAGATAAAATGTCAAAACCTGGCTTTGGTGACTGGTGAGTGAGTGGGCAAAGCTCGATCACAATGTCATTGAAGCAGCAATTCATCAGTGGCTATGATGTCTGACATCATGTGCCAATTCTGGCAGAGGACATTCTGAATATTCATTGTACACTTTTTCAGACAATGTTTGCATCTATCTGAAGCCAATTCATTCCTGTTTCAAACTGTAAATTTTGTGGAAATCAGCCAAGTTTTCTTAAAGTTATAGTGAATACACACATGTATTGGCATACTTTTACCCTGATTTAGTGTATATTATATTCAGTGGCATATTTACCATTGGGCCATTTGGGCTATGCCCCCCCTTTGGTCTTGGCCTAGCCTGTCCTTAGTGATGTTTAATTTCATGAAATTTTTGTCGCGTGAAATTTTCAATGAAATTTATTCAAAAATTTCAGAAATTTATGAAACTTTTGAAATTTAAAAAAAAACAATTGATTTCTTTTGTTTTTTAAGTATCTACCTTGTAGCCTTATCAGTGGGAAGCACTTTGATGCCATGCAAGCTTACTGCTAAACTGTGCTAGTGTTCTGCTTTGTGTTTTTAGCTGTTGTGAAACTTTAGATTTTCAAGTCACAAATTTACCTTATAAACTCAGTACTCAGCTAGTAACTTAGTAGTATCAGTAGATTAAGACTTCAGTACAGTACTACAAGCTACAGTAATGAAAGTAATGTAAGTACTTGACTCAGTTCAAGTCAGTTGTCACTGTCATTGTCCGAAACAGAGTGCATTTCAAAGAAATCATCTGAATCAGCATCATCTCGGGGAAATTCTGCATATGACGACAATGAAAAAGACTGACTAGAATGAATGGAATCGATAGATTCATTGTTTGATGGCAAAGAACAGTGTTGGAGTTGCCAGGGGGGTTGGGGGTTAAACTTTGCAACCCTCACAGAAATCGCATATCGGGTACATGCAGTCTCTATGTCATTAATTGAATTTCAGTCCTCACCCCCCCCCCCAGCTCACATTTCACAACTCCAACACTGGCAAAAAATGAGGTGTTTTGATGCTCTCTGTCTCTGATGACAGTGTAACCATGTTGCATGAACCACTTGTTAAATGTCTTCTTATTGGGAAAATCTGGACTTGGCAAGGGAGCCGCAGATAGAAAAAGTATGGAAACCACTGCATTACGATTAGGGGCCATCCATAAATGAATTTTGGCACGCGATTTTGTCAGTTTTTATCCCCCGTCACACGTCGTCACAAAAAGTCATACCCCTCAAATAGGACAATCGTTGACCCTCGTGTGTCGTCTTTCCAATGTCAAAATTAACGTTTCATTTGAAAATAGTCATAATTATTATAGTTAAACAATATTCAGAAAATTTTCCAAATTCTTTTTTTAAAAACGAAGTGTATAATAATTATAAGTGCAAAATACGCTCAATTTTACGGTAACATAGCATTTCTGTATTAATAAAAATATTTAGATTATGCGACATCACATTTCTGAAACCTCCCTCTCCGTCATCACACATCATCACAAATGTTGGAACCCCTAAGTGTGTGAGCGTCATTTATGGATGACCCCTTACCACACTGTCACGTGGCGGTGGCACTCTGCGAAAAAGTTTCCTTTAGTCTGCTCATGATATCATTGATATGTCAGCAAAACTATAACAACTATTGCTAATTAAGCTGCCTGTTCAAAATTTAATTGAGTATTTCTTTTATTTATAAAATATTAAGTTGTAATTTGCATTTATATTATTGACACCCTCTGTGGGTTTAGTCTTTTAGATCAAAGAAATCCCGCTCTTTATAACCAAAGGTTAATAAAATAAGTCAATGCTACCACTCTTACTTTTTGAAAAAACATATATCATTGACAAGAAACATAGATGTGGCACCAAGAAAAAAGGTTGAAAAAATCTTGAAATATTTCAAATTGCATGCCCTTGAAATATTTCAAAAATTTCACAACTACATGAAATATTTCAAATTGAAATATTTCAACCAACATCACTACCTGTCCTGACCCATCCATTCTGGCCAATCAAGTGCTGTAGTTGTCCGACATACGTACACAAAGTTAATTCATGTATATGCCTCTGGTCTTCTAATTAAACCATAATCTTAATTTTATAATCTTGTCACTCCAGTGTTGGGACTTATAAGAATTATTCAATGAGTTAAATTCAACGGGAATTCAAGGGGTTAAACAACAGTTACAACACGTAGGACGGTAGGAGTCAAGTCATGCATTACTGATAGAAAACAGAACACTGTTAGATTTACTTATTTATTAAGCAGTGTGACATCACATGATCACATCTATGATCTTGCGTAACTTAAGGCAGTGAAATTTGAGGTGAGGTCTTTCACCCGGGGGAATCCCATCCTTTGGAACGAGCTGCCTGACTTTGTGACCAACGTGACTAGTCTTGAAATGTTCGCTACCAGACTAAAGACGCACTTGTTTAGCATCTCATTTAAGTGCAATGTGTAAAGCGCTCTTGATCTTGGCCTGCTGTGACTATAGCGCTATATAAATTGGCTTATTAACTAACTAACTTATTCTTGGAGTAATCATTACTCCAAGAACTTACTAGCTTAGTGTTCATGATATTCTTAAAATGTCATCTGGTCCACCTTCAAAGCGATTTCGCCAGACAACATTAGATTCTGAGTCTAAAACGCTTACATTTTCAGCCTAATATGCACACAGGGCTTAGTCACAGCCCACAGAATTCCATTTTTTCTCCAATAAAGGTGGCTTGCACATGTTGATAAAAAGAACATAATCATGCATATTTTCAGAAAAAATTAATCTGGAAAATCTTAAAATGTCGCCAGCTTCAGGGGGCGAAGCCCCTCTGAACCCCCCCACCAGGGACTTTGCCCCCAGACCCCCATTATAGGCTCGCACTTCGCGCTCGCCATAGGCTGCCCCCCTTACCAAAATTCTAAATACGCCACTGATTATATTCAGCTTATATTACTGGGTCTCAGTGCTGTGCTAGTTACTTGCAAAATGTAACTAGTTACAGTTACTAGTTACAAGGGATAAAAAGTAACTAGTTACGTTACTAGTTACTGAAAAAATAACTAGTTACTTAATAGTTACATGGTTTGTTATCGATGCCGCACTTAAGTATCAAAATGTACAATAATCAACAAACAATCGAAGATAATTTCAAATTCTGTGTAACAGTCACAGTTTCCCAATAGGCAACATTATTAAACAAGCAGTGTAGCCTAGAAATCCACGAGATTTTACTTTACTTTGCTTTACTGAAACAAAACATGCATCAATGTTTAGCTGATGTTCATTGTCAAAATTAGATTTTTATTAGCTCTCAACAGTAAAAGCATTTAGAAGTGCTCGTCAGTTAGACTGTTTCTGAGTGGTGTAAGAATCTGCCAGCCCACACTGAAAAGTCTCTACTTTAGTGCTTGAAGGAAGAAGCGTATTCTTCCTAATAAACACTTCTGTCACCAATGGAAAGCGCTGAAGGTTGGCGATGTCATGTGCAGCATCATTCAAATAGAGACCCAGTTCAGACTGTACCATTGTGTTCCCAGGATCTGACTCATAAAGGCAGAAGAAATTGAGCCTTCACTGGATGGTGACATAACATTTGATTTTAAGTGTTGCCAGCAGCTTGGTGTTCCAAGTAACTTGCGTTACTGTAACTAGTTACTACCCAGCAGTGATATTTAACTCATGAAAATAATTCTTAATTTAATTTATATTTCAGTTATGAAAGGGCAATATCTAATTAATTTCAATTATTTTTGTCGCTTTAATTTCAATTCAATTTCTAATTAACGTTCAACAATAAATCCAATTTCAGTTTCAAATTCAGTTCAGTAACAAGTCACTAATTTCAGTTTGTACTTGTCGATTATGTTTTAGTTTGCATCTCACAAACAGTGCAGAGTCCTTGAAATTATGACATAGCTAGTCAATAAATGATGCATTGAGCTTAAAGAATGCTCGCATTTCCAAGTGAACGGTGCATACAGTTTCTTCTACCAGCAGATAGCAAACATACAAACTATCAATGTACTGCACATCAAAAAATGTATTCTGTCTGTTTAGCTTTACATTCGTAAACAATAAAGCTCTTAATATCTCTGTTTATTGAATAAACATAGAGATATTACGAGTTGCTGCCTGCTGGAGTAAGTGTAGTGCACTGACAAACTATATATGTAGATACATACATACATACATACATACATACATACATACATACACACACATACATACACACATACACACAAGATATAAATAAATGAAGTCTCAAAAGCAAACAAAAAAACCTAAACATTGACAGAATAAATGTAATCTTCAAGGGAAAACATTAAGTAACACAAACAAATGACATTGAAAAAATTAAGATTGTTAACGGTTAACCATAATTTCAATTTGAAAACATCAAAGCGCTTTGATGTGGCCGCGCAGGACGGCGGCATAGGCACAGGTAACATCAAAGTGCTTTGATGTAACTGCTCAGGACGCTGGTTTCAATGCCGGCAACATCAATGCACTTTGAAGTAGGCACACCAGGCTGCCGCTAGCGACTGGTTAACCGGTCTTTTTTTCAACGGTTAACTGGTCCTTTAAAACCAGCAGTTTTAACAGCCTTACAAAAATAGAATTAAAGGCAGCAAAGACAGATTGACAAGAAAACCATGGAAGGGACCACAAAGGCAATCAATCCACAGATAAAGTTTTCACTTGCTCACATTTCATGGGTCGATGACCAGCTGTTGATTGTCTTCAAATTCAAATCAAATACTTGGTCTGGAGAGAGAAGAACAGCACCTGGTGGAGGAGAATGTTGTCCCATAATATTAACAACATTCTGTTGCACCTCCTCTTTAATTTCAGTCTTCATTTTGTTTCAGTTACTGTTGAAGATACAAAATTTAGAATTGACTTGACAGACTAAGAATATTTAAGGCACTTAAAATAAGTAACAAAACAGAAGCATTGTCTTGCTAAGTTACATCATATCACAATCATATGGAAACATTATGAAAACCCTTTGGCTCAAGAATTAGCATAACATAGTTTAATTAATAATGAAATTTCTTTACGTCACTGGTTCTTAAACTTTAAACTTTTTGTGATTGCATACCCCTGAAACATGTATAAGAAAACGAAGTACCCCCAACCAGCCTACAGTAGCCTAACTTATATAAGGACATAAGTTTATGCTGTGTAATATATTGAAAAATTAACTGCAACGTACTTCTGTCACAGATTGTGTACAAGCCAGAAAGTGAAAGTCTTTAAGAAGACTTCATTTCTGGATCATTCTGTGTACCCCCACATCCCTCAAGTACCTCCAAGGGGTACAAGTACCCCGGTTAAGAACCACTGCTTTACATCAATTTATTAACACACTTGACATGAATTAATGGTGGCTTATCATAGCAAAATATTATGTTTGCAGGTGATATATAACAATGAAAGACTCAATCTTATAGCAGTTTGGCCCAGTTCATGCCAAAGATGGAAGTATGAAAAAAAGAGATAGGCAGAAGATGTAATGTAACAGAATATTTGTATAGTGCCTCCTCTGAAAAACCACCCAGAATTGCTCCAGATGTGATTACTGCATATTTACAAAGAGATGAGTTTTAAGTCATTTCAAAAAGAGTACAATAAAATCAGCAGTTCCTAAGTTGGGGTCAAGAGCATTCCAGAGGATAGGTCAACTGACTCAAAACCTTGTTGAAGGAATAAGAAAGGTTGTGCCTGAGGCACACTGTTAAGGAGACCCTGAGTTGTGGATCAAAGACATGGCCGACCAGGCATAGAGTTACGAAGATGGAATAGCTCTGATAGATATGATGGAGCAGAACCAATTAGAGAAAGTGCAACCGCTCGTAAAACACGAAAGCTAATTCAGGCAGGAAAAGTCAGCCAGTGTAGAACAGATGTCATACAATCACTGAAGTGATCACGTCTTGTGACACCAGCAATCACCCTGGCTGCTAAACGAAGAACCATCTGGAGTTGGAAGACCAGCAAAAAGGTGAACCACAGTAGTTAAGCCTAGAGAAAATACAATGAATGAATTAAAATAGAAGTAGAAGGTAATGTAATGTAATATTTATATAGCGCCTCTTCTATTTCTACTCGGAGGCATTCTTGGCATTGGTGTCACGTGATAAAGTAGTGAGACTTTAGCTTTCGCACTGAACAAAGCAAGGAAGTAAGGCCTGAATGGAAGGGTTCAAGGCATTCCAGAGGGAGGGTTGAGTCACTGCAAATGTTCGATGTTGAGTAAGAGCAGCCTGTGATAGTCCCCTCAGCCGCCGCCGAACGCCGGATTATCCGCCAAATATTTCCCCGCCGAAAATCCGCCGGATAAAAAGCCACTAGCCGAAATCGCCGCCGTATTTACTGAGCCGAAAATCCGCCGCAAATTTGAACCTCGCCGAAATTGTTATTTACATCGGCGTTAAAATAAATAGAACATTGTCAACATTGAACGAGGCTTGCTGCCAGGCTGCCAGCTGCTGCAGCTGAGCTGCTGCTGCAACTGAGCTGCTGCAACTGAGCTGCTGAGCCCAGCGCCCTCTATGGGGAGGAGCCAGCTCAGCCAGCCGCTGCCAGTGCCAGCGCCTCTACATAGAAGAAGCTGGGCGCTGGCTGAGCCAGCTGTAGATTGAATATGGCGAATACGCTGAGGCGTGCTGCGGCGCAGCCTCGCAGTGTCTGGTTGATACAGGGCTTCAAGTTCAAGTTCAAGCTGACTGACCTACATATATTAGTGCTTTGTTTATTTAGGACGTTCCCGCTATAGTCTGTCTGTAACTGGAAGTCATTGAGTGAATTTGAGTCTGATTGTCATTCACTGTTGTCCGTTGACAGCTCAAAAGTCAAAATGAAAAGGAATAAAGGTAGGCCCTAATTAATGTACCAAATTTAACAAGTTAGCAACTCAGCACAGTACTTTAATTGTTCTAAATCTGCTTTATAAGATGCCTATAGACACATTATTCGTTCCGTGTGATTCACGAGATTCGATGAGAGCCGTTTTCGTCAATATTGAAATGCCCTTGTATTGGTAAAAACTTGAAAATAATGTACAATTTTTAATGATCACGAGTTTGATTTTTGTACTTTTTTCCGTATGTAACGTATGTTAACTTAATGCTAAGTTGCTTACCCTGTTGTAGACAAACAAGAATGTTAGTACGTCAGTTCTTAGTCGGGAGGAACGCAAGTTCGTGCAGAATCTGCTAGTCAAACCAAAGCCACCGGGACAACATGGAAACTCAAAGGCAGAATGCTGGCGTTATTTCGGATCTTTAACCAACGCCGATGGCGCATTCTTGAAGAGGATAGATTGTACTGCCAACTTTGTCTCAAGCCCAGAAAGAACTCGGGGACAAAGGCCATATATCACAGGTGGCAAATTTCAAGGCGTCTACGCCCGACAGGTAATATGAATTTACATTTGAGCCAGCGCCACGACATTTCGACACGTTCTGAAGGAAAATGCGGTCTTTAATGGGATACATTACGAAGTATAGCGATAGCTGCGGTGAAACATCGACCGCATATCGGACCCGCAGGTGACACGGAATATGGTTATCTGGTTTTGTAGGGATCTGCTAGCGTTTGGAAACGCTGCTAAGGCTGGGTTTCTGGACTTTTTCAAGCTGAATGCCCCATCTCTGCATGTCCCATCTCCAATTACTCTAGGTGGCACAGCTCTGGAGGACACATATCAGGCAGTCACGAGGAAATGCACTTAAAGCGAAGATAGGAGATGTGAATTCAGTGTGTGTTATGTTTGATGGGTGGACTGACAGATATAAAGCAAGATCATACCTGGGCGTTAGAGCTTCTTTTCTGCAGGATGATTGGTCGCATACAATGTGGTAACGCTTAGTTGTCACGTTCTGCCATCTCATACTGCACGAGATGTTGCTGATCATGTGACAGTAGTTCTCAAGAACTTCTTTGTACATCCCAAGAAAATGTACTTGACGAGTTGCCATGATGGAGCAGCGAATATGGTGAAGACTTGAAGCTACTAAAGGTTGAATCATTCCAGCACTGCACGGCACACTGCCTACATCTTCTGTTAACTAAAGACAGCATCCTCAAATTCGCAGATGTCGTTGAAATTATCCAGAAATGTCGAAGCATAGTTACTGCCTTGCACTTCAAGACATCAACGGTTGAGGAGGAAGTAGCAAATACTGAAGACAAAGCAATTGTCTCCAAGCTACAAAACATTGTTGCCAACATCAGTGGCTTACTCGATCTCGATGACCAGTTCTCATCAACTCTGAACAATGATGAGGCAGCGAAATTGAAAATAACGTTAAACTTCACAGTCACAGTCACACATCGCTAAAGGCCGCCTGTCCTACTAGATGGAATTCAACCTCGAGATGCTAGAATCAGTCAGTGATCTACAGCGGGAGGTACAGAATTCGTTGAAACTTATTGGCAGAGCCGACCTTGCTCTTCATGCAGATGAACTTGACTTCATCCATGAACTTGTCACATTGCTGAAGCCATTCAGAGCTCTTACTGAAATGTTCAGCTTAACTGCGCCTACCTTATCTACAATTCCACTCATCAAGGTTCGGTCGGAAGATCTGTGCAGTAGCTACTAATGATGATGACAAGATCAAGCAGATAAAAGAAGCTGTGTTGAACAAACTGAACGATCGATTTCCTATCAGTAATGAAGTGATGCTGCACCAGGTGCTGGATCCCGACACAAAAGATCTTCTTCCACGTGCTGATGCTAGCGTCTTACTGGAGAATGCAGTTCAGTTGGCCAACGATCGAGGGTATATATCTGTAACAAGAAGAGGCAGTTCGTCACAGCCCAGTGGCGCCGATGATCCAGAAGTAATGGAACCGGAGCTGAAGCGACGTAGGATGAAAATGGAGCTTCTTCAGGAGATTAAAACGAAGCACAGTCAGGAAATGAGATAAGCAGTGAGGTACGACCGCACGACTGATGATTATGATGATATGTATTAACAAGAGCCAAAAATAATTACTGAATCTGTTATCATTGCTCAGTATGTGTTCATATACGTTGAGAATAATTACTTTTATAAATTTATTATTTATGTATTGGTTAGATTGCTGTCAAGATTGCAAACTATCTGACATCAACACCACCAACTTGCTATGACGTGCTGCAATTCTGGCGACAGAACCAGTCTCTGGGGATTTATCCTAACCTGTGTCAGCTTGCTCGCCTTCACTTGTCTGCGTCTGCCTCATCTGTACCAGTGTGAGTCAATGTTCTCCACAGCTGGACTGGTTGCAAACAGTAGAAGATCTAGTTTATCAGCTGACAAACTGCATCGTATATGCTTTATTCATGACAATTTTAAATTTGTGCAGGATTAATTAATTTAATTGTCTCTGGATTAATTACTCTGTGACTGTATTGGCATTTGGTGGTGCCGTTATGTTGATTTTGTTTTCAGTACGTATAAAAGCATGTAAGCCGAATTTATTACATGTAGCCGTATTTTCAGCCGGATTTCATTGTCTTCGCTTAAATACGGATAATCCGGATATCAGCCGAAAATTTTGTTCAATCAGCCGAATTTATTAAAAATTACGGCTGAGGGGTCTAGTCTGTGATCTGGGAACATAAGCATTCTTCTGATCAGTGGAGCAAAGGAGGCGAAGTACAGTGGAAGAGGGTGACTTGAAAAGCTCAGCAAAGTAAGATGAGGCCTGACCTCGAAGCACTGCAGAAACAATAATTACTTGTTTGAATCTAATGCAGCCAGAAATTGGAAGCCAAAGTAAGGTGTTAAGCATAAAATCTGATATGCTAGAGTTGCGTGGAGCTTTAGCCATAAGACGAGCCACAGCATTTAGGACAGCTTGCAGAGCAGAAAGCAGGCTTTTGGGCAGACCAAAATAAAGAGAATTACAATAATCTAGCCTACTAGCAACAAAAAACATGAACCAGAGATTTGGCTGCAGACAGAGAAAGTGAGGAACGAAGGTATGTCTAAAGAACGCTGAATAACACTGAGCTAGTGGAGATGATGGAAGCAACTGCGACAGTCACAAAGCGAGTTAATATGTTCCATAAAGGTTAACTCAGAGTCCAAAATTATGCCACGATCACGGACAGAAAATGAAAAAGAGAGGTCAGGGAATGCAGACTGCAAAGACAGGTGGTTTATTTGAGAGCTGACCTCAAGTGCCAAACCAGATAAGCTGAGTTTAAGCTGGATTAAGTGAGAGATGATTTGAGTGCATCCATGAACAAAGTAATTCAGAGGCTTCAACAAAATCAAGAGTGATTTGCAGTACTTTAGTGGGACTGGAATGTGAATAGGCTTGAATATCGTCAGCATACATATATGATACATAAACATATATCCTTATAATTTTACGATGCATATATGCAATATGCATCTTAAAATTATAAGTTGTAAACAAGTGTCCAACATAAGCAGTATAAAGTACATACAGAATAGGCCTAAGGACCGAACCCTGGGAGTGGGGACTCCACATGTGACTAGCACTTCACGAGAGTAATAATAATAATAATTATACACTTTTATAGAACCATTTCTAACACTCTAAAGGTATCAATCGATGGAACTTCAAATTCAGCAAAAGACTGGGTCATTCCAGGAATCAGTCAGTGAGAAAGCAAGGCAGAGCTAGTAGGTAGAATCAAGTGATACAGTCATTCAGCATTCAGAGAGATACAATTTTAACCAGGCCATGGGAACACCAGAGAGACCGAAAGAAACGGAGAGGCACTCTAGAAGAATATCACGGTCAACCGTATCAAAAGCAGCACTGACATCAAATAATGCAAGAGTAACTTCTGACCAGTCAGTGGCCCTACAAAGATCATAGAGAAGATGTATGAGAAGCGTTTCAGTGGAGCGTGAGGCACAGAAACCAGACTGGTATTTTGGTAGCAAGTCATTATCCTCAAGATATGGAAGGAGTTGAGGAGTGGCGACCTTTTCAAGGACCTTAGATAGGGTGATAGTTAGACATCTCAGACTCATCAAAACCTACTTGCTTAACCCCTTAACCGGGATCCCCGAGCCCAGCTCATCCAATGTTATATGCGTTATTTAGGCCCAAAGTCCGGGACATGTCCTATAGGCTTCCTAGTGGTTCGTCAATTGTGGGGCAACATATCAGATACATTTTATGCCAGAAATCGCTTTAGTATCTATCCATTCGATAGATGACACCTTTTTTTAGTGTCACTAGGGCTCTATGTCCTAAGTAATAGGTACTCTTTGGGAGCGGGGTGTAGAAAATACCACAGAGAACTCATGGATATGTTTAACTTTAACAATTCGTACGTGCGCTGACACACGACCATTGAGTATTGCTAGAAGCCGTTATCGCGTCTGAAGACACTGAGCTTCATGACGTGGAAGTAGCTGAGACAGGGCTTTCTGACCATAAACTGGTCAATCCTAGCTGCTCGACCTCGTCCCGAGTATACGATGATATTGAAAAGGCGATGGTCGTCCCTTAACCAAGATCAGTTCATAGAGCAACTCAAGAGCTTCCTGCTTTGCACACCACGGGCTTCCAGTGACATTGGAACTGCTACTGAACTGGCTGATCTGTATCACTCAGTTATAAAGAACATTTTGGATGATTTCGTGCCGGTTACCGAGATGTCTGTTCTGAACAGATCTCATCAGCCCCATTTTGTCCAGGAGTGCAAGCTAGCATGACACTCTCCTCGGAGACATGAGAGGCTCTATCGGAAGAGGAATGCTAAGGGGGCAAGTAATGCTGCTGTGCCATATGACAGCGTCGATCTCTTCAGTGGAGAGTCACACGGGACAGAAATTTGTCCCATAACCACCCCAAAATCATTTTGGTTTCCCCGTCCCCACTCCGTCCCCACCCCGTTACCACAGCCACTGGCAAACTTTGTACCCATTACCTCACTGTTACTGTTTGCTTCAGAAATGGGTCACCTAACTTTTGCCCTTTGTTCACTCCAGGGGTCTAGCAACGGGTATATCGATATATAAACTCCCAAAATCTGTCCACCTTAGAGCTTTTTATGTGATTTATATGTGGTTATTTGTGGTTTAAATGGTTTATGTGGTTTTTAATTAAGATTTATACCCCCCCCCCCCATATTTATACATCCAAATCAAATTCCTGGCTACGCCCCTGGTTCACTCGTGCTGCTTAAAGTCTATGTGTCAGTGACTGAACTTCGCTGAAAGAAGTTTTTCGATTTCACAATGCTCCATATTTGTTTTATTCTTACGAGTACATTGCTTTTACTTTTAAACGCAAGTGCCACGTGGCACACCCTAAGACAAAGGATTTTACTGAATTATAATATTATAATTCTATGCTACCCAGTTCCAACGGCCAGTGTTAACTGGCACCATGATTGCAATCGAGGGCATAAGTGTTACCACTCTTGAAAAATGAAAAACAGAAGTTTGGACAATGATAAACCCAAGAATGCCCAAGATGGTGTAAAAGCAAATTCTTTTTAATAGTACAACACCATTACCACGGTAACACTGCAGAATTTTGTACTATTACCGTAGTAATACCGTGACTTTGGTAACCGTTACTGCGGTAAAACGGTATATATTTAATATTTGTCCCCATTACCGCGTATGATGTTCAGATATACTCCTCATGCCTCCCTATGGACATGGATTGGCTATGTGTCCGTGTTAACGATTGCATAACCAAGATTAATCATTGGACTGAAATCAACCGCTTAGCCTTGAACCAAAGCAAGATGGAGTTCCTGTGGATTGTGCCCCCCCCAGGAGAAGGCATTTGATCAGCCAGGCACCGTTCCTAATAGACGGTGCTCTCATTGTCCCGGCCAAAGAAGTGCACCTTCTTGGTGTACTTATTGATGAGGTGCTTATATTCAATGGTCACATCAGGGATGTTACTCGTAGTTCTTTCTATCAGCTTTGGCAGATTAGAGCGATCCGTCGATACTTTCCATTGACAACAGTGATTCAACTCGTCCAATCCTTCATTCTTACAAGGGTAGACTATTGTAACAGTATCCTCCTTGGCCTCCCGGAAGTACAATCGATCTGCCTGCAGATGATTCTAAACACGTCCGCTTGCATGATCTACGGAGCTCGATGGGGTGACCATGTCACCCCCTTGCTAAAAGACAAGCTACACTGGTTACGTATTCCAGAGCACATCACCTACAAAAGATGGTGGCTGACATTTTGTGTACTTAATGACCCCACCTGCCAGGACTATTTAGCCAAACTTGTTAAAAGACCCATACCTACAGAGCGTCACCTTCAACTGAGATCAAGTACTCGGGTCCACCTGGCTGTTCCTCCCCTGTCAAAGATGGCCAAAATTGGCAAGAGATCCGTCACTCGTTGGAATCCTATTCTTTGGAACTTGTTACCGGATGATGTAACTAAAGAAACAAAGCCTGATTCACTTGCAACGAGACTAGACGCATTAGGATCTCGTATAAGTGCAATTTGTAAAGCGCTTTGCTAAGCCTGCCTTGAAATAGCGCTACATAAGTTGACATATTGATGTACGAAAGAGAAGTATAAAAATAACTGAGTCATGGAAAAAAGATTGGGAAATGCTGCTATAGAGGGCTACAAGGGAGGATAGAGGATTGGCGGCAAAAGAATCAACAACCGGTATGTTGATTACATCATACTTATAGCATCATCAGAGGAGGAACTGCAAGAATTGCTGCAAAGATTAGTTGTTGCCAGTAGTGAATACAGTTTACGACTGAACACAAACAAGCAGAGATGTAGTCCATGAGACCATAATCTTGGTCTCGAGAGCACCCAAGACCATTCTTTGTGGTCTTGGTCTTGTGCTGGTCAACAGATAAGGCCTTGTTCTAGGTAATCGCAGTATTGGTCTTTGTGAATTGGTCTCGGAAATTGTCCAAGACCACTATATATTATAAACATAGCTTAGTGGATTGTACAAATTTCTTTAGAGTTTCATGCAGCTTGTTGTCAGTCAGAGCCAGCCATGAACGACAACTAGCAAACCGTCATCCTTTTAAGTCCCTCATCGACCACCACTCTCAAGGCCATCTTTGCCAACGATCAATTCAAGCAACTGCATCCATTTATATGCTCCATTTACTGTGTTCCAGCTACAGCTGCCCCAGTGGAACGTATTTTCAGCCATGGAGAGGTGCCTTCCATCAATGGTGCCCGAGAATAATCCTTAGAACATCATATACCTCGCATATAACAAATGAAGAGGTGTTCCAACATACAGGAGAGGAACCAATATCCATATAAATACGAAGCAAATAACTCCACTACTTTGAGCATTTTGCGAGAGCAGCCTCAAACATGGACCATGCGAGAGCCCTACAGGAAGTAATTAAAGGTCCCCCAAAATCGTGGAAAAGACCAGTTGGTCGCCCAAGAACTACCTGGACCAGAACAATTCGATCTGACTTGGCCCCTTGTAACATTGGACTTTTCACAGCCTGGAAGATGGCTCAAAACAAAGATTCTTGGAAATGTTTAGTGGAAAAGGCTATGCTCCGTCACTGGACTGTCAGTGAGCTTGCCAATGATGATGATGATGATGAAAGGTATCTTCATGTGTCCCCACAGTGCATGCACGAGTGACTGCTCTTCGCGATTTAGTGTTTGCAAAGTGCAATGTCCATATTACTCAGTTATAAATTGCAGGTTTGAAATAATTTTGTTGACCAATTGTCAATTGAACATATCGTCGCTTTCCGTAAACATTTGAACACACATCTGTTTAATTGTGCATATAATAATTGACATAATTGACATTAATTTTAATGTGCTTGCTAACATTGATTGATTAGGCGCAATATAAATAGCTAATTACATTATATTACATTACATCTCCGATGACATGTGAAACAA
Organism: Metaphire vulgaris; assembly: GCA_018105865.1. NCBI lineage: Eukaryota > Metazoa > Annelida > Clitellata > Crassiclitellata > Megascolecidae > Metaphire > Metaphire vulgaris. The sequence goes on along the minus strand of CM030836.1, from coordinate 4,231,786 downwards.
CTATGATAACATTTCAGCAAAGTTTATATCATATTCAGCTGTTTATTACGTTAAGTTTTGTTATTTAGACAAATTATACAGTGCAATTATCAAAGCTAAAAGCTAAAGTCAAGAGCGCTTTACACTTTGCACTTGAACGAGATGTTGAATAAGTACGTTTTTAGTTTCTTAGCAATGAGATCGATATTTGACTCGTTCGTCACAAAGCTAGGTAATGAGTTTCAGAGTGAAGGGTTGCCCCGCAATATGAACCTCTCGCCGAATTTCCCTGTCCTGAAGGAAGGGGGACGACCAGTTTGACGCAGTGTCCAGAGCAAAGCTGAAGACGCCGTTCCATGAGCGGAAATCTGTGTAACAGTTGAGTTAATTAAATAGGCTGGAAAGTCAGAGTCATGCAAGGCATGAAACGTATGCCAACATCTCTTGTATGCCATATGTTCTGGGACTCTCAGCAAGTGAAGCTTATCCTTAACCTCTTTAGCGCTTGCCCTGAGTCCAGCACGTCAAACATGGCGCCGCCTTATATGATAGCCCCGAGCTCAGTTCGTCATGAACTTCAGACACCCGTATCTATGTGATAGCCCCGAGCTGAGTTCGTCAAAAGCGATTTATACATTCATTGACATATACTGCTTCGGATGGCAAGTGGGGACCAACTCATTTCTAAAAAATAGAATTTTCGTTGAGGCTGGAAGTGGTGAGCAATTGTTGTTGTTGAGAAGATGGCGTCTCGAAAGAGAAATGCGGCCGAGGCGTTGGCAATTTCGATGGAGTCCGAGTGTCTGACGATGATCTGTCCGATTTCGACGACAGGGATGGGAAACCAGTAAGAAAGAGACCAAAACTTGGTGTGAGGATTGTGCTGTGCCTTTCTACCAAATCCCCTGCTTCGAGCTCTACCACACCCGGACGAACTACTTACCGAGCCTCGTACTTCGACACTAAACGGCCCTTTTCAGGGCCACCCATGTTATACGAAAAAAATGCGTGTGTTTCGGCTTCGCTCTGGTATATTTTAGCTACTTTTAACAATAACTTCACTTACTTATGCTTATTTTTGCTTATTTTCACATTATTCTCAATCCAGGTGGCAAATGTCAAAAATCCGGATTTTCGCAAAATTAATTCGTCACCATGGGGACGGTATGCAAAATTTTATTCGGCGCTAAAGGGGTTAAGTAAATGGGTGACATGCACTCCCCATTTGGCTTGAAAATCAGACGTGCCGAGGCATGTTTATTGTTTATTGCCTAGTTAGACAAGAAAGTGCACAGTAATTGAGTGGGTAAATTTTTTTTGCATGTCATTAGTTGACCTTGGTCTTGGATGGCCGGTCTTGATGGTAGTGGCCTTGGTCTTGTCAACTATGATTTTGGTCTTGGTCATAAATCAGCATATAATATATATAAATAAATAAATAAATATAAATAAATATATAATAATATATGCTACATTAACTTTATTGACTACAAACAAGCTTTTGATTCAGTGTGGCACGATGGGCCGTGGCAAGCAATGAGAAATTTCAGAATTGAAGAAAAATTAATAAACCTAATACGAACAGTTTATAGAAAAGCAGAAAATGCAGTGAGAGAGGAACATGAACTAACAGAATGGTTCAAGACAGAAGTAAGAACAAGACACGGATGTATTCTTTCGCCAATGCTGTTTATCATAATTCTTGAGGCCATATACAAAATAGCAACCAAAGATTTAAACATTGGTGTAAAGTGTTATGGAGAAAATATTTCTAATTTAAAGTTTGCAGATGATGTCAGCTTGCTTGCAGAATCCAGGAAAGATCTACACAAACTGACAGACAAAGTCAATATCACGAGCCAAAGATTCAGCCTTCTGATAAACGCAGCAAAGACTAAAACCATGGTGGTCAGCAAAACAGGAGAAAAGAAGATGCGTTAAACTCTAGAAAGTACAGAAATTGAACAGGTCAAAAGCTTTACATATGTAGGAGGACAAATAACAAGCAATGGAAGCCAAGAAGACATCAAACAGTAAATAGCGAAAGGATTACAAACAATGGGAAGACTGAAACACATCTGGAACTCTAAAGAAATCAAAATAAGCACCAAAATCCAAATCTACAATACCGTTGTCATTCTACAAATACTATATGGATCTGAAACCTGGGTTACAAAAAGAGAAGATGAAAAAAGACTACTCGTTGCAGAAATGAGCTGCCTAAGAAGAAATCTTGGAGTTAGCAACTTCAAAAACTTAGAAATGAAGATATACAGCAGTGGATTGGGCTAAAGAATACCATCATGGACAAGCTCAGAAAAAGAAGGCTAACATGGCATGGGCATGTAAACAACATCGAAGGCTCGAGACTTCCCAAAAAAGCACTTTACACATACAAGGAAGGTAAAAAAGAAAGAGGCAGGCCCAGAAAAAATGGATAGACAACATAAACGAAGAATTTAAAGAAAGACAACTGACAATTGTAGAAGGAAGAAAACTAACGTTTGACAAAAAAGCCTGGAAATGTTTTCTGACTAGCTATTGCCACTGATGAGTTGGCAGAGAACAATTATGATTATATATATATATATATACATATACACGCATATATACAATTATACATATACATATATATATAATATATATATAAATATATATATTGAAAACAGTAACTTGCCAGCGCGCTCCTCTGATCCTTGGTACGATGAGGAATGTCGGGATGCTAAAAAATGCTGTGAACGGCCCATCAGGATGACGCTGCAGCCATGGCCTCAACATTAAACATGCAACATAGTCTATAGACAACACATCTGTCGAAAATGGGAAACCTTCTGGAGCCATAAAACGAACTTTGAACAGTCCTCCCTCGCCATCTCTGGCAGTCTTTAGACGCCATACTCGGACTTGGTCGTACGCCAGTGCCCAACATAATCACTGCAGGGCACTTCTCCGAGTATCTCAGTGAGAAGGCTGCAGGAATATGATCAGCCACGTGATACACGAACCACCTATATTCTCCACCGCAGCAGTCCACTGCTCTCTCAGCTCCTTCTGGACACTGACAATTGATGAAGTAACCACCAGCATACATGTTCTACCGGATAAGCACTGTTCCAGTGATCCACTACCAACCTGGCTACTTAACGAGTGCTCAGGCATACTGGCACCATTTATTAGAGAGCTATTCAATTGCTCACTGGCCACTGGGAAAGTCCCTTTAATCTTTAAAACAGTCTTCATCACTCCACATATCAAGAAATCCAACTTGGACACCGAGGACGTCAAATCATACAGACCAATTTCTAATTTATCAGTACTTTTGAAGCTGCTAGAACACCTAGTGTCTCGTCAACTCACAGATTATCTTTCATCCTATGACCTGCTACCAGAACTGCAGTTGGCCTATTGTGCATTCCACTCCACCGAAACAGCGGTTCTGAAGGTCACTATGGACATTATGGACACCATGGGAACTAGATGCTGGTAAGTGGTGGTCCTGGTACTATTGGACCTCACCGCTGCTTTCAATATAGTATATCACGCAACACTATCGTATTTGCACGATTATTACCCAGGGGTAATACAAGAAATTACAAACTGCAGCCCCCCCCTGGCGGGGTATATTCGTACGTGGGTTATACTGAAAACTCTCGGCACCTGTACATCATAGCATATGCAGGTTGTATTCGTGTGCGGCTTATGCTGGGACGCTGGAACACAATTCGTAATTTTCCACGGGTTATACACGTATGCGGGCTATATACATGTGCGGGTAATAATCGTGCAAATACGGTATTGCAGAGGCTGACAGCATCCTACGGCAGTGATGAGCACAAATTTTTATCCGAGGGCCGCAAAAGTGTCTGCGATGAAAGCCGAGGGACGCACACATTTTTTCGGCATTTAGAATTAAATTTTTAAGTAGTTTCCAAAACGATTTTAACATAACAATCGAGCGGCGTAAGGCATCACTACGCGTATCAGTATGGGTTAGGGTTAGGGTTTTGGTAGGGTTTAGGGTTAGTGTTTAGGGTTAGGGTTAGAGTTAAAGTTAATCCTAACCATAACCCTGACCCTAATCCTTTCAACGGAATTTCTATCAGTGTTTACGGACTACTTTCAGTTACGCCGCTCGTCTTTACCCCTACCAATAAGTTCTTTTTTCGAATAGTTCTATAGGTGCGATTTAATTTTTAATTGGTGCATATTGCTAGTGGCACTATGTAGTTTACATCTAGCATATAATAACTTGCGCGTGTATTGTATACAAGTGCCCAATATTGGTGTGAGATGGCCAACTGTCAGAAATTATGAGTACCAGGGAGAATAAATCTAAAATAATTTACGCACCTAAACTGCAGGATTACCTAAGTACGTATCAGTATGGGTTAGGGTTTCAGTAAGGGTTAGAGTTTGGGTTAGAGTTAATCCTAACCATAACCCTGACCATTACCCTGACCATAACTTTCAACGGAATTTCTTTCAGTGTTTACGGCCTACTTTCGGTTACGCCGCTCGTCTCCACGTCTACCGGGAATACTTTTAAAAAATTATTCTCCCCCACCCACAACAATGGTGATGGCAGGACTACGTCACTAATCCAGAGTATTTTCATTTTTTACTGCAAACTTTGCAAATATTTGCCCTTAATTAACTTTTCAAATTTACGCCGCATCTTGTTTAGACCATCTTATGGCGACGATTCAGTAACACGATTTGTTAAGACATCGTCGCAGATTAGAACATAATGTACATAATTAGCCTACTAGGTATAATATTCGCCGCAAAACAATCTTGAAAGTACAAGTATAATCATTGCACTAGATCGTAACACACGTAAGCTTGTTTACAGGCTGGGAAGTCGAACTGCAAGCAAAACCATGTACTTCAATTTAATATTAACAAAAATATTTAAAAATTACCAAATATTCATGTGCTCAAAACGACCTTCACAATGTTGTGCATATGTTGCTATGTGTGATTTCCCATCTAAAGGTAAATATAGTCCAAAACCCGCCCAAAGTAAGCATTGTTCTTAAGTAAGTAATCAAGTAAATCTAAGTTAGTAACAGCTCACTGATTTCTATAGTGCATTCGATCAGTGGCGGCTCCACCGGGAAGGGGGGCCAGGGGGGCCCGTGCCCCCCCCTATTGAGAGCCTGGCCCCCCAGTGGCCCCCAGTTGGGACCCTATACTTAATGCTACATACATTAAACAACAAATGGTTGGCCCCATGATTAGAAGTTGCCCCCCCCCAACGGCCCCCACTTGCCAAATCCTAGAGCCGCCACTGCATTCGATGCTGCGCCGAAGTAGCTCCTTATGCCTAGGCGCTTAATCCTAAAATGAAGTAACAATAGTTAAAGGTGGGGTCATTCATGCAAGGTCATTTAACCCAAAGGGCCATTGGGCCATTGCGGTTTGGACGTTACAGCAAAGCATGTTTTAAGAAAAAATTATCACTGCACAAAATGTTCTTCCCCACCCCACCCCGTTTTCCTCCTTTCTTTATTTCCCAGCAGGGACGTAGCCAGGATTTTAGTTTTTTTGGGCTGAAGCCTAAGATTCCCCCTCCCTCCTCTCCCATTTCCCCGCGTTAGACGCTCCCTCACATGCCGCGTTAGACGCGGCTCCCATGGATTGGGGATCCGGGGGTTTCTCCCCGGAAAAATTTCTGAAATGGGGCTGTCCATTAATTACGTCAACAATTTAGGGGAGGTTTGAAAAAATTTGGCAGTTGTTGACAGGGGGAGGGGGTCAAGAAAAGTTGACGTCAACAATTTCACTTTTTACAAATAAACAAAAACTAAGAAATTTCATGGAATACTATTTATTATAATGGAAAAAGCATGGCAAAAAGGTCATAACCATCACATTTTGACACTCGACGAGCAAAAAAGGGAAAAATGGTCATCATCGCAAAAATATTAACCTTGTTATTGGAACCTGTCATTGATCCGGGGCGGTCAGACGTAATTATGGGGAGGTGTTAACTGAAAGGTGACATTTGTTGACAAGGGAAGGGGGTCAAAAATTGCCCAAAAATTGTTGATATAATTAATGGACAGCCCCAATCGTAGATGCTCGTACGTGTTTTAGAGCATTTTGGACACAAAATCTCAGGTCTGGTATCGCAAGGTTCCATGTTTGTAATTTCCTATGTATTAAGTAATTTTCAAATAATTCTGCTTCGATTATGTGCGTATTAAGTAGAGGTGGGTCGATTAATCGAAATCGTAATCGAAATCGCGATTTTTGGAAAAACCGTAATCGACACGATTATTAAATAAATCGAAATAATCGATAATCGTCAAAAAAATAATCGAAATCGCGATTAATTTTCGATTATTCCCGTAAGTTATATTATACAATATTTCCGATTCAAAGAAAGATCAATTTACCGTTGATTATCAGATTTTCATTGAAAATGGATTCAACTGCGTATAAAGACAGGCACCATCTTTCTGGGTTTGACAGCAGCTTTCGATACGGTGTGTCAGGTGGGTTTAATGTACAAACTCTCGCTCAACTTGCCACCCTGGTTCTGTCAACTTGTGGAATTACTCATCTCTGACAGACGGTTCTGAGTTCACTTGGGAGATGTCAGCTCCTGGAGACGTCGACGAAGCGGTCTACCATAGGGTCCAGTTCTAGCCCCCACGTTATTCAATTTGTAGGCCTATAGGCCTACAAACGACTTAGGCCTACCTGACACCATCAGTAGGAAGTTTGGATACGCTGACGATATCGGTCTTGCCACCCAGGCTCGATCCTTTAAGGAGATTGAAGACCAGGGTTATTTCTAGGATTATGAATTGGGGTGGGGTGTCGGGAAAATCTGGGATGTGTTTATTTCTAGGATTGTAGGATTGTGAATTTGGGGGTGTCGGGAAAATCTGGGGGTGTCGAAATTTGGAAGTCTCTACCAAAAAAGGCTGCCAAGCAAAAAAACCTTATAGAGACTCACAAAAAGTCTGACAAGCAAAAAAGTCATCCGAAGATAAAGTTGTGGGGTGTATTTATCCATTTGGGGGCAGGCCCCTTCAGAGGCTGAAGGAGGCCCAGGCCAGTTGGAATTTCGAGGCCTCTCCTAGCCTTCCCAACAATTAAAATTTTGACAAGCGAAAAAAGGTAATCACCAATTTTGAGGACCGCAGAATGCCTTCCTAGCTTTCCCAAAATTGTCAACAAGCAAAAAAGGTCATCACCAAATTGTGAGGCCCTTCTAATAGTAGCTATCTAGCTTTCTAGCTCTCCCAGAATTCTAGACAAGGAAACAAAGGGAGGCCCCCAAATGATGGAGGCTCGGGCCGAATGGCCCTCCTGGCCCCCCTCTGAATGGGCCTGTTTGAGGGTGTTCAGGGCTAATCAACATTCATTCTGTATGCATACCATTGTCACATTACCAAATTTTAGGGGGTGTCGACCTCAAATTGTGGTTGTTGGGGGTGTAGAAATATCCCTGTTGAAGACCAACTGAACATTGATACACAGAGGATTGCCGAATACTGAAAAACATGGCGGGAAAGCCAGTTTCTGAAGGTACTGTGAAATAATCGAAATCGAAATCGCGATTATATAAAAAAACCGTAATCGTAATCGAAATCGTGAAAAATAATCAAAAATAATCGTAATCGTAATCGTAAAAAATAATCGTAATCGACCCAGCTCTAGTGTTAGGTAAATAATTAATATACATTGCTTGGAAAATGCAGTTTATTGGCTCGCTGCCCACAGCAGTACAGCATCATAGCGATATAATTACATTACGAAATCATTACCATTACGTCGTAAAATTATTAGTTTTATAGGTGCTGATCCCTCAAAACTGCACTAACTGCATCAGCAAAAGTTTTGAGCCTGCAACGCCATTTGGGCTTGAATTCATTTGGAGGGGGTAGCTTCAGGTTTGTGGGGCTTGTGCAGGGCCTCCGAGAGGGGGCAGAAGGGGCAAATGCACAGGGGCCCGACGGTCTGGAGGGGGCCCGGGCCGATGATGAATATGCATAATTAACAATAGTACCAATAATAACACTAAAGAAAGGGGCCCGGCGAGTAAAGGGGGCGGACCTGAGGACATCAAAAGCATCAAAATGAACAGTGTAAACAGGGGCGTCATTTGGAGAGGGACAGGCGGGACCTCCAAGGAAAATGAATAAATAATGTATTAAGCAAATAAATAAATGTGACATGTGCAAAAAATCGCCAAAATTGTCCAAAATTTGCCCAAAAATGTCAAAAATTTCAAATTTGCCAAAATCGGTCCAAAAATTGCCTATAATTGCCCAAAATTTGCCAAAACTTGCCCAAAAAATTTTCTCGCCTCCAAGAAAAGTGTGAAATGACGCTACTGAGTGTGAAAAAGAGCGACAAGAAAAAAGGTCATCACTAGTTTTCGAGAGTTGCAACATGACATCGTGTCGGTTAATTTGGGTTAAACCAATAGCAAGCAAAAAAGGGTCAGCAATTTTTAAAATTTTGGGGGGGCCCGCCGGCCATTCTGCACAAGAGCCCGGAATTTCTCTCGGAGGGCCTGGGCTTGAGCCCATGGGCGTCCACAAAAATTTTTCCAGGGGGCTGGAAGACAAGGTCTTGTGACGAAAGAAACAAGTAATTTTACTTTTTCATAACTCCACAATTTTCCAGGGCGTGCAAGTGCACCCCTTTGCACCCCCTCCGGACGCCCATGCTTAAGCCCCCAAACCCATGCCTAGCTACGTCCCTGCCTCCCAGCCCATCCACGACCTACACTTCTTAATATAATAGTGTCCAGGGTATAGTCCGCGGTAAATTTTTAAAAATTATAGATGCTTGAAGGTGAGTTTTAGCTCATCTTGAACGGAGAATTACACAACGATAGGCACTGTTTTAGGTTGATTTTTTAGTGGCAATATATTTTATGTGTTATAGTGATGTTAGTAAATAGGCCTACAGTAGGCCTAAATTACATTACACTTATAGCATAGTCAAAACTCTGTTACAATCATGTCAGAAAAGTCGTTTCTTTGCTGCCTTAATTTTGCTTGTTATCCGCCGATTGGACCGGGGCGTCATTTGGGGGAGGGGGTAGGAAATGAAAAAATAATGTATAATGTACTAAACAGCGGAGGGAACGCGCGAACAGCAGCCGACTTTGGCCGACCGGACGTAGAAAGTAGCTTTTCGTCACTAAAAATTGGGGCAGGGGCGTTTGCTTCGACGATCCATCTGTCGATCCGATGGTATACAGATTACAAATTCGAGGGACTTTTTAAAATTTTGAAATATCAAGATGCCCGTCAACGATGTGTGGAAGGCCGCGTTGAAAGTTTAGCAGCAGTAATATTATCGGGTGATAATAATCCGCTGAGCTGAGCTGATCCGCTGAGCTGATCCGAAAAATGTGTAATCGGCTGATGAAAATGCGGCTGATCTGACGCTAAACGTATATATGTCCACGGATTTATCGCTAAGATAGGTACATGGACGCTGATCTGACTATTAAAGTAAATATGTCCGCTCATCTACCCCTAAACTACTTAAATGTCCACTGATCTGACTATTCAACGCATATATTGCAGCTGATCTGGCCCTAAACTAGTTATATAGCCGCTCATCTGACTATTAAACGCATATATGGCAGCTGATCTACCCCTAAACTAGTTAGATAGCCGCTGATCTGACTATTAAACGCATATATGGCAACTGATCTACCCCTAAACTAGTTAGATAGCCGCTGATCTGACTATTAAACGCATATATGGCAGCTGATCTACCCCTAAACTAGTTATACAGCCGCTGATCTGACTATTAAACACATATATGGCAGCTGATCTACCCCTAAACTAGTTAGATAGCCGCTGATCTGACTATTAAACGCATATATGGCAGCTGATCTACCCCTAAACTAGTTAGATAGCCGCTGATCTGACTATTAAACGCATACATGGCAGCTGATCTACCCCTAAACTAGTTATACAGCCGCTGATCTGACTATTAAACACATATATGGCAGCTGATCTACCCCTAAACTAGTTATATAGCCGCTGATAAGACTATTAAACGCATATATGGCAGCTCATCTGTCCGTAAAGTAGTTATATAGCCGCTCATCTGACTCGTAAACGTATATATGTCAGCTGATCTACCCCTGAAGTAGTTATATGGCCGCTGATCTGACTATTAAACGCATATATGGCAGCTGATCTACCCATCAATTAGTTAGATAGCCGCTGATCTGACTATTAAACGTATATATGTCAGCTGATCTACCCCTAAACTAGTTATATAGCCGCTGATAAGACTATTAAACGCATATATTGCAGCTGATCTACCCCTAAACTAGTTATATAGCCGCTGATAAGACTATTAAACGCATATATGGCAGCTGATCTATCCCTGAAGTTGTGATATGGCCGCTAAAACCTGACCAATCAAGCAGTAGCGTAATTATGCTGGCCAATTCTTGGCAGATTGTTGAAAATAAACAGCAGTAAAATTTTTATTTTTTGTCAATTGTTATATGCCAAAAAGAGCGATGCATAACTAAAATCGTGGATCACATATTATTTGCAAATTGTAAGGACGGAAGCACACATATACTTATTCAGAAGTAATGAAAAAACTTGATGTCACATCGATTAATAATTGATATCATTCGGTGTAAGTTTACTTGTAAAAGAAAGTGTCTGGTATAGCAATCTATTGACTTTCCGCAAGACAAAGATCAATATCCACAGCAGTAGAAAATAAAAAATTTGACTTGAACAAATACACTGAATGGACGGCCCCTTTCCACATTTCACTTTCACATCTCTTTTGTACAACGATCACACAGGTAAGCTCCCTTCTCTTTACCTTTTCTCTTCAAAATATCCGACGGCATATTGATGCATTCTCCAGATGTCTGCCCCTCTTCTCCCCTGTGGCGGATTGACGACTTTGTTGTTGTCGACTTCAAAATAAACGTTCATATATATGCAGACCCAGAAACGCCGGGCAACTGCTCAACCGAGGGCGAGACAGAGCACTCGATGGGACCGTAACATCAATCGGTCGCACAGATGAAACATTACAAAGACTAGGCCTATGTCCGAGAGAGCGGCTGTGACGTATTTTAGAGGCACATAACTACAATAATTCATTTATATGTATAGACTCATGTAAAGCAGCAAACGAGAGGGAAAAACAAATTATCATAATGATACATTGAATGGTGCCGTTGGCAAAAAAAATTATTCACTCTTGGGACTCAGATCGGCGACCATATAACAACTTTAGGGGTAGATCAGCTGCCATATATGTGTTTAATAGTCAGATCAGCGGCTATCTAACTAGTTTAGGGGTAGATCAGCTGCCATATATGAGTTTAATAGTCAGATCAGCGGCTGTATAACTAATTTATGGGTAGATCAGCTGCCATGTATGCATTTAATAGTCAGATCAGCGGCTATATAACTAGTTTAGGGGTAGATCAGCTGCCATATGTGTTTAATAGTCAGATCAGCGGCTATCTAACTAGTTTAGGGGTAGATCAGCTGCCATATATGCGTTTAATAGTCAGATCAGCGGCTGTATAACTAATTTATGGGTAGATCAGCTGCCACGTATGCGTTTAATAGTCTTATCAGCGGCTATATAACTAGTTTAGGGGTAGATCAGCTGCCATATATGAGTTTAATAGTCAGATCAGCGGCTGTATAACTAATTTATGGGTAGATCAGCTGCCATGTATGCATTTAATAGTCAGATCAGCGGCTATATAACTAGTTTAGGGTAGATCAGCTGCCATATGTGTTTAATAGTCAGATCAGCGGCTATCTAACTAGTTTAGGGGTAGATCAGCTGCCATATATGCGTTTAATAGTCAGATCAGCGGCTGTATAACTAATTTATGGGTAGATCAGCTGCCACGTATGCGTTTAATAGTCTTATCAGCGGCTATATAACTAGTTTAGGGGTAGATCAGCTGCCATATATGCGTTTAATAGTCAGATCAGCGGCTGTATAACTAGTTTAGGGGTAGATCAGCTGCCATATATGCGTTTAATAGTCAGATCAGCGGCTGTGTAACTAGTTTAGGGGTAGATCAGCTGCCATATATGCGTTTAATAGTCAGATCAGCGGCTGTGTAACTAGTTTAGGGGTAGATCAGCTGCCATATATGCGTTTAATAGTCAGATCAGCGGCTGTGTAACTAGTTTAGGGGTAGATCAGCTGCCATATATACGTTTAACAGTCAGATCAGCGGCCATATAACTAGTTTAGGGACAGATCAGCGGACATATAACTACTTTAGGGGTAGATCGGCTGCAATATATGCTTTTATTAATCAGTTCAGCGGACATATAAGTTGTTTAGGTGTAGATCAGCTGCAACATATACGTTTATTAGTCACATCAGCGGCCATATCACCAGTTTAAGGGAAGATCAGCGGACATATAACTACTTTAGGGGTAGATCGGCTGCCATATATACTATATGCGTAAATGCAAACGTCTAATAGTGCGATCAGCGGCTATTGAACTTCTTTATCGGCAGATCAGCGGACATGATATGACAAAGGTCAATGTATATATATATATACGTATATATATTATATATACGTATATATATATACATTGACCTTTGTCGATGTCTGTTAGGCGAGGATCACCGGATAGATTTACTTTCATCAGCGGCTACAGAAGTTTCCATTGCCATCCAAAATGGTCCTTAGGTCCTGCGGGTTCTCTATTTTAATTTAATAACTTAATTAGTGTTAATTTTGTTCAAATCGTTAAAAATACTTCGTTCCGTTAACTTGGAATTTACCAATCCGATTACTGAGCTGATTTTTTTGATGGATTGATTCATTTTAAGCTATCGATAAACCGCTGATCGCTGTTTACACCACGTGACCATGTCTTAGCGAATCAGATTCAGATCAGCGGATCAGCTCAGCTCTGCGGATTATTATCACCCAATATTATCTTCGTCGGGCTACAATACAGCGCCCTCTTTGTGCTCATTACAAGTGTTCCAGATGTTTCATGTTTTTTTCCATTTACTTTGACTCTGTCAGTTTCTTCTATATAGGCCTAGTTATTTTCTACATTTAGGCCTACAATTGATTATTCACCCATCAGAGGAATTCTACTGTGAACAGTGATAATAATAATAAATAATTATGCACTTCTATAGCACCATTTATAATACTCAAGGGTGTCAATCGTTGGTACACTGTACTTCAAATCCATCCGCAAAAGACCAGGTCATTCCAGATATCAGTCAGAGCCTCAGAGGGAAACAGCAAGACAGACTATGGGAGGAAATGCTAATCGGAAGAGATGAGTTTTAAGCCTAGATCTGAAAATGCTGTTTATCGCAGGGTCTGTTTTAACGTGCAGTGATACACAAAATGTGCAGTGATAAAATGCATTTTCCTGTGCTTTGTACAGTGATAAATTTTCCGGACGACCTTTAATTTTCAGTTTTTTTGCGAGGATGTGGAGCGCGCACCTTGGATTTCGGATGGCAATTAGAAAAATCTGTGATGAGAACAAAATAATAAATAAAAGATCATCACCCCGAAAGTCGAGCGATAGAGTGTTTATAGGGAAAACTTTGTTGGCGACTAAAAAAAGGTCATCAGCTCAAACATGGAAAAATGGATGACGACTAAAAAAAGGTCAGCCAAATTTAGGGGCCCAAAATAGTAATCTTGTCCACTCATTTTCTGAGTTTTGTGCAGTGATAAATGTTTCTTAAAGCATGCCCTGGTTTATCGGAAGATCTGACAACCAGAGGGAGAGTTCCAGATTTTTGGCCCAGAAATAGAAAAAGCTTTCTTACCAATTTCAGTGTTTGTTCTAGGTACATTTAACAACGAATCAGCAAATCTAGTTGAATGATAATGTTTCGGATGGTTTAATACAGATTTCAAATATTGAGGTTATTATTATTATTATTATTATTATTATTTCTAGACAATTTCTCCAGCGCAGTAAACAAGGCTAAGGCCGACGACAAAAGCACTTTGACATAATTCTATCAGTTAAATCCTATATTAAATAGGTGTGTTTTTAAGTTCCTAAGAAAGGATTCCGCAGTGACAGCTTCCGACACAACGTCAGGTAACGAGTTCCAAAGTAACGGATTCCCTTTGGAGAATGACCTTTCTCCAAACTTGGAGGTCTTTGACGGCGGAGGGACAAGCAGTAGGACTCGACGACTCGACCGAAGCTTCATTCTCGATTCATTTGACGTCGTTCGCTGCACCAGCGCACTCATATATTCTGGGCAGTGTGGGTCATAAAGGGCTCGGAAAGTGAGCCAACAATGCTTGTAAACAATACGCTGTTGCATGAACGCGTAACCAGTGGAGGCGATCTCTCAGCAGTGGCGTGATGTGGTCATTCCAGCGACAACCGAAGACCACTCGTGTAGCCAGATTCAGTACGGACTGAAGTCGAAATTTAGCTTGTTTTCCGGTAGGCCTAGCAAGACACTGTTAGTTATAGTAGTCCATTCCTGACAAGACGAAGGCCCGTACAAGCTGAACGGCCGCACTCACCGTTAGGTAGCGCCGAACCAGCTCGACCCCCGTATCTGATAATGGCAGCATCGGATAACGTTGTTGGTGTGCACATCAAACGATAGCGTTCCATCCAAAAGCACACCTAAGAGACGCACACTCGCCACATGAACAACAGTGGCATCACCCACAGTGAAAGGGACTCGACTGAGTCGACTCAACAACTTCCTTCTTCCTGGAGTGCTGATCCAGAGGAATTCTGGATTCAAGGCCAGACGATTTTCTTCTGTCCACCTGAAGATATGCAATTCATGAAGGACAAGGAGGTTGGCCAGACTGCAGTATTTTAAAAACAAGGACACCAGTCTTAAATACAATTCTCTGCTCTACCGGCAGCCAGTGTAACTTTTGAAGGACAGGTCTAATTAGGGTTGCCAACTGTCCAGGATTGACCTGGACAGTCCAGGAATTGACCAACGGTGTTCAGTGTCCAGGACAATGTAGAATTTGTTCAGGATTTCTCTGAAGTCAGTGAAGTATCGCAGCAGGCTCCAATTACATTAAAACTAATGCAATAAATGTTTTTGGAATAAGTTCATAGACTGCGGTGGCAAAATTTGCTGAGCCTGTTAGCGGAATTGGCGAATTTTTAAAGTAAATATTAGTGTTTGTAGGTAGTCATCTAAGTCTTGCATAGCAACACCTTAATTAGGCCTATTGCAATTTGCAATGTGCCAGTGTGATTCCAGTTGCTCATTATATTTCAGTTTCAGTTCCGTTTTGCAAATTTATTTTTCAGTTTCCGTTTCAGTTTTGTATATTTTTCAGTTTCAGTTTCAGTTGCAGGTATTTTTCAGTTCCAGTTTTTAGTCGTTCTAATAAAAACGCAGACATAGGATGAAAGCCCTACATTTAAATACTGTAGCAACAGTAGCATTACAGCACAACGTCTATTTGACATTTCATATTCATTTTTATTCAACTGGTTATAACGGCACACAGCCTGAAAGTCTCTACATTACACATGTGAAGTTTAAAGTTAGTAGAAACAAAGTTATTTGTGAATGGGTTTATTTCTAACAGAACATCATGCCAGCTACATACATAACTTAAGTAAATAAATTGCTTCCATTAATCATTCATTAGAGTACACGTACATAAAAAAGAGCATTATTCCAATAGTATGTCCATATGATCAAAGTAGGTCAATCAGCACAGCAGCGTGTACTCCGTGCAGGCCTTACAGGCTTAGTAGACGAATACCGTCAATTAAGGGGCCAAGAACTACTGTCACTGCGGGGGGCGTGATGTCCTGTTGCCCATGCCGGCAATCGGTTGAGCGAGCAGTAAACAACTGGACTACTGAGTACTGACCTACATGTGGACAATAGATCAATAGCCAGCCTGTCGTGCACACAGCTGCACTGATGCTCGCCTACCATATTCAGATTACTGAAACTGAAACGATACTGATATGACTCGATTTTTCAGTTTCAGTTGCTTATTTTCCAGTTTCAGTTTTCGTTGCAGTTTTGCGTATTTTCCAGTTCCAGTTCTCGTTAACGGATTTATTATTTATCAGTTAACGGATATTTCAGTTAACGGGAATCACACTGGGGGGGGGGGGGTAGGGATGGCTTTTTGTGTTGCAGTGTTTGTGTACAGTATGTTAATTGGCAATGATTGCGTTCCGTTAACCTTTGAGTTATTTGAAACTGGATCATCATAAATTCATAATGTGAACTGCAATATAATTGTGTATGGTTCACTTTAATACACTTTAAAGTTGACAGTCACCTTGAAATTATTATCTACGCAGTCTTTGCATGTATTCACAGCTGCATTGCATGCATAGCTATTATTACAATTATTATTATTATTATTATTATTATTATTATTATTATTATTATTACTAAGACAATTTTTATAGCGCTGTAACATGGTTAAGTACCAAAGCCAAAAGCGCTTTGACAACGCTGACATGTCAATGGTGGACAGAAGATGGCAATGTTGAAGTTGAAGTCCGGTGCAGTCGTAAGAAGCGGTCTTTCACTGGAGAACTGCAACCACCACGATGTTGTCAGCGCAGAACATAAGATGTTGTTGGTCCGCGAGATTGGTAGAAGAATTTCCCGCAAGGAGACCGACGGCGATGGGCGGACCCGAAGACGGACGCCCCAGCCAGTCAGAAGTATTCCCCGGCGGCGAAATCCAAGAGCGGTCTTCCGAAAGAAATGTTTCGTCGCCGATATCAGCGAATCCGACGAAGATTGACTCAACGAAGTCCGAAAAACATCCCTTCACGGTCGCGCTGTACCACGCGGCAGCCATTAGCGGCTGACCTTGGCGAGCTTTATACGAACGACGACCGATTCGAAACGTTCAGAACGACGTTAAAAAGCGAAGAACTGCAGAAGACCCTCGAAAAACCAACGAGTCAATGCAAAAGTCCGCTCGTAGAACATCGGATAAAACCAAAACGGAGACGAAATCCGAAGCGCACACAAACGTGCGCGGGCCGGCCATGACGGCGCCCACCGGAAACAATGCAATGCATGCTTATGCGTTGCATTAGCGTCTTTAGTTACTAAAAGTAAAAGTTGTTCAGCTTCAGGGGGGCTTCGCCCCGACCCCTGGCCAGGGGATGAGCCCCTGGACCCCACTGGGGCTCTGCCCCAGACCCCTTTAAGTTATTTAATGCACTCATTGCGTGTGGAATACTACTTCTAACGAATTCTAATGTTGTAAAAGTAAAATTTGTTCAGCTTCAGGGCCAGGGGCCGCGGGCGTCATTTGGGGAGAGGGGGGAGCTGGGGGCCCTGGTCCCCCAAGAAAATGACAAAAATAATTTATAATGTATTAATGTGCAAATTATCGTAAGAATTGCCAAAAATTGGCCCAAAAATATAATACATTGCAATTTTGCCAAAATTGGCCCAAAAATTGCAAAACAATTGCAAAAATTGTTTAAAAGTTGCAAAAGCTGCCTAAAATTTGCACAAATTGCCTAAAATTTGCCAAAAAATTATCTTGCCCCCAAGAAACGTGTGAAATTACGCTACTGTTCAGGGTTAGGGTTATCCCTAACCCCCACTCTCAAACGTCTGGCCCGCCCCTGAGAGATAACCTAACCCCCCACTCTCAAACGTCTGGCCCCGCCCTGAGGGTTAGGGCTAAATATGTGAACTAGACAGCAGAATGTTACAGTGCCAGCCAGCTCGTCCCAAGCAGCTTCAAGTGGACTTTGGACCAACATTCTTCGATGACCCTGTTACTCTGCCGTGGCTCTGGCACATATAATACAGACCGAAGCAGGGCCTGTTTTAACGTGGTGATGTATAAAATGTCAAAATGACTACTCATTTTATCGCTGCACGTTTTCATTTTTATCACCTGCACATTTCCAATTTATCACTGCACATTTTGTGTATCACTGCATGTTAAAACAGGCCCTGCGTTACAGCAATTGGAGGGAATGGTTTTTTGAACGGAAATGCTTTGAGTTTAGAAAGAAAAGCTTCAGGAAATGATGCAAGAAGGGAAGGAAATTGTGAGTCAGAATTTGTTCTTTGTCCATGATGCAGGGCATGTTTTAAGAAACATTTATCACTGCACAAAACTCAGAAAATGAGTGGACAAGATTACTATTTTGTGCCCCTAAAATTGGCAGACCTTTTTTTAGTCGTCATCCATTTTTGCATGTTTGAGCTGACGACCTTTTTTAGTCGCCAACAAAGTTTTCCCTATAAACACTCTATCGCTCGACTTTCGGGGTGATGATCTTTTATTTTTTATTTTGTTCTCATCACAGCTTTTTCTAATTGCCATCTGAAATCCAAGGTGCGTGCTTCACATCCTTGCAAAAAAAAACTGAAAAGGTCGTCCGGAAAATTTATCACTGTACAAAGCACAGGAAAATGCATTTTATCACTGCACATTTTCATTTTATCACTGCACATTTTGTGTATCACTGCACGTCAGTGGCGGCTCCACCGGGGGGCCAGGGGGGCCCGTGCCCCCCTATTGAGAGCCTGGCCCCCCAGTGCCCCCCCCCAGTTGGGACCCTATACTTAATGCTACTTACATTAAACAACAAATGTTTGGCCCCCATGATTAGAAGTTGCCACCCCAACGGCCCCCCACTTGCCAAATCCTAGAGCCGCCACTGCTGCACGTTAAAACAGACCCTGACCCTCGTTATATCCGCTGCTGCCTCTGCCAGCTGCTGATTGCTGAATTATTTTGCTCTGTAGGTTTCTGAGCCTGTCCACAAATTGTATATCCACATCCACGAGGCACATCACGATTTATAACAACATCTTCAAGCTTCAAATGCTTGTTTGCTCAAGATATAATTTCAAGTTTGAGAAAATAGTTCCAGAAGCGTTTCTCTGATCTGGATGCCTTTTTATCGAAAATTAGACCATGAAAATAGGTAGAAAATAAGACTATGAAAATACTTTTGACTCTGTCATTGAAGACTTAGCTTCTGATTTACAAATGTAAGTTAATGATTTGCAATCCAATTTTCTTCTAGCAAATGCCTTTCTTTATTAGCCATTCAATACCGTCAGGTTGAGCCTGATGCTGGGTTCCGAGTCCTCCTTTGAATCTGGTAAGGTGGCAGTCATTGACTATGTGGTTCATAGTCTGTCTGATGCCGCAGGGGCAATTCGGGTCATCTCTGGCTCCCCAAGGGCATAGCGGCGCACAGTGGAGCATAGCGGCACACCAGCCATAGCCTGTTTGATAGCGATTGAGGTGGACCCAATCATAGCGTACTAGGTCAAAGTCGGGTTGACACTTGCGGGGGTCTCTGATGAGGTATTTGCTCTTTACCTCAGACAACTCCAGGTGCGATTTGTGACCTGGAGCAGTGGGGGAATATGTCGAGCTTGGGGGGATGTAGTTGTTGGAAACTGTAGCAGTGGGGGGATGTAGTGGTGGGGATGTAGCAGTAGGGGGGATGCAGTTGGGCAGTGGGGGGAAGATTCCCCCTTCCCCCTTGCAAATCGCGCCCTGGACAACTCTGTTTCCAAGAGTCCAAAACAGAGTAGGTCAATGTAGGCGCGGGAAACCAGATTGGATGACAAGACGTCAAAGATGTCCCCGTGCATTGGTAAGTCTGGACGGGCATTAATGCGGGCAGTGAGCTTGGATGCTGTGGCTTCATGATGGATAGCTGGCTGGGCGATGTCATTAAGGACTGCAATCCAATAACATCCTGAAGTACATATTTAAGGAAGGAAATTTGATCAAATTCTAAAAATGCATCTCATGTGATCAATTTATTCGTTTAAAAGTTTGCTTGTGAGTTAATTTCTGCCTTTGGACTAAGCATTTGTGTGAAAAAATCATTTCAAAGATGAAGTACATTAAATCCTATATTAGGCCTATCTGACGAACATTGAAAATCCTTACTACATTCATGTATCTCACTACATTCACGTATCTCTCGGTAGTTAAAAGCCATTTCATTTGCAACTGATATTCTGCAGTCTGCATTATGCACTGCATCATTCATAATTTGGCAATAAATAGTATTTTATTGACAGTTATTCATCCATCGTATTTGACTAAATTTGATTTCTTATGCTTCTGGCTTACCAAGCCTTCAGAAGTCAGCAACATGGCCCGGCTATAAAAACTTTGTAAACCCCTGCCTTAGCATACCAAAAAATTCTGTTACCTAAATTGCTCTGTCACAGATCAAGACATAGAATAAATAAATTTAAAATACAATATTTGCACAATAAAATTTTTCTCACCTACAAATTATCACCATCAAAACATTTTGCTATATGTCACTGATGAAAATATCCATCCAATATCAGGTTTAAATATTTGCATCACTTTCAGAGCATTGTGCATTACTTAGTTCCTGATAGGACATAATGGAAGAACCTTCAATCTCAGTCTCAACCTTAACTTTAATCGAAGAAGCATAAAATGAGGATCTGTGAGAGAAATGGCAGTCAGTGGCATTACCGGTACTACCATCTTCTGATTCACTTTTCAATGGAACAGGTTCATTGATTATTTTCTCTGCAACAGCATTTTCGAGTGGCAATTCCAGACTGCTGCAAAGTAAACAGTCTATTCACAAATTAAATAATCCCATACTCAAAGTGCTTTAACAGACAAACAGTACAATGCAAGCAGTGTCTGAAAAATAAAATCTAAGCTTGAAACTAGTGTCAAAAGAAACTAGTGTCAAAATACACTGTTTATGCAAGTGTTAAGCACTGCATCTTATGAAGATGAACAGGATTCAAATAATTCTGTTTAGATAGATAGATAGATAATTAATTTATGTGATATCCCGAAGAACGCACAGACACACGCGAGCAGCCAAAATGGCACTACTGAAACCGGGTCTGTTGCGCCAATCTACCACTAGCGGAGTGTCCGCACCCTAGTGCAATGTTCCATTCATACACAATAGCTTCGTTCTCCGTTGTTCTGCTCAGTGCGGAAGCTAAATTCTCACTTTTTTAACATGTGACTCCAATGCCCGGAGCACCTCTAAGTAGAAATATAAGCGGCATTATGCAAATGCTACATTACATTACATATTTTGACTTATCGAATATCCAATTCAAGGCTGTGCAAAACAAAGCTGGATCAACAACTGATAGGCACCTGACCAAATCTTCATTAAATTCTAGTTTTTTTCTCAATGAAATGTAGAAGCTAAGGAAACATGAAAAAATCGACATAGAGATCGACTAAGTATACAGTACTTTTATGATTTTATGTCCTCAATCACTGAATTTCAACCCAGAGACCCTGAGAGGGAGTCACAAACACTTCCCAAATGAGATCATGAGAACAAGAGAACTCCAGCCCAACTTCATAGAATTCGTTCTGCTGCTGCCAGAAGCCTCAAAATCCCTCAAATTCAGTTTTGAATCACTTTCACTTCCGAATTAGGACGATTGATCACCACCTACCACTGGAATATCTAACAAAAATGCTTCATTGCAGCCATTTTCGCAAAAGAATCTCTGACATCAAATTTTCATGGGGATTGGAATGAAAAATGCAGGGTTTGGACGAGTAATCAGCAATAATACTAGGCATATCAATTACATTTGGTGAGTAGATAGCTAATGAAGCAATATTTACATTGTCAACGAGAATTTTTGGGATAGCCATGTACTAAGCGGTCTGGAAACTAGCACAAGATAATTCTCTGATCGGCCAGCTAACAAGCGCTAAGGACACGAGAGAATTCTCAGGATATATGGTGAAGGGGCTAAAAACACTGTACCTTGACTGGAGTTTAATTTCCCAGGCATGCAACTGTTTCTTCCATACTCGAATTAAAGTGTCAAAGCCACGACGACTGTACTTACGATGAATATCAGGCGTTTGAGGATGAAACCTTGTTCGCTTTGTCCTAAAAAGGAAATAAAAAGTTCACTCATAAGTTCAAAGTTTGTTGAGAACTGGAGGTTTTACAATTTCCAATGGTATCAGTCAAAGACTGACAGTATAAGACTGACAATAGTATAAGACAGCATAAGACTGATAATGGAAAAAGCCAGACAGATGTTAGTACCACCGTACATGGCATTCATAGACTACAAAAAGGTGCTTGATTCAGTACAGCACACAAAGTTAAGGAAAGCACTAAAGGGAATGGGATTATGCCACGCTACAGTTCACATAATTCAAAAATTATACAAAGAACAACAAGCAACTGCAAAAGTAAATAATTAAGTAAGTAACGTTCAGATTATTGTAGTGCCTTGTCCAGAGGTGGACTATGTGAACACATAACAGAGTTAAAGTTCATAACTAGTGTGGAACAACCAAGTCTTTAGCCTCTTTTTGAAAATGTTGAGCGAAGGGGAAAGTTAAACGGATGGTGGTAGGCCGTTCCAGGCCCTAGCGGCATCCACATGAAATGCGCGGTCTCCTGTGGTGCGGAGGCGCGTCCCCGGGACAACCAGTGAAGCAGACAAGGCGGATCTCAGGCGTTTCTGACCTTCCAGGTCGGCGACACGTTTCAGTTCAGTCATCAGATACGCAGGACCTGCACCATTCAAGCAGCAGAAGACCAACGTCACAAGCTTGAAATTAATACGGTCCGGCACAGACAGCCAATGTAAGTCACGGAGCAGTGGTGTTATATGGTCCCCGAGTTTGGCCTGGTAGATCATCCGTGCAGCGGTGTTCAGAACCGACTGAAGGCGGTTAAGTAGGTAGTTGTGTATCCCTACAAGAGTTGAGGACAAGAAAACGACAGGCTGGTTTATGGTTGGAAAAGGCCTACGGCAGGGCTGCTTTATCCCCCACCCATGTCATTCAACTGCTATTCAGAGCACATAATGAGATGTTCAGCAGATGAACTTCCAGGCACTGTAATTAACATCAGTGGACGAGTGATTAACAAACTGAGATATGCTGATGATATCGTTCTGATTACAACTTCGCCAAATTCATTGCAGGACAAAGTGAATTTTGCATCGAGGGAACTAAACCTTGATATTAGCATAAAAAACAAAGGTATTGGTAGCTGCAGACAAAAGAATCAAAATCAATATCACGTGTCATAGACATCCTCTTGTACAAGTGGAAACTTTCTGTTATCTTGGTTCACTAGTTACAGAGGACAATGACTGCAGCTCTGAAATAAGAGCATGGCTTGGCAATGGGTATTCAACCATAAAGACACTCACAACCATTTGGAATGATCAGCCGCTCAGTTTGCAAAAAAATGTTTGTGAGAAGCACTAATCTAGCCCATTACAACACATGGAGCTGAAGCTTGGACAGTGAAGAAGGCAGACCAGAAAAGAATCACTGCTTTCAAGATAACAGCTTTCTGAAAAATTATGTCCATCAGCTGGAAAGAACATAGAACAAATGCCTCAATTATAGAAGACCTTGGGAGAAATAGGTGTTTATACTCAGTTATCCAACTTAGGAAACTGAAATTCTTAGGTCGCGCAGTATGAGCGGACAATCTATGTACGACGATACTGCATGGCAAAAGTAATGGCAGAAGTAATGGCAGGAGAGAGGCCGGCCTCGTAGACGATGGATAGATGATATTGTGTTATGGACAAGACAACCAATTATCAACTCCATCAGAACTGCAAAAGACAGAATCACGTAGAGAACCTTGTCATGAACCTGCATAGCCTCTGACCCTCAGCAATGAGGATGGATGACCAATTGACCATACATACCATCAGTCGAATGAAGGTATTTTCTAGTCCCTCCATTGTGGTTTTTTCTTCCATTGAGCAAGCAGTGACATTAATCCTTGACCTGGTCCTTAAGGACTAATTTGAAGTTATTTTCCTTGTGGGCCGAGTCCTTGTCCTTATCCTTGCAGGTTGGTCCATGTGACTTAGTGATTGAAAAGTCTGTGCAGTGATCAAATTAGCTGAATGTCAATTTCAGATATTTTTATTTATATTTACATACTTGCTTTGTCATTTACTCCAAATGTCATTCATTGTTCCTTTTATAATACCAGCAGTGAAACTGAATTTCCTTTTCCTGTTTGATTTGGTTTAAGTTGGGCTCAAGTAGGGTTGCTAGACGTCCTCCAAAAGGAGGACATGTCCTCCTTTTTAGGTCCGTGTCCTCCGTCCTCCAGGCAAAGCTAAAAATTGTAAAATGTCCTCCTGTGGAGATTTTGTATGCTATCAATTTTCCTTCTCGTAGTATTGAAGAATTTCATAAGTTTTAGTCCGTTATCTCAGTTTATCCAATCATCGATATTAAAATAGCGTTTTAATAATACCAATATCGAATGTCCAAAGTCCCAAAATACTCGACTCTCGTCATTCTATCTCTAGCGTCTATGCAATAGTCTATGGTCAAAATGTTAATTTCATTTCCGGTAGCAAACACAGAGACTGTAAACGTGAAAACAGTAAATTAAAATTCGTCTGATTAAAGTTCTTAATTTGAACACCCGATTTTACGGCAATGGCTTCTGCAAAGAGAAAATGCAAGTTTTCAGACACAATGAAAAGTAAGTTTCCATGCTTTGTCGAAGGACGCAACGAGAATGAGGCAAAGCATACGATCTGTGATAGTTACTTGTCCATTGGTAATAAGGGAGCTTTTGATTTAAAGAGCCATGATAGGCATAGAAACCAAATCAAAGTGTCAGCATCATCCATGAAATTGACGTCGCTTCTTAATTCTAAGCACACACAGTTGCTTCTCAGAATTACTTAAAATTTGTGAATTCTTTTTTTGTATTCATGCACACAATGGCAATGTGGAAAGAGTGTTCTCGTTGATTAATGCTCAATGGACAAAGAAAAGGAACAAACTCTTGGTAGACTCTGTAAAGGGTATCATTCTCATAAAATACAATTTTAAGCATCTTACTTGTAAACAGTTTTATGCATATGTGATCGACAACGAGGATCTTTGCCAAAAAGTTGGTTCCTCTGAGAAATATGTTGTGCAGCATTAAGGATAATAGAAGTAAAGATACAATTTGTATATATAGATAATTGCTGTCAAAATATTCTTGTATTTTGATGTTAATAGTTTCCATTGAATTTATATTAATTTTCTCATTTGGAACATTCAATGCGTCCTCCTCTGTCTTCCTTTTCGTCTGGCTCTGTCCTCCTTTGGCCACCCATGCATCTGGCAACCCTAGGCTCAAGTCACAAATTTTCAACATGCTTTACACTGATAGATAATGAAGGAAGAAGGTTCAAGGCACTCCAGAGTGCCGCTTGAATGAATACCTGCAGCTCATAAATGCTGGAAATCCAGAAGAACTCTCTCTCTCTGACAACTGTAACAAACTTAGATAAATACTATCTTTCAAAACTCTTCAGCAGAATTCTGTTCCCCTGCAATAATGGTACCAGTTGAACAAGTGTTCCCACAAAGTGGCCTTATAATGAGACCTAATTGTGCTTGCACGACTGATCAGTTACTAAAAATACTTGTGTATTTGAAGTGCAAATTTTTGTTGACTAGATTGTGTTTTAGGATGTTTTTATTGCATTGTAATTTTATATTGGGTCTGAAATGGATTTTGGGATTTTCGTTTTTATATCTGACATTACATTAGTCAGTCCTTGTCCTTAATCCTTGTGAGTCAGTCCTTGTGGTCCTTGTGCTGTTGGGGTCAGTCCTTTTCCTTGTCAGGTCAGTCCTTGTCCTTGGGGGTTCAGTCCTTGTTAACATCCCTATGAGCAAGCACCTGACTTACCGTAAAATCTCAAGTAAAATGCAAACTCTTTTATATAAAAATTTTCCATAAAGTTAGGGTTGCATTTTATATTCATATAATAACAAAATTAGATAAATTTTTCCTCATTTTACCAAAGACTCAATTTTACCGGAACTTTCCTTAACATTAGCGCATCATTTGAATGGTAAAGCTGGTGGACTTAATAAGGGTGAAGGAGATAGAGACGGAGAGAATTGGAGAGATGCAGTTTGTAAGGAAGGGGACCCAGGTGAGAGGTGGCATGGCATGAGACATGGAACTGCATTAATTACTCTATTGACAGCTTACCGTATTTTTGCGCAACCTGCCCACACACACCCCGCAGATAGTCTGCACCCGCGGATAGCCTGCAAAAATACATATGCTGTAAAATTTGAATCAGAAAGCCAGCACCCTCGCATTGTCCGCACCCTCCCATTGCCCGCAACCTCCCTATCATGAGAGATTGGAGACAAAAGCATTGGGATGGGATCGGCCATCACGGGCGGGAGGGGTTGACCAGGGCGAGTTGGGGTGGGGAAGAGTCTTGTCCCCGTGCAGACCTCTATTACTAAAGGTAGACTTAAGTGTCTCTGCCATTTCTGTATCCGGTACTTTCTTTGTATACTTGTAAACAGGCGTCAGCTGCCCAGGGTTGGTCACCTGCTCGGGCTCCGTGTTGACTCAGTCCGGTAGCTATGCCTCAGCATGTCTATGGGGCTGGAGATGTTACCCCATTACCGGTAGAGTTTGAGCAGGGTCATGCCAGTGGCGTAGAAAGGGGTGGGGAGGGTCGTCCGCCCCAGGCGGCACGTTCCTAAGGGCGGCATTTCGAGGGGTAAAAATTTGTAGGGGCGGAAAATTATAAGTGGAAGAAAGAGAAATAGGCTCCTCCCATAGCAGTGACAAGGCAAAGGTATGCTAGAGAAATGCTAGTGCCGATGATCTTTTTTGCTCCTCACACAACTCTTTCGCCACAGGCGACACCAACCCACGCTATGCCACTGGATCATGCTGGTACAAGGCTGTGAACAGCTGCAAACATTCCTAACAGCTGCGGCAACCCACGTAACTTGATACAGCTGGCATCAGATAAGCTGATACTTTCGTGGCGTTCTCTGGGAACAAAGGTCCAAATCTGTGTTCTGCAGTCTGTTGACACGATTTCTGTAGAATTAGAATCAGATTGTCCGCATCTCCTCATAACCTGCACCTGGCATTTTTTTGGACCACGGGCAGTCTGCGCGAAAATACGGTAGTCTATTGCTGGTACAAAGTATATGCTGTCAGAGGTAGAGGGAGAGAGATGCAGACAATTTGCAGGGAGAGGAGGGGGAGACAACGATTCGGAACCTCAAAGCAGGTTGTATTAACGACTTTATTGCTGGCCACTAGCTCAGTTAAACAAAGCCAAGTGTCACTGCAGACTGGCTTTGCCCATAATTAATGAAGTCAAATAGTAAAATGTCTGCTTAATATGATACTGGGGTAGGGTTGCCAGATACCTGCATGTCCAAAGGAGGACACCAGAGGTTACAAAGGAGGACAAAGCCGGACAAGAAAATAGGTCGTAACATTCACAAAGCACAGATTCAATGGCACAGAGAGGGTTGCTCCAGCGCCCAAGGCAAAAGGCATCACACCTCTGACAACTCTTAAGCCTTGGCTTACATCATCGATTGGATAAAAAATATTTACAAGCAAATAAAGTCCTCGGAATCAGTTTCTCTTCTTTGTCCATTTAGCAATGAGCATTGATCTTCCATGATGGTGTGCAATTAGGCCCTACCAATAACATCGCTAAATAGACCGATATGCAAGTCAGTAGATGATGAGAGCAAAAAGCCAGACATTTTCCCATTTCAGACAGACAGAGGACAGGATGTCCAAAAGGAGGACATGTCCTCCTTTTGCCGGACGTCTGGCAACCCTATACTGGGGTACACATTCTCCCATTCATTACAGTAAACACAGGCTCAGGAACTTCTACCAGTGAATCTCTTAACATTTACAACATTAACAGTTCTGTCAACAATACTTAAACTTGCTGGTGGTCAAGTAAAACATTACTGAGTGTGGAGATTTAAGGTAGGGATGTGCGGGTATACTCGTACCCACGGGTATACCCTACCCGTACCCGTACCCGCAGGTACAGGTAGGGTAGGGTACACATTTTTCGGGTACGGGTCGGGTACAGGTATAGCGCTACGGGTACGGGTATAGCGGCTACGGGTACGGGTATACCCGTTTTTACCCGAAAAATTATATTTTCATTTCTCACTACTATAGCAAATTAGCAATGCAGTAATAGAAAAATAATATTGAGTAAAGTGTATTAGTGTAACTTGTATATCGCATTCAGTTTGTCAGACATCATGCATTTTCTTACTGAAAACATAAAGGAAATACAAATGACGTCATCTGACATCATCAGTAATAAATCTATAATGGCGTCCTCTGACTCCTCCAAGGACTCCTCGACCGAGAAAGTTCTTCTGGTAAAGTTTTGTTGTTTAACTTGAGCTCTAATGCCTGCTCATAGATAAATTATATATACTAAATATTTTAAACAAGCCCATCGAGTCTTCTATATGTTCTAATCCATGTCCGACATTCATGTAGGCTTAGGCTAGCTGACTAGTTGTATTACACAATGTTACCAACCAGTAGCCCAGACTCCAGACTTCAGAACCCGGGCCTACTATTTGCCAAGTGGATTATCCTGATTCCTAAGTACTAGAAATTATTTTTACTATTACTATTTCATTGTTGCCTCTCTATAGTCTCTAGGAACGGATACTGGTACACGGGTCCGTGTACAGGTCCTTGTAGGCTTGTACCCGTACACGCACCCGCGGGTACGGGTCCAACTCCAAAAAACTCCAAATTCCAACCAATGTCGGGTACGGGTAGGGTACACAGCTTACGGGTACGGGTCGGGTAGGGTATAGCGTTAGCGGGTACGGGTAGGGTAAAAAAGTTTTTTCACGGGTACGGGTAGAGTAGGCATTTTGCTGTACCCGCACATCTCTAATTTAAGGGTGTGCATTATATTCATGACATTCGATTTTACCTTATGATTTGCGCCCCTAAAAGGTCATGTTCACATTATACTCAAGATTTTACAGTACTCTTCCATAGCTTAGTCATTGAAGCTGAAGCAACCAAAATGTTTCTGCTGCAGCCAAGGTTTGAACCCCTGATTGCATGACTGGCAGTCCAGTTTGCTAAGCGCTTTAAAATAGACATTTTAAAACTAAAAATGTTAAGTTACAAAGCATATTAGCACAATTGTCAAGCTAAAATGCAACCCCCACATAAACAATTTAAGCCATATATCAAGAAGAAAATACTGGAATCCTCTAAACTTTTAATAATATAACAGTTTTATTAACCACTAAGTGCATTCTGCTATTTCAAGAAACCTTTTTGTAACATTCAGAAGATTTCTGCCACACTGAAGAAGACTGAATTAATGTAGCAAAGGTCAAATACTAGTAAATAACAAAAATATGTTGCCATATTTGGTACAATAGAAAATTGATAAATTGTAAATTTACCAATTAAATGCAATTAATGTAATTGTTAAATTATTAAAAGCTTAGAGGATTCCATTTCATGCTGGAATATCACAATGATGCAATCTTAAAACATCTTTTAAATCTGTTAGTATTATAATACAGCACTGTTAACTGCTAAATTTATAATTTAGCAATTAACTAAGAAAATCAGTTTTATGCAAAAAATGTGCAGACTATTTTTTGACAATAACAAATTACCTAGGAACAAGCCGAAGATAATGTCTGTAGCATTCTTGAATTTTTCCATACTGAATTTGTTTCTGACGCCTTGCCAAAATTGTCTGGACCTTCACTGTTTGAAGTTCATCATATGTAAACCTTGGAGTCAGAGACATAGCCTTTCTAAATAGTAAGAAACATTTTCAAAATTCCTATTTCTAACACAACTGATAATCTTAGTTTAATTATAACATTATTATTATTATTATTCGACGATTTGTGAAGCGCCATAACATGGCCATCGGCCAAAACCAAAAGCGCTGTACAGTCAAACAGTCAACTATACGATATGGTGAACAAATGCGTTTTCAGCTCTTTAGCAAACGTTTCAGGTGAAGTAATCCTGGCCAGCGCATCAGGGAGCGCGTTCCACAGATGTGGGTTACCGCAAGTCATAGAACGCTCGCCAAACTTCGGAGTCCTGGCCGGAGGAGGAACGTACAGCCGGTGGCGGCTGCTAGATCTCAGCTGGAGACGGCACCCGGTCGTCGTTTGTCGTCGTAGTAGGCATGCCAAGTAATCGGGACAGGCTGGGTCCCTAAGAGCACGAAAAGTTAACCAACACCGCTTGTAAACTATACGCTCCGGGACCCGAAGCCAATGGAGCTTGTCCCTTAGCACAGGTGTCACATGGTCGTGCCACCTCAAGCCGAAAATAATCCAAGCCGAGGCATTGATGACTGCCTGAAGTCTACTGAGCTGGTTCCCAGGTAGTCCGAGAAGGAGACTGTTGCTATAGTCTAGTCTTGAGAGTACCAGAGCACGGACAAGATGAATAATAATAACATTATCACTTAGAACCCATCTAAATTTTCAAATATTTATTGCGGTAAGTCGACTAAAAAAAATCTGCATCGCACTTCAATTTCTTGCCATCACAACACACAGACATATTGCACTTGCTGCTGTTGAAGGAAGTGTCTACTCTTCAATCCACCTAATTTTACTATGTCCAGTTTTGCCCATTGTAATTCTTTCTCAATCATAGCTAATTTTCCAGTGCTTAGCATGCTTCTTATATATCATGTTCTTAGTCTCATTAGGTCTTTTCTAAGTTTCATCTCATTCTAACCGTAGTCGTCCCTTTTTAGTTGGACATCATCCAACACACCTGCCAAGAATTACCAGTGTAGGTAGTTACAGATTATCCATCTCATACCTACCTCACGATGGGTTAATTGTTCTGCATGATGCCAGAACAAAAGGTAATATGCATAACAGGGGCACACTCAGACTAATCCAGGATAATAATATTTATGTCTAAATATGCTATTAAATCAATAGATAACATTGATATTCAATATTATTAATACTACTAATAATACAATAATACTAACAAAACTAATGGTAATTTACAGGGTTTAAATTTTTTTTATTTGATTAAGGCTTTTCAACTGATTTAGGACAATTTTGACCTGCTAAATAACACTCATTATTTTCAATCAGGTCACGTTTTAGTGCTATTTCCAGTTTTAAATTCTAGTCTTATAACTAAATCGAATGCAGTTTCATGACATTATTGTTTCTCTTCCAGAATATGTTTTTAATTTTTTTTAAATTCGGTTTCCAGCACAATTCAATTATTAAATGTTAAAAAGTTAATTAGTATACAATGTATAGCAGACATTGATAGAGGCACATTTCCAGCATTGTTAGCCATAGCTGGCCATGTCTGATCATGTCAAAAGCTTTTGTGAAATCTATGAAGCAGAGATACAGTGGTTGATTTCTTTCTCTTGCCTTCTGTAATATAATCCGGAAATTTGTAATGTGGTCTCGTGAGGCGCTTTTTTGTCTAAATCCAGCTTGCTCTTGTGCAATTTCACTATGGAGTTTTTTTACTGTATTCGTTCCAGAATGACTCGCAATAGTATCTTATTGGCATGTGAGACCAATGCAATAGTCCTGTAGTTGCTACATAGAAGTTGGTCTCCCTTCCAGTGGAGAGGTATAAAGGTCGATTGCGTCCATTCTTCTGGCCAAGTTCCCATTATCTATGTTTCTGTGCAAATCTCACGAAGTCTTTTCAGCGTAATTTTTCTGCCGTATTTCAGTATTTTGATTGCTATTTCATCTGGTCCTGCTGCTTTTCGGCTTGACAATTACAGTATTGCCCGTCTGATTTCATCTATTAGTGGTGGTGGTTCCTTTTCTATGATCTTAATGGTGCTATCTTCTTCTTTTTCTTCTATGTCATTATATAGGTCTGCACAATATTCTTTCCATCTTTGACTTTTTTCTGGTTCTGTAATCTTCTTTCCGTTTTCATCTTTGATGACCATGGTATATGGACAGAATTGCTTTGTGAGATTCTTAACTGCCTGATATACTGGTCTACTGTTGCCCTTTTTCAAGCTTTTTTCCAACTCACAGGATATTGTTTCTAATTCTTTTTGCTTGTCTCTTCTGAGCATTTTTTGTACCTTTCTTCTGAGTGTTTTGTATTCCTCTTGGGATTCGGTTTTTGCTTGTCGTTTCCTTACTATTAATTCAAATGTGTCATTTGAGGTCCAATTCTTGTTTTTGTTTTTTGGTATAGTTTCCTTTGCTGCATTTAATGTAGCCTCTTTCAGCTGTTGCCATAATTCATCAGGTGTGTTTGGCGTGCCTATTCTTTGGAGTTCTTCAAACTTATTTGTTATTTTAAGTTGATATTGCTCCTGGAACAGTTGATGTTGAAGTTTTTCAATGTCTAATTAATAGTAATGGTTTCTCAATTTGTTTTTTCTTGAATCTGAGTTTCAACGATAGTGTCACTAAATTGTGATCTGAATCGGTCTGCTGAGAGGTTTGTATGCGAGTTATGAATTGCTTGTTTCGAATGTTTGCTGATCATAATATAATCAATCTCTGTTCTTGTATTTCCATCCGGGCTTTTCCAAGTATATCTATGTCTGTTGTGTAGTCGAAATAAGGCGCTGGTGATCACAAGATTGTGTCCTGAGCAGAAGTCAATTAAAGTCTGTCCACTTTTGTTTCTCGTTCCATGTCCGATTTTCCCTGTGACGTCTCTTTCTGTTGCGTTTTCTCCAACTCTGGCGTTAAAATCACCTGTAATCAATATTCGGTTCTGTCTCTGGACCTCCCTTAGTACTTGTTTTATTTCTTTATAGAACTGCTCTATTTCAAGAATGGAGAAAATGATAAAGGACATGTCGTCCGTCGCTTCCTATGGAGAGTTTGCGAGCAAACTAAAGACGTACTTGTTTAATATCTCGTTTCCACGCTCCTTGTAAAGCACCTTTGACTTTGGCCCTTGCTATGTTACGGCGCTATATGGACTTTCAAGATCATCATCCTATGTTCGCCATTGACATGCCAACGATGTCAGAGCGCCTTTGACTGTGGCTTTGGCTTTGTTATGGCACTGTTGAAGTTGTTGAGGATAATAATAAATAATAATAATAATAATAATAATAATAATGCATTGTGATTACAGTGGGCGTTATGATTCATCTGGACCGCAGGCACATTGTTTACTAAACCAGAATGCATTGTGCGTTGTGATTGTTGCCTAGAGCTTCTTGCCTCTTCCGCCGCTCCTCCTTCGTCAGGACGAGACTTCGGAGTTGCAGAGCAGGTCGGAAACACCAGCGACCTATTCCGGTCCTTCTGGCCCAGTTGCATCCTCGTAGCAGCTGCCGGACTCATCACTCGTCTATCCGAAATTACTGCGCCATGCTTTCCCCACGGACCGGATGCTTAGGGCCGGATTACTCAATATTCGCTCCGTTTCGAATAAGACTGAGAACGTTTTCGAACTTTTCACTGAGTTCCGGCTTAATGAGCTCGTGCTTACAGAATCTTGGCACGAGGACTCGGGAAGCGTTGCGCTGAAGAGACTTCGATGTTCGGGTCTCAGTGTCATTGAGCAGGCGCGTTCAATTCCGGACCAGGCTCGTCTGGACGACGTGTGTTTCACCAATCACGGAGGATTAGCGGTCATCTCAAAGCCTGGGACGTGCATTGCTAAACTTGACTTAAAGTTTACACCTACTTCGTTCGAACTACTGTGTTGTCGAGTGAGCGGCGGGCACTCGCCGTTCATTATGGCAGCTGTCTACCGTCCCGGTTCTCAGCACGTTACCGACCACTTCTTCTCCTAACTCTCGACCCTATTCGAAGTCCTAGCCGCCTTCAACTGTCCGACGTGGATTACTGGCGACTTCAACATTCATCTCGAGCGCCCATCAGAGACCTCAAGTCAAAAGTTCGTTCAACTGATTGATGCATTCAATTTGACGCAATGTCCGCGTGTCTCGACCCCACGATTGTGGGGGCTGCTGGACCTTGTCATCGGACCGTCGACGGCGAATCTCATAATTTCGATGTCAGTGAGGTGGGGCTTTCCGACCACAAGCTGGTCCATTGGGCAATAACCGCCGCCCGACCCAGCTCAGAGTACATGACCATATCTCGGAGGCGCTGGTCGTCCTTCAACAAAGATCAGTTCGTCGAGCGGCTGGAAATGTCCGAGCTCTGTCGGTCGTCGGACTTGGATACCCTGTCTGCTTCGGCGATGGCAGAACACTACCACAAAGTGATAACGGGTATCCTAGATGACTTTGCCCGTTGTCGGCGATGTCCGTTCGGGTCAGAACTCATCGCCCTTACTACGATCAAGACTGCAGGCGAGCCCGCCGCAATGCTCGCCGATCTCGAGAGATCCTACCGCAAAATGAAACGCACTGGGTCGACCGCGGAAGCTGAAGCACACAACTCCTGGCGTTCGGCTCTCCAAGCCAGTAGGCGCCTGGTGCGGTCCAAAGGATGCAAATACTGGAAGGACGCCTTGGAGTCGGTGTCACTTGACTCCAAGATGACGTGGCGCAAGGTCGACAGGCTTCTTGGTAAAGCTGACCCCGGCTCCCGTCTGCTGTCTAGCTTCACGGCGGAGAATTACGACCAACACCTTGACGACAAAATCACTGGCATTAGGGAGAGAACTGAGGATGCCGGTCCGGCAGAGTGCACGGCACACTCCGGGTCTACTCTCGACGAGTTCTCCGCGTTATCGACGGAGGACGTCGTGGCGATTCTGCGATCGGCGCCCAACAAGCAGTGCGCAGCGGATCCACTTCCGGTATGGCTTCTCAAGGAGGCCATTGACGTACTGGCCCCATTCCTCGCGAAGCTTTTCTCCACCTCCCTGAAGACTGGAGAATTCCCCTCGACCTGGAAGCACGCCGCAGTCTATCCGCATCTTAAGCGCCCTGGCTCTGACCCTGCTGTCATGTCCAATTACCGTCCAGTATCCAATCTCCCTTTCCTCTCGAAAGTGCTTGAGAGGGCTGTGAATTTGCAAATGGTCCGCTACCTGGTATCTAATGGCCTCATGCCGAGGAATCAGTCGGCGTACCGGCGTGGCCATTCGACTGAAACTGCCATATTGCGAATATATAATGACATTGTAGACGCCATAGCGAATGTCCAGCTGGCCCTCCTCTGTTCGCTTGATCTTTCGGCAGCCTTCGATACCGTGGACCATGATATCATCATTCGTCGACTCGAACTCTCCTATGGTATCGGAGGCAAGGTTCTCGCCTGGCTACGCGACTACCTTACGGACAGAACGCAGTCAGTCTGCTGGAAAGGACAAACGTCGTCCCCGCGCCGGGTCCTCAGTGGGGTGCCGCAGGGGTCGGTTTTAGGACCCCTGCTCTTCATTCTTTATGTCGCAGAGATTAGCGACATAGTCAGGTCCTGCGGTTTGGAGGCGCGCGCTTACGCGGATGATATGCAAATTTACTCTTTTTCCCTCCCCTCTGACACCGAGGGACTCCGTGCTCGCATCTTTGACTGCGTCACCAGGATCAAAAAGTGGACGGACGTGAATCGTCTTGCGCTAAATCCTCGCAAGACAGAACTATTGTGGCTCGCGACTCCGAGGAGACACCTGATCAGTTGCGCCCCGTTCCTGATCGACGGAGAGCACGTCCCTCCATCCTCTGATGTACGCCTCTTGGGAATCCACTTCGACGCATCGCTTACGTTTGACGTTCATATTGGAAACGTCTCCCGGTCCTGCTATTATCAGCTGCGGCGAATCAGGGAGATCTGCCGTCACCTACCAACCTCGGCTGCGACTCTCCTAGTCCGGGCTTTCATCATCAATCGTGTCGATTACTGCAACAGTATTCTCTGGGGCCTGCCCGACTACCAGCTCAATCGGCTGCAGATGGTTCTTAACACCTCTGCCCGGATGATCTTCAGAGTTCGAAGGGGAGAGCACATCTCCCCTTTTCTGAAAGAGAAGCTACATTGGCTTCGCATCCCGGAGCGTGTTGCCTACAAGAGGTGCATCCTCACGTTCTGTGCCCTGCACGATCCAACTTTCCCGGACTATCTGGCGTCGTTGGTCCTAAGACCATCGTCTACTGACAGGCGTCTGCAACTGAGGTCCAGTCGAGACGTCAGACTGGTCGTTCCTCCTCCGTCTCGAACGGCAAAGTTTGGCGAGAGGTCATTCAAGTGCGGAAACCCTATTCTTTGGAATGCATTACCCGGCCATGTGACCAGAGAGTCCAATCTTGAATCGTTCGCAAGGAAACTTAAAACTCATTTCTTCGAGACTTCGTATTAGTGTAAAGCACTCTAGCCTTTGACTTTTCGTTCATGTTTTTGCGCTATATAAATCGACTTTCTAACCTAACCTAACCTAGAGCTGGGCTGCCAACCGTAAAACTGGGTCGTAGCGGGACTTTATAAAAGCAACCTGGGTGGTCTCAGCCAAAGCCTGTAATGCCTTAAGGGCAAAAGCATTAGTTAGCAATAGTTTTGTTGGCATGCCATTAATTGTTGAGGCTAACTGGAATTGCCTTGGACATTCGCCACGGCCAAAATATTAGTTTTTTGAAAGTATTTTCCTCGGCAAATAATACGCACACAATTAGTTCAAAATGTAAAAATTAAATCAAACTCTTAATAGGTCTATATAATTCCATTTCATCTAAATATTAAAGTCTATGGTTTCCGCCGACCTCCGCCATTTCCATTTGCGAATGCGGCCGCCATTCGAATTTGTAGAAAATAAAGTTAATAAATATCAATACTCATCCAAGAATGTCTAACCCAAAATTAAGTAGCAAGATTTGGAAATTCTTAATTTCTCTCTGGACTCGGAGATGCCGCTACTAGTACTACTTGGTTCTTACCCGGTTCCGGCAAATGGCACATCTCGGATTCGGTACTCAGTGAAAATTGTTTACCTGGTTGGTCCCTAATTAATTGATAGACTAAAGCTAACTGCCATAGAGCGACGGTGCCTACTTAAGAAAAGATCCAGACAACCAGCGTCTTTTGATGGAAGCGTCTTTAAATATCGGTAGACGCAACATGGCTTAACGTTGTAATTCGTTAGAAATGTGTTTCTTTCCCAAAATTCTATAGAAAATAGCATTGACTCGCAGATAAGTCGACTCTGCGTTTTTAAGTGAATTTTTAGGCATAAATTTCTCGACTTATCCGCGAGTATATACAGTAATTCATAGTCACATGCAACGTTTCCTCTAATTTTTTTGGGTGCTGTGCAAAATTGTAGTTGGTCTGAGCAACTCAAAAATGCTGCCGTGCAAGGTATATATGAGATTTTAAAGATTTTTGAAATTTGTATTGCCTTGTCCTATACGCTAGTCAAGTGAAGACTGAAGACTGATGTCCAACAAGATAAGCTTTTCCAAAAATTGCAATAAGACCTAATTAATAAAATGAACTTGAAATTTCTTAAAGTCGTTATAAGTAAGTCTTATTGACAAAACATCACATAATGTACGGCTTCATTGTCATCGAAATTCTACCGTAAAGGCAACAGTTTGCTGACATATTTTGCAAAAATCAATATAATCGATTTCACTATACGTGAGGATGCGTTTAAGCTGCACGCTACGTTCCGAGACAGAGTCAGGTAGTTCCGTGTTAACGTGTTCATTTAGCCATTCAGTCTTAAATTTTATACATATATATATATATGCATATATATATATATATATATATACAGGGTGTCTACGAAAAAAAAAACCCCAGCAGGAAAACTTCTGATTTCTTAAAAGTTCCTAAATATATTTCTATCAAAATTTCCACTCGTGTACAGCACATATTTCCCCACCTTTCTGCCAATTTTCATCTCATTTGTATGTAAGATGGCTATTTTGTAAGATATCAAAGTTAAACTTCGATTTTTACGAATCAACCGACAAAATTTTATTGATTGTCTAGAAATTTCAATTTAAACCACAATTTTTCAAGATGGTTATCGAACATAATTGCAAACCCTAACCCTAACCTTAATTGCAAAAATTGTTCGGTATCCAAAGCCAAGCTCCCGCAATGTCTGAATTCGCATCTTATCTTCATTCGATATTTTACCCGTTTTGAAAGTTTAAATCAAACTTTTATTGTTATGTCGAATTCTGTGAGTTTAAAAACATGTTTACAAAATTGCATTCGATTTAAACTTTACTACTACTACTGGAACAATAACAACTGCTAATAATACCACCAAAATTGACATGAAGCCAAATTTATGTGAAGCTATAGATATTTAGGCCTGTCATGCTGCGACTGAGTAGTAAAAATCGAAGTTTGACTTTGATATCTCACAAAATGGCCACCTTACATGCAAATGAGATGAAAATTGACAGAAAGGTGGGGAAATATGTGCTGCACAAGTATGGCAATTTTGATAAAAATATATTTAGGAACTTTTAAGAAATCAAAGTTTTCCTGCTGGGGGGTTTTTTTCGTAGACACCCTGTATATATATATATATATGCATCCTGATAGGCGTACTTTGCAATTCGAAAACATGATAATGAGCGTAACATCATAAATGCCTGCGCGTACAAAGAATAGTACTCAATTTTTAGCCGATGACAGAGGTTGAAGAAGACTTCCCGCAGTTATTCACTACTACAGGGATACAGCGAAGTCTCAGTTCTTCTTAAGTCTATATAAGCCCGTAGTAACTATACGTTGCATTTACGATCAAAGAAATAGCACTTCCCAATAAGAATATGTACTCAATTTGTAGCCGATGATAGGCTTAAAGAAGACCGCCCAAAGTTTTACAACAAACCCTGAGTTATTATTTGGCCTAAGTCCAGTTCGATGGTGCGGGGCCGAGATGTCCAGGGTCCAGATGTCCCGTTACCCAGAAGTCCCGTTACTCAGTTGCTGGGCCCAGTTGTCCGGGGCCCAATCGGCGGTACCCAGTTGTCGCGGACCGACGCCGTTTAGACATTACGACGATTATTCGACTAAAATATTTGAGACATTTTACGAATATTTAGCTCCAACGCGGATTTTTCTGTGTACACTATTTTGAATTTAAGCTACATAATAACGTAATGGAAGTTGGATTCGCCGTCAGAAGCCAAGGTCAGAAGGCTTTGGCGCCATTCACGAAATTGTTTTATAGCGCTTGATTTTGTTTAGACTACGAACTATCATTGGGCCATGCAACGAAACTCATTTTCGCCACAGTCATTACTGCATGTTCTGTGATTGTGCTTCAAGTCAAATTTTTGTTATAATGTTTCATCTTTGACTAATGTATTATCCTATAAATGCCACTCAAAAATCACTGCGCGCTACTCAAAAACTTCTGCGCGCTGGCCCTAAAAATATTGCGCAATTGCGCAGCGCGCAGCTTAGAGGGAACGTTGGTCACATGATTTACTTCATTGTCAGTACAGTGATATCACCAATCCACGTGGGCAACATGGATCTGTCTGTAGACTGTCAGCCAGTTATTCTATCAGACATTACACACTGAATGACATCATACGGCAGGCCGCCAAAAAGCTGGTATTCTGAGCACAAAAGAACTGCTGGGTCTCCTTCACTCCGATGGAAAGAGTGGATGGAGCCACTCTCATTCAATGGGCCATTGGTAAATACCTCACATGGGACATCACAACTGTAGACACTTGTGCTCAATCATATCTATATCTTACCTCAAAACTCACTCTGGGTCACAGAGTAAAATGCAACAATAAGCAAACACAATAAATATGTTGGTCTTCCCACATCATACAAGTTCATACTGATTGTGTTTGAGACAGTGGGACCAAATAATGCAGAAGGCAGCGAGTTCATTACCAAAATTGGTCGACAAATACACTTGTTACTGGTAATCTTTAAGATAATTCTACTTGTTCCAACATCTCACAGCCTTCTTCTTCCGCTTCTTCATCTCATAGTCGCATCAGGAACTGTTCAGACCAGTGGCACAGTTCGTGATTTGACGCCATTTAACACGGTTTTGAGCTGCAAGAACAGCATCTCCAATGGTCATCTGAGTCCAATTAGTGATGTCATCTCTCCATCTTCGTCTGGGTCGTCCTTGCATTCAGGATCCTTCATTGCACCTTCCATGCAGACCCTTCATTAATCTTTTGTCCGCCATCCTGGCTATATGCCCAAACATCTGCAGCTTTTTTCCTTGATCTTGGCGACAATCTCTTGTACTGCACCAATTCAACTTCTTCGTTGGTGACCCTGAGTTCCCTCCAAATGTTCAGAATACATCTGCAACACAGCATCTCGAATGCTGCCTGACATCTGTGGTATTGTGATTTTAGAGTCCAGGTTTCTACTCCATACAACAGGACTGAGAGAACGCACTTGTTGAGGAGCTGCAGTTTGGTTCTGGTGGAAAGTCCTCCGCTGTGCCATAGTTTGCTAAGGCAGACTAAGGCCCTGTTTGCAAGGCCTATTCTGTCTTGCATCTCCAGGCTGCAATCTCTATCTGCATGGAGCAGACTGCCAAGATATACAATTCATCAGGCAGGTCGGCGTCGCCTGAGATCTGCTAGAACCGCTTCTCTGGTCGTTCCATTGACGCGCCTTCGTACTGTAGGCGATCGTGCCTTTCCCGTGACTGCTGCAAGGGCATGGAACCGCCTGCCTTCTTCAGTTCAACTCTCCCTAACGCCAGACACCTTCAAGAAGAATCTTAAAACTTGGCTATTTCGCACGAGCTATTGTAATTTATAATTTGTAATGTGTCCACGCAGTCACTGTATTAGTTGCCACATAAATCTCTACGTTGTATAATAATAATCAACCCATTCTATGTCCTGGTCTCTTACTTTGATTGTCATGGGTCTTGTTCTTTTCCCAAATGCCATTACTTTGGTTCTGCTGATGTTGATTAAAAGACCCAGTTTATTTCCAGCTTCTTTGAGTGTGTCCAGCATGCTTTGTAGCTCTTCTGCTTGAGATGCCAGGACATCAACGTCATCGGCATATCGCAGGTCTTTAATTTTTATGCCATTAATGGTGATTCCTCCCTCTTCTATTTCTTCCATTGTTTCCATTGCCCATTCTAGCATTATTAAGAACAGGAGAGGAGAAAGTGGGTCTCCTTGCCTTGATCCTATCATTGTTTTGAACCAGTCTCCAATCTTGCCCTTGTATCGGATACTGACCATGGCTGCCTCATGAAGATTGTGCACGACTCTTAGTACTGGTAGCTTGCCTTTGACTCCTGCACTTTCAAGAATTACCAAGGCCATTACGCCACACCAAGTCAAAGGCCTTTACATAGTCTACAAACCAGTCGTAGATGCATTTTCAAATTCCTGCGCTTGTTCCATTAACAGTCATAATGTGAGGACCTGCTGTATTGTGCTTCTTACCTCTCTAAACCCACCTTGTTATTATTGTAATGTAATGTAATGTAACAACATATTTGTATAGCGCCTCTTCTGAAAGATCACTCAGAAGCGCTTCCACAGCAAATTACTGTATATTGACAAAGAGATAAGTTTTAAGTCGTTTCAAAAAGAGGGCCATAGAATTAGGAGTTGCTAAGCCACGCATACTGGCGTCAAGAGCATTCCAAAGGATAGGGCCAACTGATTCAAAACCTCGCTTCAGGAACATGGAAGTTCGTGCTTGGGGCACACTGAGAAGACCATTGGTTGTGGACCGAAGACATGGCCGACCAGGGATAGAGCTAAGGGGATGGAGTAGCTCTGAAAGGTAAGATGGAGTGGCACCATAAAAGAGAGTGCAACCGCTCTCAACATACGAAACTCAACTCGAGCAGGATAAGGCAGCCAGTGTAAAATAGATGTCATATAATCACTAATGTGATCACGTCTTGTGACACCAGCAATCACCCTGGCTGCTGAACGAAGAACCATCTGGAGTTTATCAAGTCGCACCGATGGAAGACCAGCAAAAAGTGAACCACAGTAGTCAAGCCTTGAGCAAATAAATGCATGAATCAAAGTAGAAGCAGATGGCATGTCTAGTGTACGTCGAATCACTCTAAGCTGGCGAAGATGATAGAAGCAATTGCGACAAAGTGAGTTAATATGATCCATAAAAGTTAACTCAGAGTCAAGAATTATACCAAGATCACGGACAGAGGAGGAGAAAGAGAGAGGCGGGAAGGCAGACTGCACAGACAAATGATCAATTTTTAAGAGCTGACCTCGAGTACCAAACCAGATGAGCTGAGTTTTAGCTGGATTAAGTAAAAGACGATTTGAGTGCATCCATGAATGAAGTAAGTCAGAGGCTTCAACAAATTCACGAGTGATCTGCAGCGCATTAGTGGGGCTGGAATGTGAATAGGCCTGAATATCATCAGCGTACATATGTGTTTTAAAATTATATGGTGCAAACAAGCGTGCAACATCAGCAGTATAAAGTATATACAGAAGCGGCCCAAGGACTGAACCCTGAGGGACTCCACAAGTGACTGGTACTTCACGGGAGTAGGAAGAACCAAGTGATGCAATCATGCGGCGTTCAGAGAGATAGGATTTTAACCAGGCCAGAGGAAGACCAGAGACACCAAATGAGACAGAGAGGCGCTGTAGAAGAATATCATGGTCAACAGTGTCAAAAGCAGCACTGACATCAAATAGGGCAAGAAGAGTGACTTCTGACCGATCGATGGCCCTATAGAGATCTGAGAGAAGATGCAAGAGAAGCGTTTCAGTGGAGTGTGAGGCACGGAAACCAGACTGGTATTTCGGCAGCAAATCATTAGCCTCAAGATATGGAAGCAGCTGAAGAGTGACAACCTTCTCAAGGACCTTAGATAAGAAACTGAGGTTTGAGATAGGCGATAACTTGACATTTCAGACTCATCAAGGCCAGTTTGCTTAAGCCTAGGCTTAACTATTGCCAGTTTCTGCGATGCAGGTAGGCAGCCTTCTTTAAGAGACCTATTGCAGAGTAACGTTAAAAAAGGCAAGAAACAGTCAATATAGTCATGCACAATAAAAGTCGGAATCGGATCGAGTTCACAGGTTTTCGTGAGGCATAGAGAGGATGACGCGTCAAGAACATCCAACGTAACTTCACAAAGTCCTATAGACAAACATCTGTGGTTGTAAACTCTGGCGGCTGCGACCCAGCTGTAGCATCCTCACACGCATTTAACTTTAGATATCAAATAATCCACGAACTGATTTGCAGTAAACGATAAATCCGCATTCAGTTGTGAATTCAAGGCTTTGTACGACCGAGAATATCATTGAATGTTTTCCAGAGTCTACGAGAGGAGTGAGCATTACGTGAAATTTGACACTCCCAGTAGTTTCTTTCTTTGTCACGAAAAAACTTATGCATGTCCCTGATCATAAGTACAGTCTCACGACGGTCATCCGGGTTCTTTGTTCGTCTGAATTTCCGCTCACACTTCCTAACACGACGTCGAAATGTTCTGCATTCTGCGTCAAACCATGGTGACAGAGGTTTATGACGAATCTTAACCTTGCGTACTGGAAGGAGATCATCAAGTAACTGTCTTGTTGTTGAGTCGTATAGTTCAAACAGTGTACTCACAGAAGCAGAGGCAAGGTCTTCTAGGTTTTTTGGCACAAAGGGCTTGATTGAAGGCCTTGGCAAAATGCTTCACCGTCGAACTTTTTCCAGTTACGCACATTCCTGAGGATGTAGACAGGCTTGCTGGAAGGAAGCGGAAAGGATGCCGAGACAAGGCCATGATCTGATATTGCAGGCGTGCATATTTGAATATCAGATGCAGGAACATCCTCACGAGTGATAATAAGATCCAAACATCCTCCATTGATGTCAGTTGACTCATTGACCAGTTGTACGAGCCCAAATTGATGAAGGATAGCACTAAGAGTTTTAACATCCGGCAAAGAAGGTCTTTCCATATGAATATTAAAATCTCCAGCCACTATCACATGCGAATTGAATATGGCTAATTGCTCCAGACACTGCTCTGGAGCAATTATTATTAAAAATATTATAAATATTATTATTATTATTATTATTATTATTATTATATTTATAGAGCGTAGTGAAGACTAAAGTCAAAAGCGCTTAACAATGAACACTATAAGAGATACTAAACATATGCATCTTAAGGCACTTGATAAACAGATCAGGGGAGGTCACAA
The DNA here is from genome assembly GCA_018105865.1 of Metaphire vulgaris. Taxonomy (NCBI): domain Eukaryota; kingdom Metazoa; phylum Annelida; class Clitellata; order Crassiclitellata; family Megascolecidae; genus Metaphire; species Metaphire vulgaris. The sequence continues at coordinate 4,187,917 of CM030836.1, read as the reverse complement.
TTGTCACGTTCTTCGGCAGAGAGTTCCACAGACTCGGATTGCCCCTCCAAAAGAATCTGTCACTGTTACTCAGATAGACCAGTTTCCAGCTTGCCCTTCAGTCTTCGAAGGATAATGGACAGGAGAATTTTGCTAGGATAGGCTAGGAGGGCGATTTATTGGTGATTTGGGCATTCTTTTGTGTTGCCCTTTTTTGGTATCACGACCTTTATTGACTTATTCCACTCCTCTGGCCATTTCTTATTATCCCATATTATTATTATTATTACACCGTACTGATTAATGTGGTAACTCGTCCTATAAGAACTGCGTGAACACATACAAAAACACAAGAAATCACAAGTAGCTCCTGCGGAAAAGCCAGGTTTTAAGCTTCTCTTTGAAGGTGTTGAGAGAAAAAGAGAGCTGCACAAATGGAGGCAGACAGTTCCACGCTCTCGACGCGGCCACAGGGAACGCACGATCACCGACAGTTCGAAGGCGCATCCTTGGAACGACCAGTGAGGTGGAACGGGCAGATCTCAAGCGTTGCCGACCTTCCAAGTTAGCTACTCGTACCAGTTCAGTCGCCAGGTATGCAGGGCCGACACCATTCAGGCATCGGTAGGCTAATAACGCGAGCTTGAAGTGGATTCTCTCTGGCGCTGATAGCCAGTGCAAATCACGAAGCGATGGAGTTACATGTTCACCTGGTGGAATATGGCAGATCATACGAGCAGCAGCGTTAAGAACGGACTGAAGACAATTGAGAAGGTATTTCCGTATTCCGGCGAGAGTAGCATTGTACCATACTATGCTGCATGCTCACCATATCTTTCATGTAAGGTCTTCTCCATTTTTAGGAGTTCTGCTGCAATCCCATCTGCCTGGGTTTTTGTTGTTCTTCAGTTTAATTATTGCAATCTCCACCTCTGACTTGAGAATTGGATCATCACAGTCTCCCTCTTGGTAACTTGATCTTGCCTTTTTATTGTTCAAGTATTCTAAGTCACCTCTTCTGTCATAAGTATAGAGTTTTTGGTTGCATTCTGTCCATCTTGCCCTTACATCCTCTTCCTTCGTCAGCGGAGTCCCTCCAGCACTGTTTATGGCGTGGAATGTACTTACCCAGGTCCCTGTTAACTTCCTTATTAGTTGGAAAGCTACCTTTGGGTTGGAGTGAATCATGTGTCTCTGTGCCTCTTCACAAGTTTCATTGATTCAGTTCTGCTTGCTTCTTCTTTATATCATGATATAATGCTTTGTAGTTTTCTTCTGCTGCTTGTGAGCTGTGTTTGTGTCTTTTCATTCCGCACTTTTCTTCGCTTAGTCTCAGGGAGTTTGCAATGATCCATGGTTTATTGGGCATCTTTCCGTCCCCTAGTGTGTCTTTGGCGGCTTTATGCACTGTCATTTAATTCTTCTCCGTCGGCTCATCAGTATTATTTTTCACCACGGTGTTGGAGATGGCCTCCTTGAACTTCAGTTTTACTTCTGGTTGTTCTAACTTCTCTAAATTATACCTTCTCTTTGTTCCATTTGATCACTTTACAGAGTTGAGACCACACCGCTAATTGCACAGCACCAGATGGTGATCAGACCCGATGTTGTCTGCCTCTGGGAAACTTCTGCACCTGCGAATGTTCTAGTATCAATCATTACATAGTCGATTAGGTTCTTCATGCGCCCATCCGGAAACTCCCATGTCCACTTTTTGCTACGACTTCCTGGGTTTTTTGGTGTTAGCTAGGAACAATTGGTGTTCTTGTGCAAGATGGAAAAACCATTCCACTCTTTAGCTACTTTCTCCTATGAGTCGTGACATGTTCCCATCCCTCTTATTCCCTTCCTAGTGTTGCACTCCAATCACCTACTACAATTTTGATGTCACTCGATGGGATGCTCTTTATAGCTGACTCTATTTAATATCTAACCAATTCCTGTCTTATTATTAATCTGAGAATGATGGTTTCACCATTGTTTATTTATTCAAACATGCTTTTATATATTTTATAAGTTATCTGATTATGCAATATTTTTGGATTTTTTGGATTTTTTAATATTTCAGTTGACAATTTAACACGATCGCTCAAAATTTTGTCTCCTGACCAGCACATTATTTAGAAGCTGGACTGTACCAAATATTTTGTTTGTGAAATATTGTACAAATTTGTCTACTAGCTGATAAAGTGAATTTGACTGTAATAGCACACTTGCACAATAACTGCATAAAGCAAGACAACTAACTGCATAAAGCAAGAAAAACACATTTCTGTTTACACCTTATTCAATATGCATATTGTAGTCAGAATGCATCATGCCTACTTGGAATTTCCACTTGTATCGTTGTTCCAAAAACTACTTGAACCTGACATAGATGAATCTTGTCGTTCACTCACTGATGAAGAATGATGCATTTTCAAACAATTCTTTCTAACATCAACGACCCTATAGGCACAAAACACATACAACTTAATGAACCTTAGATCATCATAGATGAACTATAACTAACATAATGTACAGGGCATCAGCCAATGAAGTGACAAAACCAAGCTCAAGTAAATCAGTCCAGGGAAGCCATTGAACAATATAGTGGAGAGACATCATAACACAGACACATCTTAGACTACCTAGGTCTCATAAATAAGAAGTGACATGACATGGGCAATCCTGGGGCTGGGTACTGAGAAGGAACACGGTCCGTTACGTTTTGGTCCCGCCGTTTTGGTCCCGGACTTTTTGGTCCCGCCGATTTGGTCCTGGACGTTTAGGTACCTTTGCCTTTCCGTGTTTCGGTCCCAAGACTAACCCTAACCCTAACCCTGACCTCTGTAAGCAAATACATACAGGGTGGTCAAAAATTGTTGAGCATTTTTCAGGGGACCGAAACGGACAGGACCGAAACGTCGGGACCAAAACGGCGGGACCAAATCGTCCTGCTCCGGAAGGAACAAGAATCACTACTGGACAATTGAATATGTGAAACAGTGAGTGCAGATCCTTCTGAATATTAAGTAAAGCGAATTTCCGTCAAATAATAAGCCAGCAGTTCTCAACTTATCTAAAAATTTTACCCCCAAGTAAAAGAATTGATCTTAGTGCATACCCCAAGGCATGTACCCCTGTATGCAGAAACAACACTTGACAGATTTATATGAATATATACAATATATCATCATCATCATCATCATCATCATCATCATCTTGCTCTCTGACAACTCTTTAGCAGCAATAGCTAGGCACAAAATGTTTCCAAGAACTTCTATCGTCTTCCTTCTACGATTGAAATTCCTTTCATATTCATATCTTTTCTGATGTTGTCCATCCACTTTTTCCTGAGTCTTCCTCTTCCTTTATTTCTTTCTATTAGAGTGTAGAGTGCCTTGTATGGTAGCCTCATTTCATCCATTCTGTTGACATGTCCATACCAGTTGAGTCTTTTCCTTCTAATTTTGTCGATAATTGTATCCTTTAAGTTGAGACGCCGTCTAATGTATTCATTTCTTATCTTTTGTAGCCAGGTTACTCCAAGGATAAGCAGGTCATTTCGGCCACTAGTAGCCCATGTTCATCTGTTTCTTTTATGCTCCATGTCTCGTTAATAATTACCAATGTAATGTGTTCACGCAATCTGCTATCAGATAAGTTACCATATAAATCTTAATAATAATAATAATAATAATAATAATAATAATAATAATAACTGTTTAGGCATTGTATATTTTATTCAATAGGTCGTAGAGCAGGCCTATCATTGTTTCTCCACCTGCTTTCAACAGTCTGCATGTATGTCATCTATTCCTGGTGCTTTTTACCATTACCATTTTTATTGCCTGTTCTACCTCTTTTTCAGTATGTTTTCCACCGTTTTATGAAAGTTCATATTTGGTACTTGAAGTAGTATGTCTTTAATGTTATAGTATTTATGTTATACAGTTCTTCCAAATGTTCTTTTCATCTTTTTGTATTTTGTGATCTTGCAACAGTGTAGTGCCGTCTTTGTTTTTGATGATAGCAATTTTCATTTGGAATTCATCACTTATTCTTTTTATTTCTTTGAGACTGTCTTGCATTTCTTCACAGTTCTTGCATATCCATATTTCTATATCTTCCTTCAGTTTTCTTTTAATTTCTCTTTGTCAGCCAGTTCACTTGATGTTTGTCTGTTCCATCGATTCATAATTTTCTTCTTTGTTAGCTTAAATTTTTTACTTCTTGACTCACCCATTCTCTTTCAGAGTTTCCTTTCTTTTTCCCAGTACAGGGGACCCCCGTTATAACGCGGACTTTGGGGTCCATAACTAGACCCGCGTTATAACGAGGTCCGCGGTATACTGAAATGGACCATATGCGGCGCTATATAAATTTTATTAGCCATCATGATCATAATGGAACAACCACGATTATCGAAAACCCTTGAAAACATCTTCTTTACGTATACGATCACAGAATAAATGTAGGTACATCGTTCTATAAGGGTGGATTTGTTCAGAAATATGCAATTAGTGCACAAACGAAGTGTTTTGACAGCGGCAAATGGTCGCATGGCGCTTGTGCAGATGAAGCCCGGTCGATAATACAGTAACAGTTTGTGGCGGCTTACTTGATGAATATTAATAAGTAACATTGTATTTATGAATATTCATTAATTAAGTCGCTAGAAACTGTTACTTATTAATATTCATTAAATAAGTCTCCACAAACTGTTACTCCGGTCGGGCGCTAATAAGCTTTGATAAAAATCAGTCATATTGCTTGAAATATTCCACTCAGAGGCCGAATCGCAGCTTTCGCTCACGCCCTGAATTATTTAGGGTCATATTTCTGGGACTTTATCTTTGGATGGCTAGCAATTATCTAAAAATATGAGTTTTGAAAGCCTAATGGTAAGAATGGCGTCTCTGGTAGTTTCCGATAGCGTGAGGCCACGACACTCGAAGATTAGTGTAGCGGAGCTAAGCTTATGCAGTATAGACAACACAAAAGGGGAATAAACAGTTGGTAATTTTGGATCATTCGCGTGATATCAATTTATTATACTGTAATTCAGCTTCTAAGTTGGGATCCAAGCCCGTGTCCGCGCTATAACCGAATCCGCGCTCAAACGGGGCGCGCTGTAACGGGGGTCCCCTGTAACTTCCATGGCTGTTTCTTTAACAGCTTCTTCTATCCTCAGGGATGTTAGTCCTTGGCCTTGGTCCTGGCCTTAAGGACTCCTTAAGGACAAGTTACAAGTCCTTGGTCCTGGTCTTTGTCCATTGTAGTATCTGTAGTAGCTGGAGGGTTGAGTCCTTGGTCCTGGCCTGAAGAGTAGAGTCCTTGGTCCTGGCCTTGAGGGCTGAATCCTTGGTCCTGAGGACTGAGTCCTTAGTCCTGGTGTTGGCTTTGAGTCCTTGTTAACACCTCTGTTTATTCCTTGCCACTGTTCTTCAATAGCGGAACTTGGTACTGTACTATTTACTTTTGCCTTAAGTTGTAATGCACACTTTGTCTTTGTTTTTTCATCACTTAGTGTTGCTACATCAAAGACTACCCTATTATTTGTTTTCTGTTCTCTGCTTAGTCCCAATTTAATTTTTGCCACAACGTGCTTGTGGAAGTTGTGGTCTGATCCTATCTGGCAGGAACTGTTTCAATGTGCAATAATTCACTAAATGTGCAGCGATTAAATGAAAATGTGCAGTAATAAATGAGTAGTAATTGTCAATTTTTGACATATTGTGTACAATTGTATAATTAATTAATTGTTCGGCTCCTGCAGTGATCGAGTCCTGCTAGGCTGCAAACACAGACTGCCGCAGATCAGCAATAAATGCTATTTATTTAGTTTAATGCTCGTTTGCATGGGCGTCACGTGACTGTTGTGACGTCATTTGCTTTAAGTTGTAATGCACATATTATAGCAATGATAGCAATATCAGAATGGCACTTGTAAAAGGAAAGGGAGGAAATTCTTGGTCACTTCTTATTAACCCCCCAACTGGTCCACTCTACACCACCACCACCATCATCACATTCCATACTAGTTCATAAGGACCGTCAGAACCAACAGTCAAGAAGTGCTCATCCATGGACCTTTCCTTACCTTGGCAATGTGTATCGCATAAATTGCCAAAGTTCTAAAATCGAAAGATACAGTCATACAACAAAACAAATACATCCATTTAAGAAAACACAAAATATTTACTGTTGCAATTAGCACCTATCTTGCTAGTATTATCTATTTTTCTTTTAAATGTCTATTAAATTCTTGTATCCTTTTCATACCGCTTTCAGCAGCTGGTGCACCCCTAGGCCCAGGGGTTCATGTACTACCAGTTGCGAGCCACTGTGATAAGCCATATCAGTAGAAAGCTGGGATGACTATGTGATATAGCTTACAGATAGAAAGTTCCAAAATAAAAAGAACCCATATCTACAGCACAGTAGATGATGACCAAATGAATTTTATACCTCCCAATTCAGGGATCTATGCAAGTCATTGTTATTTCACTGTCAACCGTTAAAAAAACTAAAGACACAGTACATATAAACATTACAGAGCCCTAAACTTTATGATAAGACCAATCAAATGTACTCACTGACTGCTTGTCATCTGCATATTCTGAACTTCAGAAACTGTTTCTTCCATTCTTTCCTTTTTATCTTCCTCTTCCTCATCACATTCTTCATCTTCTTCTTCTCCAGCTACATGCCAGGTTTTCCTTTCATGCAAGACAATTCTTATAAAACAGAAATAATACAGACAAACTTTTAAGTTTAAGGCCATTTTCATTTAAGCAAACTGTGTCATTTGCTCATAGTAGACTGAAAGGGCAAAAATAAACAGGACTTAAGAAAAATTAAAATAAGATTCGTTTGTTCATTTGTGCTAAGAGATTAGAAAATCTGGCAACAATGTGTGAAAAACAGACAAATGAAAAATTCTAGTTCTGGTTTTAGTGAGCAGCCTTTTCGATAGCGCTAGCAAGGACTAATTCTCTCAACCTCTGAGAATAAATTCAGTGATTGAGGATGTAAAGTGATAAAGGGATACTAAGTCTGACCTTCAAATAAATTTTTTTAATGTTGTGTTAGCTTCTAAGTTTCAATTCTGAAGTATCTAAACTAGTTTAAAATAATGTATTCATCATCATCATCATCATAATTGCTCTCTGCCAACTCATCAGTGGCAATAGCTAGTCAGAAAACATTTCCAGGCTTTTTTGTCGAATGCTGTTTTCTTCCTTTTACAATTGTCAGTTGTCTTTCTTTGAAATCTTCAGTAATGTTGTCTATCCATTTTTTCTGGGTCTGCCTCTTCCTTTTTTACATTTCTTGTATGTGTAAAGTGCTGTTTTGGAAAGTCTCGAGCCTTCCATCCTGTTTACATGTCCATACTATGTTAGCCTTCTTTTTCTGAGTTTGTCCATGAATCCCATGATGGTATACTTTAGCCCAATCCGCTGCCACATATCTTCATTTCTAAGTTTTGAAGCCTGCTCACTCCAAGAATTCTTCTTAGGCAGCTCATTTCTGCAACAAGTAGTCTTTTTTCATCTTCTCTTTTTGTGACCCAGGTTTCAGATCCATATAGTATTTGTAGAATGACAACGGTATTGTAGATTTGGATTTTGGTGCTTATTTTGATTTCTTTAGAGTTCCAGATGTGTTTCAGTCTTCCCATTGTTTGTAATCCTTTTGCTATTTACTGTATGATGTCTTCTTGGTGGCTTCCATTGCTTGTTATTTGTCCTCCTGCATATGTAAAGCTTTTGACCTGTTCAATTTCTGTACTTTCTAGAGTTAAACACATCTTCTTTTCTCCTGTTTTGCTGACCACCATGGTTTTAGTCTTTGCTGCGTTTATCAGAAGGCTGAATCTTTGGCTCGTGATATTGCTTTGTCTGTCAGTTTGTGTAGATCTTTCCTGGATTCTGCAAGCAAGGTGACATCATCTGCAAACTTTAAATTATAAATATTTTCTCCATAACACTTTACACCAATGTTTAAATCTTTGGTTGCTATTTTGTATATGACCTCAAGAATTATGATAAACAGCTTTGGCGAAAAAATACATCCCTGTCTTGTTCCTACTTCTATCTTGAACCATTGTGTTAGTTCATGTTCCTCCCTCACTGCATTTTCTGCTTTTCTATACACTGTTCGTATTAGGTTTATTAATTTTTCTTCAATTCCAAAATTTCTCATTGCTTGCCACAGTCCATCGTGCCACACTGAATCAAAAGCTGGTTTGTAATCAATAAAGTTAATGTAACATGTATTGTTAGTCTCAATATATTTTTACAAGCTTTGTCTAATAGTAAATAATTGGTCAATTGTGCTTCTTCCCAGTCAAAATCCTGCTTGCTCCTCCCCAAGTACTTCTTCCACATATGTACTTATTCTCCTCTGGAGTACTTTAAATAAGACCTTCCCTTGGATGTTGGAACAACTAGAATTATCTTAAAGAAGTAACAAGTGTATTTGTCGACCAATCTTGGTCATCATCTTAAAATTTTGCATTGCGTTGCGTCACACTCGAATCAGTCGAACGAACCATTTTTCTTAAACACCTTAAAACATACTGTTTTCAAGTCAGTTACTAGCTGAGGCGCTTTTGTTAAAATGCGCCTAGAAATTTACTTACTTACTTACTTACGGAACCCCTCCTCGTCGCACTTCGTAACAAATGTCTAGACCCACCTAAGTGCGTTAAGTCATTTGTGGATGGCCCCTCTGGAAAACTGTACACAGTTTATGAATATGCATAATTTGAGAAATTGCTCATTTATGTAACTTATCAAAGGTATTGTCTTTATAATGCAGTCCATCTATTAAGACACACACATATAAATATATGCAGTTGTGCATAATCATATATGCATGTACACTTTACATACATACAGTAGAATCCCACTATATTGAAGCTCAAGGGACCGTGATAAATACTTTGATTAAATAAATAATCCGAGTTTCAGTATATCCAATTCTTCATAGAAAGCCTAAATTTTGGTTTGGGCAAATGTGCTTGTCTGGCTATTGTACTATCTAAAATTTTGATTTTATGTCAAAATATTAAGGTCTGCATCAATTGTTTAAAAATAATGTCTATCACTACATGAACAAATCAAATGAAATAAAAAGTATAGGCCAATAGTTTAAATTATGAAAATCTCTCTAAAATCCCATTGTTTTTGTTTTTCAATGATGGCAAGTAATGAGGTCTGGCTGGCTGACTGACCAAGCAGACTGATTGACCTTGTGGACAAAGTACAGTATTTAAAGTTTCTATAGCTGCAAAGGATGCTGAAAATTGGAAAAGAAAACCAATGAAGACATCTTGAATGGAATTGGAATAGAAAGAAGTTTGATGGCAACCCAAAAAGGCAGCTTTCCTTCTTCAGACACACAATGAGGAAGGAAGGCCTGGAGCATTTGGCAATAACCAGAAAAGTGGAAGGAAAAAGAGCAAGAGGAAGGCAGAGAAACACCTATGTAGACCGCCTCCGAAAAAGAGTTGTGGGAGTAAAGAATAACATTGAATTAATAAAAGGATGTCAAGATTGAACAAAGCGGAAATCCCTGGTCGCTAATGTAGAAACACACAGCACCTAAAAAAGAAGAAGAAGAGTAATAGCTGTGTCCAATAGCAGAAGTATACAGCAAGGGAGTGAGTGAACCCCTCCACCATCTTTGATTATTTGATGGCCTGCTTTTTCAGCCATAGGTGTAAACTTAGGTGAAAGAGTGGGGTACTCAACCCCTATGCCTTTCCCCATTTCCTAGCCTACTGGGTACTTTCTTGAAAAGTGGAGAGGGAGCTAGAGTTTAGTGGCCTGACAGATGTTTACCCCATGTATGCAGCAGTTAGCATAATTCCCCTCCAGGAACTAGTGAAGCAGTTCTCAGTGGTCCCGGCTGCGGCTGCTGGCTGCAAAGTTTAGGGTAGGAGAGATTAATAGCCAATAGCCGGCTAAGCAAAGATTTCCTGGGGCCATCCACCACCACCACTACCACCACCATCATCATCATCATCATCATCATCATCATCATCATCACTCTCTGCCAACTCATTAGTGGCAATAGCTAGTCAGAAAACATTTTCAGGCCTTTTAGTCAAATGTTAATTTTCCTCCTTCTGCAATTGTCAGTTGTCTTTCTTTAAAATCTTCTTTTATGTTGTTTATCCATTTTTCTCTGGGCCTGCCTTTTCCTTTTTTACCTTCCTTGTATGTTTAGAGTGCTTTTTTGAGAAGTCTTGAGTCTTCTATCCTGTTTACATGTCCAATTGTCCATACCATGTAAGCCTCCTTTTTCTGAGTTTGTCCATGATGGTATTCTTTAGCCCAATCCGCTGCCATATATCTTCATTTCTAAGTTTTTGAAGTCTGTTAACTCCAAGAATTCTTCTTAGGCAGCTCATTTCTGCAACGAGTACTCTTTTTCGTCTTCTCTTTTTGCGACTCAGGTTTCAGATCCACATAGTATTTGTGGAATGACAACGGTATTGTAGGTTTGGATTTTGGTGCTTATTTTGATTTCTTTAGAGTTCCAGATGTGGTTCAGTCTTCCCATTGTTTGTAATCCGTTTGCTATTTTATGTTTGATATCTTCTTGGTGGCTTCCATTACTTGTTAGTTGTCCTTAGGGTTGCCAGATACCTCCATGTCCAAAGGAGGACACCAGAAGTCACAAAGAAGGACAAAGCCGGACAAAAGAAATAGGTCATACAATTCACAAAGTACACATTCAATGGCGTAGAGAGGGCTACCCCAGCGCCCGGGGCAAAAGGCACCGTGCCTCTGACAACTCTTGACTTGCAATATCGATCAGATAAAAAATATTTACAAGCAAAAAAGGTCCTTGCAATCAGGTTCTCTTCTTTGTCTATTGAGCATTGAGCAGCACACCCGCGGCCACTCAACTACTCTTGCAACGTGTCACTCTGTGTATAGCTGAGATGACGAGATGGCTGAAGTCAAATCAGTTACAGCTCAATGCTGCCAAGACCAAAGTCCTCTGGATGGCTACCGAAAGGCACCAACATCTACTACCATCGACCTGTATCCGCAAAAATGAACTCGATGTGCAGCCAGTGTCCTCGGTGAGGAACCTCGGAAATTATCTCGATCGCACGGTTTTGATGAAGACACATGTGGCCAAAACCGTTGCGGGGTTCTTCAACGCCTTAAGACTGATGAGAAGCATTCGCCGATCTGTGTCCACCAATGTCCTCAAATCACTGGTCTACTCACTGGTGCTGACCAAGCTCGATTATGGTAATGCAACTCTTGTATGGATACACAACTACCTAGTTAACCGCCTTCAGTCGGTTCTGAACACCGCTGCGCAAATGATCTACCAGGCCAAACTCGGGGACCATATAACACCACTGCTCCGTGACTTACATTGGCTGTCTGTGCCGCAATGTATTAATTTCAAGCTTGTGACGTTGGTCTTCTGCTGCCTGAATGGTGCAGGTCCTGCGTATCTGACGACCGAACTGAAACGTGTCACCAACCTCACCCGATTCATGAGGTAGGAGGAGAACCATTGGAGAATGGGGAAGGTATATGATCAGCCAGGCAATAGTCAACATCCAAAGGGCAGTGAGGCTAGGTTGTTACAGCTATGGAGGAAATGATTTAAGAAAAAGGAAGGATTTAAGCTTAGACCTGAAGACTTGAGGAGACAATGCAGGAATTATAGGAACTGAGGATTCAGATTTTATTATTTGAAAGTGTCCAAGTCTGCGGAGGGAAGCTGAGATTGAGTTCCAAAGGTCAGGTGAGGCGTATGAGAAAGCACGGTTGCAAATTTTCAGGGATGACTGATTTAGGGGGCGTGACAGTGAAGTAAGATGAGGAACGTGTGGGTCAAGGAGGCTGAGGGGTTAATAGTGATCTAAGGTAGACAGGTTTTGATGACTGAAGTGAGCTATATGTAAGTTTTATTATCTTATATTGGATACATTCAGTTATTTTAAGCCAATGTAATGATTTTAGTATGTGTGAAATATGGGAGAATTTAGATGCCTTAGTAACAGCTTGAGCTAGTGCATTTTGTATTGATTGTAATTTTGTGATGGTCCAGGATTTGGATGGATATCGCTTGAAAGAGCAAGAAGGATAATGATGATATCTGTGCGTCGGGTGAGACAAAAATGTGAACGGCGAATACAAAGATGTGAACAACGGAGGGTTAAGGAAAAGGAGATAGGAATTTTGTTTAGATGAGAGTATTGATCAATGGCAGTGCAATAGGTCTAATGATTAATCGGTTTGCATACATCAAGTTTCAAGGAAAAAAATGAACAGTTAGAATAAACAAATAGAGAGAAAATAATGTCATGATGTCAGGCTGAGATTAACGAGTAAAGTCAAGTTGTGAAGAAAAGTCAAATTGTCTTTCAGCTCATGCAGCGGATCACAAGCTCAGCATGAGGTCAATAGTGCAGCCGATGTTAGTATGGAGTGAAATAATTTAATAGAAAAACTAAGAGAAGGCCCGGAGTTCAATGATACAAATAATAATGGTATGAAATGAGCGATGATAGGTCATGTTGATTCTAAGTCTATGGATTCTGGCGAAATTAAATAAAATAGTTAAAGAAAAATATACCGACATAAACAGCTGGAAACTACTTAAAAATTAAGAGCAAAATTTTAACAATTCGCAAGAACAATATTGAAATTTGTCAAATTAATAAACAAACTGAATGGAACAAATCTCAAGCTTCTAGTCCGCTTCACTGCCCCGTAATTGCATAGGGTAAGGTTTAGGGTTTGGGTTAGGTTTAGAGTTTTGGGCTAGGTTTAGTGTTAGGGCTTGGGTTAGGGTTAAGTTGGCGATGAGTTTACCGACAAGCCCTTACATTTACCCCCTTGTTGGCTTAATTAACCGACAAGTACCAGACTACCTTCCGTAGTCTGTAGCAAACTTTGTTTTTAGCGATTACGCCATAGGAGTTTTTATTTATTTATTCAACGATCGATTGATATATGTTACTAGGTAGGGCTGGAGACGAGCGGCGTAACCAAAAGTAGTCCATAAACCAGAGTTTCCCAAAGTGTGTTCGCGGAACCCCAGGGTTCCGTGACATGGATAGAAGGGTTCTGCGAGGAGGATACAAAAACTCTAAAATATTATTGATTCAATCTGTCTTAAACCAATAATGATCAAATATAATTTTATAAGAATAGTGCAACAATAGAAATTGCGGTGATCATTGATTCTTTAAATAAAAATGAGGTCAAATGAAATGCGCATGTGCAATGGCACTACTGAATTTCCTACTATAGTTAAGCGAGCTATATGCACATTGCTGCCGTTTGCAACTACATATCTGTGTGATATGTAGTTGCATAGTATGAAACATATAGTTTCATACTATGCAAATGCAAAAACTAGATACAGAAATCGACTCGATGCATCAGCAAACACGAAACTGCAGCTTTTCAACATTATGCCAAATATCACCAGAATTTGCAGCACAAGATTTTTTTAAAGGAAAAATTACTACGAAGTTGATGAAAAACTGTTAAATTCCGGATGAAAAATAATTTTGGCACTTCCCATTTTAGTTTATTCTGCCCGGCTACCCACAGACCATAATGGTAGTAGAATAAAATTTCTAATATCGAATGAAAAGTGCAGACAGTCTGGTATGGTGGCGATGCGCAACAGTTTCCAGCGTTTCTCTGAAAAGACTGTCAAAGCCCAATAGGGAAAAACTCGGAATAACTTCTAGGGGGCCTTTGTATGAAAGGCGGACTGTCATAACATAATTACTGCGGGGCCAAAAAACAACCAGAGGGCCGCGGCCCCCGTAGTTTACATGTTAAAAAACACCGTGTTGCAGCATTTAACTCTTCGGCTGCCATGTTGTTTTCACAGAATTTACCCCTCAACACTTTCCCAAAATATTTTAAATCAAAAATCACAGCAATATTGACAATTTATATATCAATTGCAAGGGTTTTTCATTATCTATAAGAATATGAAAAGAAAAATGTAACATTTGCAATTACATCTTCATATTTCATGAGAAGAAATAAAAATTTAAAAAAATTAAAATTTTAAATTGGACTTTGAAGTTCATCAAAAATTTTGCCAGCAACAACACAATGTAAGTAAGCTATCTGAAACATGGACATATATTACATAAACATTTTAAAAATTATATATAGATGTATAAGTGTCATATTTTAGTTTATAGGGGATTTTGTGTGAAAAGTCTGAAAGCAATTATAACACATGTATGTATTTTTGGGACTTGTCACAAAAGTTCCTAAAAAGTTTTGTCAGCAACAAGACATTATTAGCAAACTATCTGAAACATGTACACATATGTAATAGACATTAAAATTATATAAAATGTGATATTTTAGTTTAGAAAGGATCTTGTGTGAAAGGTGTCAAAGCAATTATGACATACATATTTTGACACATGTCACAAAAGTTCAAAGACTTGGTTATTTTGTACTGCCCAGCAGAATTTTTTCATTTTCGTTGTCATCTGGTCTCAAAATATCCAAGTCATCAATCTTATTATTATTATTATTATTATTATCTACGACAATTTATATAGCGCAGTAGCATAACTGGAGCTAAAGTCAAGAGCGCTTTACAAAGGAGTCACTTATAAGAGATGTTAAATAAGTGTGTCTTTAGGAGCTTCTCAAAACAGCCGACGGACTTCGCATTAATAACATCGCTTGGCAACGAGTTCCATAGGGCTGGGTTTCCCCGCGTGACTGATCTGTCACCAAACACGGCAGTCTTTGAAGGCGGAGGGACGATCAACAATGTCCGACTCCTGGAACGAAGTTCCGCGCGTCTTATCATTATCTTACCATTTTCAATTGCTTCCAAAACGTCCTTAGTTGAATAAAACTTCTGCCTCTATGTATGGAAGGGTATTTAAAATTTAAATGCCAGAAGGACCGCAAATCTCGCCAACAAATCAATTTATTTTCGCAGTCAAACTCGCAAAACAAACCGTTTTTTCGCACATTTTAGAAGCGAAAGCATGTTGGCTTTCACTGGAATTACTCTACATCCTAAATATAAAGGTCTCTATTTAGAAATGGGTACGTTTTTGATGTGTGGTCAAAAACGATCGCAATGGCTGCATAAGAGTTAAAAAGAAACAAAACCATCCATCACATAAAAGTTGGACGGTCTTTAAAGTGCTTTTCGTTTTTGAAAGGTTTTACTGTATTTTTTGGCAACACCTAACAATCACTTTTCTAACTGGTGATATAAATATAGGTAGAATTTTTTCATTTTCGTTGTCATCTGGTCTCAAAATATCCAAGTCATCAATCTTACCATTTTCAATTGCTTCCAAAACGTCCTTAGTTGAATAAAACTT
Organism: Metaphire vulgaris; assembly: GCA_018105865.1. Taxonomy (NCBI): domain Eukaryota; kingdom Metazoa; phylum Annelida; class Clitellata; order Crassiclitellata; family Megascolecidae; genus Metaphire; species Metaphire vulgaris. The sequence continues at coordinate 4,172,580 of CM030836.1, read as the reverse complement.
CTGCCTCTATGTATGGAAGGGTATTTAAAATTTAAATGCCAGAAGGACCGCAAATCTCGCCAACAAATCAATTTATTTTCGCAGTCAAACTCGCAAAACAAACCGTTTTTTCGCACATTTTAGAAGCGAAAGCATGTTGGCTTTCACTGGAATTACTCTACATCCTAAATATAAAGGTCTCTATTTAGAAATGGGTACGTTTTTGATGTGTGGTCAAAAACGACCGCAATGGCTGCATAAGAGTTAAAAAGAAACAAAACCATCCATCACATAAAAGTTGGACGGTCTTTAAAGTGCTTTTCGTTTTTGAAAGGTTTTACGGTATTTTTTGGCAACACCTAACAATCACTTTTCTAACTGGTGATATAAATATAGGTACTTTCCCGTTATACGGACCCCAGTGAAGAGATACTAAGAAATGCTTAGGGTTAGGGTGGCGGTTAGTGTTAGTGTTAGGGTGAGGGTTAGGGTTATGGTTAGGCTAAAATTCTAACACTCACCCTAACCCTCACCCTAACCCTAACCCTAATATCTCTTCACTGGGGTCCGGATAACGGGAAAGTACCTAAATATATTTGGTACTTTTTTTATTACGCCCAAACAGTAAACTGTGTGTTTAAAAATTGGGACTAGTGACTATGTTGTTACGTTTGTAACAAAACATTTTCCAGCTAAAATAACTTTATGTATCTGTTATGTACATATTATTGTTTTGCAAAACAGTCATTCCTATTCTCATATTTTCCAATCCATATTACGAGTGGGGTTCCGCTGCCAATGTACAAGAATTCAAAGGGTTCCGTGGCACAAAAAGTTTGGGAACCCCTGCCATAAACACTGAAAGAAAGGGTTAGGGCAGTGTTTCCCAGACTGTGTGCCGCGGCACACTAGTGTGACGCGCGAGATTATCAGGTATGCCGTGGGATTTGGTGGAAATTTTATTAAATTTAAAATGTCAATGTTTTAAATGTCTCAGATCAATGACTGCTTCAACACTCTGTCTTGTACGTATAGCCAGTGAGGGCCGTAGCATCACCGACAAGTCTGATGAATTTAGAGTCTTGGTAATTCGACCCCTAGGACCTGGGAGGTTGGGAGGCGCAGCATCGCATACCAAGCCCCTTGGTATACGGACGATGCTGGTGTGGGGAGGGGTTGTGAATTGGCAGTTAAGACTACGTGGGACCAAGTACGCCTAGGCCACTAAGATTCAACCCCTGCCCTGTGTCTGGTTTGATTGGGAAGCTTGATTCTCGTAGGTAGCTGGAGATGCGCAAGGTTTCCAGTTTCTACGCGGCTCCTAGGCAGAGGTACCACAGGGATCTTATCGGCAGAGCGGCTGTGTACTGACAGAGAGGACTTGCAGTCTGTTCCGAACCAAGCTAATCAAGTTGTGAACTTCCTGACCACTTAAATCTTGACTTCTTTCAAAGCTCTGCGAGGCAATGGATTCCGAATATACGTGCCTATTATACCATAATGATGTTCGCTGGCTTCCATGAGGGAAGGTTTTGATGTCTTTCAACAGCACAAAATTGTGCGTCTTCTCAAGTGTGCCGCCGATGTTTTCGCGTATTTCTAGTGTGCCGCAAGACAAAAAAGTTTGAGAAACACTGGGTTAGGGTTAGGATAAGGGTCATGGTCAGGGTTATGGTTAGGGTGAACTCTAACTCTAACACTAACCCTAACCTATACATATTCGCATAGTGATACCTTACGCCGCCCGTCTCCAGCCCTAACTGTTACTAAATAGGCCTACCTTTCACCGTGATCGCCTCTAATTTCGTTTATAGAAAGTTTGTTTTGCCGCCAGCTCGGTCGGTAATACGGTTTGTTTGAATTATGACTTTTCCTTTCTATATTTCTAAAGTTTCTGCTCATCCTCACGATAAATGTTTTATAATAATGAATACTGCACTCTGAACGACAAATCACCTAAAGCTAAAATATCTAAAGGCGATTTTGCAGAAATATCACAGATGATCTATCTATCGCATGCGCACTGCGCACACAACGAGATACAATCTATGTAGTGCGCTTGCAGCGCAGAAAATGAAGCTAAAGCGACGCCATCTTGCTGAACTCAATATCGTGAAGACTGAAGAGTAATGTTGAAGTCATGCGTCCAGCATAGGCCTGACACTCAGCTATTCCTTTCCTTCTCATCTCTTTCATTCAATGCTTCTAATCATTACATTGGCTTAAAATAACAGAACGTATCCAACAGTGGCGGCTCTAGGATTTGGCAAGTGGGGGGGCCGTTGAGGGCAACTTCTAATCATGGGGGGCCAACCATTTGTTGTTTAATGTATGTAGCATTAAGTATATGGTCCCAACTGGGGGGCCACTGGGGGGGCCAGGCTCTCAATAGGGGGGCACGGGCCCCCCTGGCCCCCCGGTGGAGCCGCCACTGGTATCCAATATAAGATAATAACACTTACACATAGCTCACTTCAGTCATCAAAACCTGTCACTATTAACTAGAGGTAGGTCGATTAATCGAAATCGTAATCGAAATCGCGATTTTTGGAAAAACCGAAATCGAAATCGACACGATTATTAAATAAATCGAAATAATCGATAATCGTCGAAAAAATAATCGAAATCGCGATTAATTTTCGATTATTCCCGTAAGTTATATTATACAATATTTCCGATTCAAAGAAAGATCAATTTACCGTTGATTATCAGATTTTCATTGAAAATGGATTCAACTGCGTATAAAGACAGGCACCATCTTTCTGGGTTTGACAGCAGCTTTCGATACGGTGTGTCAGGTGGGTTTAATGTACAAACTCTCGCTCAACTTGCCACCCTGGTTCTGTCAACTTGTGGAATTACTCATCTCTGACAGACGGTTCTGAGTTCACTTGGGAGATGTCAGCTCCTGGAGACGTCGACGAAGCGGTCTACCATAGGGTCCAGTTCTAGCCCCCACGTTATTCAATTTGTAGGCCTATAGGCCTACAAACGACTTAGGCCTACCTGGTACCATCAGTAGGAAGTTTGGATACGCTGACGATATCGGTCTTGCCACCCAGGCTCGATCCTTTAAGGAGATTTAAGACCAGGGTTATTTCTAGGATTATGAATTGGGGTGGGGTGTCGGGAAAATCTGGGATGTGTTTATTTCTAGGATTGTAGGATTGTGAATTTGGGGTGTCAGGGAAAATCTGGGGTGTCGAAATTTGGAAGTCTCTACCAAAAAGGCTGCCAAGCAAAAAAACCTTATAGAGACTCACAAAAGTCTGACAAGCAAAAAAGTCATCCGAAGATAAAGTTGTGGGGTGTATTTATCCATTTGGGGCAGGCCCCTTCAGAGGCTGAAGGAGGCCCAGGCCAGTTGGAATTTCGAGGGCCTCCTAGCCTTCCCAACAATTAAAATTTTGACAAGCGAAAAAGGTAATCACCAATTTTGAGGACCGCAGAATGCCTTCCTAGCTTTCCCAAAATCCCAAAATTGTCAACAAGCAAAAAAGGTCATCACCAAATTGTGAGGCCCTTCTAGTAGTAGCTATCTAGCTTTCTAGCTCTCCCAGAATTCTAGACAAGGAAACAAAGGGAGGCCCCCAAATGATGGAGGCTCGGGCCGAATGGCCCTCCTGGCCCCCCTCTGAATGGGCCTGTTTGAGGGTGTTCAGGGCTAATCAACATTCATTCTGTATGCATACCATTGTCACATTACCAAATTTTAGAGGGTGTCAACCTCAAATTGGGGGTGTTGGGGGTGTTAGGGGTGTAGAAATATCCCTGTTGAAGACCAACTGAACATCGATACACAGAGGATTGCCGAATACTGTAAAATATGGCGGGAAAGCCAGTTTCTGAAGGTACTGTGAAATAATCGAAATCGAAATCGCGATTATATAAAAAACCCGTAATCGTAATCGAAATAGTGAAAAAATAATCAAAAATAATCATAATCGTAATCGGAAAAATAATCGTAATCGACCCAGCTCTACTATTAACCCCTCAGCCTCCTCGGCCCACACGTTCGTCATCTCATCTCACTCTATCACGCCCGCTAAATCAGTCATCCCTGAAAATTTGCAACCGTGCCTTCTCATACGCTGCACCTGAACTTTGGAACTCGATCCCAGCTTCCCTTCGCACAGTTGGACACTTTCAAACAATAAAATCTGAGTCCCCGTTTCCTCTAATTCCTGCACTATCTCCTCAAGTCTATAGGTCTAAGCTTAAATCCTTCCTGTTTCTTAAACCATTTCCGCCATAGCTGTAACAACCTAGCCTCACTGCCCTTTGGATGTTGACTATTGCCTGGCTGATAAATATACCTTCCCCATAGCTATTTTAAGAGAGGCTGAGCGCCTAAGAATAAGCAGCTACTGTTGTGCTGCTTTCCAAGGCGCTATAGAAATCCACGAGATTTTACTTTAGTTACTTTACTTTACTATTAAATTATTGAGCTTGAATCTGCATTCTCATCAATCTCTGTTTTGAAGTCATCTAATCTCCTCGCTCTTAACCCAAACTGGTCAACAAGGTTTTTGTTTCCTGTGCAATTTCTGGTGTTCCAGGTAGATTTTGTCATGCTGATTACAGGAATAATTTTGAAATTTTCCTATCACGTAAGTTTTTTGAGAAAAAGCTGATTTTAAATTTTAAAATTATAAGAATTTTAAAATCGTGGTTTTCGAGAGTTATCTGAGTTATGGGTATTCAGGTTAGGCAAGAATCTTATGTGACCGCCATAACAGATGCAATATGCACTGCTGACTCACTTAACTACATGGATTTTGAAAATTAGTATAATTAGGCATGTCCAGACATGCCCAGACGCGCCCAAACCTGTCTTCAGGACTACATGCCTAGCATCTATTGTTGCTATGGTTACGCAGTCCTATATAAATACCAAGCAGCACTAGGAAGCAGCTGCAGTCTTTCTATTTGATGAGATATAACTGTTTAGTTAAAGGCTGTGAATTGAATATGTTAACTAATTTAATTAAAGTTTCTGAAATGTCGCGTCGATGTCGCAATAGCAGTGACACGTTCTGCTACATCTGTGGAGAGTCTACGTTGAAATCACAGAAGCGGAGTATGACAGCAATCATAAAGAAAGGATATGAGTTATACTTTGGATGCAAAATTGGCGACCAGGACAAAGTATAGGCACCTCATATATGTTGTTCATCTTGTGCTACCAGTCTGCGAGCTTGGCTTGCAGGTAAGCGTCCATCCATGCCATTCACCATATCAATTATATGGAGGGAACAGAATAATCATGTAACGGATTGCTATTTCTGCATGACGAATGTTACAGGATTTTCTTAAAAGAATAGGAAGTCTATTGAGTATCCTAACCTTGCCTCGGCAATGAGACCAGTTCCACACGACGAGAGTCTTCCTGTTCCAACCCCAACCCCCCCCCCGAGTTTTGGACACTGGAGGACGAGGACGAGCATGCAGAGACAGATGAAATGCTGCAGATAGTTGATGATTCAGCTACGGAAGACCCAGAGTTTGAGCCATCGACATCCAGCAATCCTCATTTGATTTCTCAAGCAGAGCTCAATGATCTGGTCAGAGACTTAGATTTGTCACAAAATCAAGCAGAATTGCTTGGATCTAGGTTGCAAGGATGGAATCTGCTCTCTCCAGGTACAAAACTTTCAGTATTTCGTAAACGGCATGAACACTTGACTCGATTCTTCAAAAAAATCGACAGTCTTACTTTTTGCATTGACATTGATGGATTGCTTTCTGCTTTCGGCTGTAAGCACAATCCATCCGAATGGCGACTTTTTGTTGACTCTTCGCTGTTAAGTTTAAAGGCTGTTTTGCTGCACAATGGCAATTCATACCCTTCAGTACCCATTGGACATGCTGCTTACATGAAGGAAACATATGAGAACATGCAGCTGCTATTGAAACACATAGAATACTCGAGATACAACTGGAATATATGTGGAGATCTGAAAGTTGTTGCAATTCTATTCGGTCTGCAGCTAGGCTACACCAAGTACTGTTGCTTTCTTTGCTCGGACAGCCGAGCTAGAGATTCACATTATGTGAGAAAGGTCTGGCCACCTCGCAGGGACTTGGTTCTAGGACAGAAGAACGTTAAACATGATCCTCTCGTTGATCCGAAGAACATTTATCTCCCACCTTTGCACTTGGGTTAATGAAAAACTTTGTCAAAGCAATGAACAAAGAAAGTGAAGCCTTTACATACTTACGATAGAGGTTTCCACGCACCAGTGATGCTAAAATAAAAGAAGGCGTTTTTGTTGGCCCACAGATTCGAGAGATGCTCAAGGACAGTCACTTTGAGGGCCTTCTGCAGGGTGCCGAGCATGTTGCCTGGACAGCCTTCAGGGGTGTTGTTGCTAACTTTCTGGGCAACTACAAGGCGCCAAACTATGTTGAACAAGTTGGAAATCTGCTACAAGCTTACAAGGCAATGAAATGCAACATGTCACTGAAGATACACTTCCTTCATTCTCACTTGGACTTCTTCCCGGACAATCTCGGCGCCGTCAGTGATGAACATGGTGAAAGATTTCACAAAGACATTGCCAGCGTCGAGAAACGCTACCAGGAAAAGTGGAGTCCGTCTATGCTCGGAGACTACTGTTGGTCACTGATACGTGAAGCACAGGACAGTGACTACAAACGAAAATCTACAGCAAAACATTTCTAATTTTCTCATGTCTTGTCATTATTGCCTAGATCCTTCTGTAGGATTATGTTGCAGAAGACGTTACAATACTAAATGCTAAATTGTCGATTTCTTAAAAACCTTACGTGATACAGAAATTCTAATTACATATTTGTGTTCAGCAAGTCAAAATCTATAAGAGTATCCAGTGTTTACCAACAAGGTCCGGTTGCTCCGCCCACTAGTGGGCAGAAAGTTTCCAGAAACCATAGCAACCATTGTTGTCTATTAATAGACGCCAATGGCAGAAGCAGATTTCTTGCACACCAGCATAGATACTAGCTATGTTGGTGGGCATAGAGAGTGTTCTGGATACTCTCATTAGTTTCACCAAAATTTGTAGAGGAAACAAAAACTTGCATAAAATTTGTTGACCAGTGTAATTATCATTAAAACTTTTTCCTATGTGCTCACTGGGTGGTTTTGCTCCCCCCACCGCAGGGGCTGCACACCATAGCGGAACCTACGATCAGTGTTGTAAAGTATTTAAATACTTTAGTATTTAAATACTATTTAAATAGTATTTAAATACTATAAATACTATAAATTAAGTAATACTACTAAATACTACCGCTCCAGCAGCCGGGTTCACCTGTACGTTCCCCCTCCGTCGAAGACACTCAACTTCGGCGAACGTTCTTTTTCCCGAGGAAACCCTCTGCTATGGAATTCGTTACCGGCTACAGTGTCGGCGGCCACTTCATTAGAGGACTTTGCGACCAAATTAAAGACTCACCTATTTAACATCTCGTTTCCGTGTTTTTTGTAAAGCGCCTTTGACTTTGGGCCTCGCTTTCCTACGCGCTATATAAATTGTCATGAACAATAACAATAACAATAATAATAAATACTTTGTCCAGTATTTAAGAAAGTATTGAAATATCCATCCAAAAATAAGTATTTAGATAGTATTTAAATACCATACAGTATTTGGATGTATTTAAGAAATTTAAATACTTTTGATTTATTGCAATTTTAACGTGCACGACTTTCTATTATTTCGTCAGTCGTTTTTACATTTTCTTTACTGATGGTTTTAGACAGTTGAACATTAAGTAGGCCTACATTGACATTGTTAGAAATCATTTTAACAAAAATTTCTTTACACAAAAATAAGGTTGTGGCAATTCACGTGTCAAATACATTATCAAGTATTTAAAAAAGTATTTAAAACTTATTTGCCAGTATTTAAATACTTACCCCGGTTTTTGGGTATTTAAATACTATTTAAATACTACCTGAGAACCAAGTATATATGAAAGTATTTCAATACTTCAGTGAACTATTTATTACAACACTGCCTACGACTACGGTTTGGGCTTACGATTCCATTGGGATTTGGTCTCCCACGGGGAATGCGCCCTCCAGTGTTACCTACGGCCCCTTTTGGACATACGGCTTCTTTTTTGCTTACGGACCCAAAGAAGTTTTGTCTCCCACGGAGGGCTGTGACTTTTTCTCCCCGAGGGGCTGTGCCCCCTGCCTGTGGATGATAAAGCCCCCACGGGGGCTGGGGCTAGGTCTCCCACGGGTGGCTGCGCCTCCAGTAAGGCCTACGGCCTCACATGGAGGCTGCGCCTTCCAGTAGGACCTGCGGCCCCACACGTGGGGCTGCACCCCTCAGTGCACTGAGGGCTTACGGCCTCCCTTAGGGGCTTGGGCTTGGTCTCCGACGGGAGGATGCGCCCCAGTAGGGCCTACGGCCCCCACGTCGATTGAGGCATGGTTTACGACGGGAGTTTGCGCCCCCTTTCAAGTATGGTTTACAGGCTACTGCCTAGCACGGGGTATGCGTCCCCAGTAGGGCCTACGGCGCCACACGGGGCGCTCCGCTAGTGGTGCCGTACAACGTGCAGGCAATCAGGACGATTCGTGAAGCTGCAATGAAGACGCTTCGTCAAACGCTCCGTCGATTGTAAAGTTTGGTTGTCAATGGCAACAACGTCCACCAGTCACAGTCTCTGAATGTAGCCTATCTGGACATTAAGACTGCATTCGATTCAATGAATCGGACCGCCTTATGGAAAGCATTTGTTCGCAAAAGGGATGCCAGATATGTCTGTTTAGTCTGATAGAAGATTTACACCAGAATACGAGAGCTAGCATCTGGGTTGGTCGAAGCCTCTCTGCTCGATTTTCGACGACATCATGCGTAACACAGTGCTGCATATACTCCACCGATCCTCTTCGGCGTCGCCATCGACTGGATTCACATGACTGTGAAACATGGCATTAGCATCGCAGACGACACAGCCCTGTTTTTAACCCTCTGCTACCACTGCCCCGAATATGCCTTTCCAGTTTCAGCCACGTTTCTGCCCCACTTGGTATGAAGGTTTCCTGTACCAAAACCAAGTTACAGAACGTAAGATGTGGATCACAGCCTCCTCTAACTTGGTGTGTTGAGTCAGTAGATAGTGTTGTATACCTTGGTAGCGTTCGGTCCTCCAATGGACACTGTCATCAAGCCCTGGCCAGACGTATCACCCTATCCTCTACTACGGGGAGGGGGCTACGGCGGGGGGCGCTATATGTCATATTCAGCTAGGAGGGCGATATCTCTTTGCATAATATCTGGCAGGACAGACGTCTCCAATGTTGCCAGTGCTGGTTCTTCAATCAGTTCTGTTTTTTTTACCTCGACTGGGTTATCTGGTTTCTTTGCGGAATCTGTATTTGTTTAGCAGATGTTTGCATTCCATATATGATTTGAGTTAAAAATAAATTATACATTCTTGGCATTTGGAATCAGAAATTTGACTGCTTTGACTTTGACTGTGTCCAGCACTCTTTACACTCTTTGCTTTATATTGGTATTTCCAAATCTCCTCAATTTACCAGGTTGTCCCAACGAGATTGAAAATTTTCGCAATCTCTGAACTTGGGTTACAGCCTTTTGAGCCCGTTTTCAAATTGTATTTTCCTGGTTTTTAATGACTCGATCTGGTTTTCAGAAAGTTCACTGGCAACACTGGGCGTCTCTCTCTCTGGCCATCAAGCTCCGTCTGTACCAGACACTTGTTCTGTCCGTCCTACTTTACGCGGTCGAGTCATGGACCTTATTCGCCTCGGAACCAAGAAAGCTGAAAGCGTTCCATACTCATACATGTTCCTTGCAGTTCGCTGTTACGACTTCATTACCAATGCGGAGATATTCTCACGGACCGGATTATCATCACTCAATGAACTGAGAAGTAGTCGCCGCCTTGCTATTTTCGGACATGCTGCCCGCCATGGAAAGACAGATCCGGTTCATCAAGCCCTCCACTGTCACGTCGACCTGTCCATTGGTAGTCTACCTGATCGATCGAGGAAGCGCTGTCCTGGTCGTGCCAGGAACGGATGGATCGACTACATTCATACCCAGACCAGAGAGATCAGCTCTCTGGAGACGTGCCATCCGACGGGGTCATGGTCAAGGGGTGACGCAACGGGCCCCGTTGGCTACGCGCTGATAATGATGATGATGATGATGATGATGATGATGATGATGATGATGATGATGATGATGATGATGATGATGATGATGATGATGATGATGATGATGATGATCTCATTTCAACCGTCTTCTGTGATGTAACTCCCAAGGTACTTATAACCTTCCACCTGCTGTAGCTGTACATTTACTGCAGACTATTATTATTATTATTATTATCGAATGCTTAATGTGCTAAATGATGTCAGCCATTTGATTGCGACATTATCAGCTGTGTGTAAAGTTTGTAATCTACCGTCCTTTAGCCTGGTTATAGGGCAAGAGTCAGCTAGGTGCGACATTGTTTGAATGACACCGCAGGGGCACAGGTTCGAGTCAGTTAATCCCCATTTCTGATGACAGTAATTGCAGTGTCCCTGTCCAGTTCGGAAACGGTTTAACAGACACCACAGGTGACGAGGCAGCGTGTCAAAGCCTGGTTGTCGGATAGCGGGATCTTCGACCAATTGGCAGTTGATCACCTGAGCCGACTCCCAGTCAAGTCTCCACTGAACGGCAAGGCCGATGTCGTCGGCGTAGCCGTATTTCCTGCTAACTGTGTCAGGTATATCATTTAGATACAGATTGAATAATATAGGAGCTAAAACTGAGCCCTGTGGAAGGCCATTTCTCTGACATCTCCATGAACTTATGTCATCTCCCATATGTACTCGAAACTGTCGGTCACGGAGAAGTAAATCCACGATACGAACGAACCATGGTTGGAAATTCATCGAGAGTTTGTAACGTAAACCGGCATGCCAAACCGTATCAAAGGCTGCTGTCAAGTCCAAGAAGACAGAGCCTGTCTTTAGGCACTTCTGATAGTCATTTTCTATGTATGTTGTAAGTGCAACAACCTGATCACAGGTGCTGCGACCTTTTCTGAAGCCAGCTTGAAACGGGTTTAGTATGTCGTCTACCGATGTGGCGATGTGATTCAGTAGTAGTCTCTCGAATAACTTGTAACAGACGCTGAGTAGCGAGATTGGTCTGTAGCTTGCCGCAAGAGTTTTGTCTTTTCCTGGTTTTTCGATGGCAATGACCTTTGCTTTACGCCAAATCTTTGGAATATTGTTACTCGTTATGATTTTGTTGAAGAAGGTAAGTAGCCATTTGCATGCCTTGGGACCCACATTTTTTTAGAAACTCAGGGTGAATATTATCGTACCCTGGAGCCGTGCCTGTTTTCATGGATTTAAAAGCGTTTTGAAGGTCATTGTCGAAGAACACGGGAGCCGATTCTTGTGGCTGGTGTTTTCCAGATCGTATGAAGGCTTTATTTTCCGATTGTACATGTCGCTTTAATAGTTTATCAATGGGCGCTTTTGCGACTTTTGTTAAATGAGATGCAACGGAATTTGCTTTAACTGGTGGATGAACGTTTTTTGGAGGCAACTGGGCGGCGCCAAGTCGTCGAATTAACGCCCAGCCCTTACGACTGGAGTGTGATAAATCCACACTAGCGGTTGTCTCTTCCCAACGATGGCGGCGGGCAGCATCCAGAGATTCAATTAAGTGATCGGCTACATCCGGGTCTCCCGACTCCTCGTATTGTTGGAGGAGGACTTTGCATTCTTCGTCTAGGCATGGAATGTACATTGGTCGGAACCCTCGAAGGATGTTGGAGTGGGCGGCCTTTAGCAGGGCTCCTGAGAAACGATGATAGGCACTTTCTATAGGGATATTCTTGGGAATCAAGTGAATGATTCTTTCTATATCCGCTGAGAATGATGGCCAATCAGCTTTACGAAAATTCCATCGCCGCTTCAGGAGCCCGTCAGCCAGTGGAAGTTGTACGCCTACGTGTAGTACGGAGGGTCTATGTTGGCTGTGTGGGAAGTCGGTGAGGACTGTGACGGATGCAGCAAGTGGACGTCCGTGTATCGCCGTGACCCAGCACAGGTCCGGTGAATACTCCCTTTGCCATCTTGCTGAGCGAAATGTCCCTTTTTGTTTGGGATCATGAATAAGATAGCACTCATTGGCAGATACCCATTCTTGCAAGTAATCTCCATTTGGGTCACTCTGGTGATATCCCCAATCCGTGTGGTGGCTATTGAAGTCACCAACTATGATGGCAGGGTGAGGTAGAATTGGTGGGCGGTTCGTGTCATACCAAGTATCGGTTGGCGGCTTGTACACGTTCCCAATGTGGAAGCCACCTACCTATCTGAATGACATCGTATCGTGAACTGGACTCTATGTGGTGGACGTCTGCGATGGTATTCCGGGTATACGTAGCTCGACCATATTTCGCGTGAAGGTCGTGAGCGATGAGGTCGAAGCCCGGAATTGAGAACAGGTCGGATATGTCTTTCTCAACGTGTGTCTCTTCAAGACATAACGTCGATGTGATGTTCTTCAGCAATTGAGCTGATAAGTTGTCGCTTGGCGGCTGAGAGGCCTTCGACGTTTAGCTGCAGAATTCGCAGTGCCGGACCGACGGCTAGAAAGTCGTGGCCGTTGTCGAGATGACCTTTGTTGGCACATGGACCGGGATCGTGGTGGAGTCGGTCAGCTGGTGACATCATTAGTTTCCCTCAGAACGAGGTACTCACGGGGAGAGCGAACGAGAACGCTGATGCCTTCCTCCCCAACTGCAGACTATCATGACTTCTGTCTTTTTAAAATTTACTTCCCTTAATTTGTAACGTTTAACTTTATCAACAGATTTTTTAAAGTCTATGAGGCATATGTAGGTATCTTTTTCATGTCTAGATTTCCGTCGCAAATAGTTCGTAGTTGTAAGATAGCCTCTCTTGTGCCTTTGCCTTTTCTAAATAATGTTTTCTATTTGTAAATAATGTTTTTCTATGATTGATTCTGTCTTTTTTTAAGTGCAGCAGAATTTTAAGAAGTGTGAGATCAGACTTATTGTCCTAAATTGTCCTGCACTCTATTGCCTTGTTAGTAAAGTGAAGTAAAGAAAAGTGGATTTATATAACGCCATGGAAGCAGCACAACAGTAGTAACTGCTTATCCTTAGGCACTCATCCTCTCTTAAAATAGTCATAGGAAAGGTATGATATCAGCTAGGCAATAGTCAACATCCGAAGGGCAGTGAGGCTAGGTTGTTACAGCTATGGAAGAAATGATTTCAGGAAAAGGAAGGATTTAAGCTTAGACCTGAAGACTTGAGGAGATAATGCAGGAATTATAAGAAATGGGGACTCAGATTTTATTGTTTGAAAGTGTTAAATTGTGCGGAGTTCCAAAGTTCAGGTGCAGCGTATGAGACGGCACGGTTGACTGATTCAGCGGGCGTGAAAAAGTATCTGAACTGCTATGTAATTTTTTTTATATCCTTGTGGCGAGATCCAGGTGTGCCTTGCATTGATTTGTTGGTTAAACCACGTGTTCGCTAAAGTAAATCTGGTTTGTCTGCAGAAATCAATTAGTAATTATCCATTTTAATTTTTCCACCTAGTCCGTATATATGGTCCCACAATTTCTCTTTTGTCGCTTCACACCTTTGCATTAAAATCTCCCATTACCACAAGACAGTCGGCAAATCGTTTGTGTGATTTTATGACGATTCTGATATCTTCGTAGAATTTGATTTTGTTCTATTTTTCGTCATCGTCTGTATATCTGGATGAGTAGTGTGGGACTAGGGTTTGCCTAGATTCTAGTTATGAACATTCTATCTTATGCTGGTTCATGCCATTTATCTCATTCAGAATGATCGGGACTTCTCTGTTTTCCGCCCGAGTATATTACTCGGTACTGTCTTGCGTTATCTGGTAGCGAGGTCATGAAGTCACCATCCCCGTTCCAGAATGTTTCAGATATTCCTAGTCCCGGCCTAGTCCTAGTCCGTGTTTAGGCGTCCCATCTCTTGTATCACATTTGCCAGGTTGATATAGACTTCGTACATTCCAGCAGGGCAGTGGCGGCTCCAGGATTTGGCAAGTGGGGGGCCGTTGGGGTGGCAACTTCTAATCATGGGGGCCAACCATTTGTTGTTAGGTATGCAGTATTAAGCATAGGGTCCCAACAGAGGGGCCACTGGAGGGGCAGGCACTCAATAGGGGCAGACTGATTTTGATTAACTGAAATGTTGTAAAATTTAAAGGAATGCATGTCTTCAAATTTACTTAAATTAAAAGCCGTACCAAGAAGTAAAAACTCTGTTTTTGAACAAAATATTAAAGCACCTGACTGGAGAAGCCAGAGCAATGATAGGACTGAAATGGCAGTGCGAGGGAAATGGAACCCAGTGTCGATGAATGAGCATAATCGATATTTCTGCCTCGAGTCACATATTAAATCAGTTGTCAGTGCCGATGTTATAAAATATAACTGAAACAGCTTAGATAATTGGCGCTGTTGATTATAAATAGTGCTGAAATAGTGAATAGTGCTGCAACCGATCGATCGATCTGACGTCGTGTGTCGGAATAATCTGCTCAGTCACAAACAAAGCGTTGCGAGAAATAGCAATGATGTGAAGGTTGTTAACAAAACCATACGCTGTGTGATGTGCAGGTGTTCCTTTGTCTAAATACGCAAAACCGGATTGTACTCGCGTCGGCAGATAAATAATACAGGGTGAGATAAGAAATAAAAATATGAAAACAGTGCTTTGAACATTCGGTAGTGTTAGAAACTGACGAATGCCCAAACTTTGCCATTTTACTTTTTTATAGAAAATTCAAACCTAATTTTCAAGACCTGACTGCAATTTTTAAAAAAGCTTTTTCTACTTATTGCTGTCGTCTTCTCGAGGAGCGGGAAAGAAGCACCTGCAATCCTGCAGCCATTATTTCTATTTATTATTGTATAGTTTGTACTAGCTGTTAACCCGTAAAAAATGACGAGAGAGAGTGGCTACTTCCTACCCCGATTTATTGCAGAAGTTTAAATAACAGTATTGCACATAAAAATTTCTGACATCTGAAAATAGCGGATCAGTCAAAGTGTTAAATAAATCATCGGAAACGTTAGTAATTGCATGAAATGACTGGATATTTGAGCCATTGCATGAAACGACTGACCCTATGGGGCATTACACGCAATGACCGAAACTTTTTGTAATTTCGCGTAATGACTAATTAGTAATTACACGTTTTGACTGTAACATATATGTAAGATGGGGCAATCAACTTCCTGTCGTCTGCCAACAAGCAAGCAAAACACCACAGATATTTGAATAATATGCAGATTATATGCAACTTCCTTAAACAAGCATTCATTACATGGGTTCCTCACAATATGATGCCTATTACAAACAATAGCTGCATCTCAAAATCCAGACATAACCTGCAATTTGTACTATCACTCATATTATTAACCATGATTCCATTAACGACATAAAATAATACTATACTGTGGCGAACCGGGCCTCTATGACTCAACACTAACTTTCCTAGGATGCCTAGGCCCGGTTGGCTACATCTGGTGATCAATCAGATTAGGTCACGTGGTTGTTCGACCTAGCTTTTTGGCATAGGTTTTACTCTCTTTATAAGGCTGACTATCTATCTCTCTCCGTGTACCGTGTACCTTATCTCTCTCCGAGTACCGTGTACCTTCCCAGCTCTCGTGTACCGTGTACCTTCCCAGCTCTCGTGTACCGTGTACCTTCCTAGCTCTCGTGTACCAGTGTACCACTTCTCGTGTACCGTGTACCACTCTATATATGTACCGTTCTTGACAAAGGCCCTTACCTTCCGACCACACGCTGCCCTCAGCTATCGGCCCTGATCTACTGCCAAGATCGCTGATTATAGGGGTTTGGACTGGCCTAAGGAAGGAAGGCGTCGATAAATTGGTAGCAGCGTTAAGCTGCGAAGGGTAAAACGTGGGTCTAGAGAAAGTAATGGCAACCTACTCTAGATTAATGGCGCAAGCCTTGAAGCCACCTGCGTTGCTGCTTGCCTAGTAACCGGAGTTCAGCACCGGCCCCAACGCTCGAAAATCGAGTATGGGACTACCTTTACCTTACCTTTAAGGAAGGTGTGCTAAGCTCACTGCCACCCTTCCCTTATCGTTGGGCTTCATCCATCGAACATCTGCCTCTCAGCCTTCTTGCACTATTTGGCTAATTACTACCTCCATATTATTATTATTATTATTATTATTATTATTATTATTATTATTATTATTATTATTATTATTATTATTATTATTATTATTATTATTATAGGAACTCGGGCTATGTTATTATTAATTCTTTATTACTTTCGACTACTTACTGGCCATCAGCGCCACCTAGCAATTACCTTACGAACTATCTTTTTATATTCTATTATTCAATCTCAGGCTCATCTCTATCAGCTATTATCAATTTCGTCACAATACACACTGGCTGTTGGCAAGAGCTGAAATGCTATAAATGCTGTCAATAAAATATCATACTACTTATTAATAAAGACATGATAATTAATTTTGCTAAAATTGTGTCTTTGTGTCTGATCCTGCCAATGATTTCAGTTTTGTAAGCTGGCCTTGAACAAGAGCATTTCCGATACTGCAAGTTCAGCATACATACATGGTACCTGAATGATGAAGTAATAGCCATTGCATTTTTGACAACACAGTAGACAGCCGCATCAAACGAAAGATAACCAATGCACTTGGTAAACAGAAAACCTAAACGAATTCAGTCCGAACCCAGTACCATTTCTGAAAAGGAACTCAGCAACTTTGTCACAAGTAATACTATGTCTTTCTTTAATACTCGACCTGCATGCTGATTTCCACATACACGCAGACCCAGGCAGCTGGTAAACCCGTGATTAATTTCATGTAACCGAAAAAGACGCAAACACTTTGGCAGTTACTACTCTAACATCATCTCAACAAACAGCTCTAATCCACGAAAACTCTAGAAAACTTTAAATGACCTATTCCACCGCAAAGAAACAAATCCTCTCCCTCAAACCATTTCCGTGTCACAGCTTGCTGAATCGTTTGCTAATTTCTTCTCTGGAAAAATCTGCAAGATTCGTAACAACCTTGCCTCGACTTTGACTAAGCAAACTGCCTCTCCACACCACCCATCTCCGTCACAACCTCCGTGCGATTTCTCCAACTTCAATCCTGCAACTGAAGAAGAGGTATCCAAACTCCTTCTCTCCTTTCCAAATAAACAATGCGATCTTGACCCCATACCCACTTCTCTACTCAAACAGTGCTCCACTGTGCTTACGCCAACTATAACAAGAATTATTAACCTATCTCTCACCACAGGTATTTTCCCATCCTCGTTTAAAAACTCTTTCGTCATTCCTCTTCTAAAAAAGCCTGGCCTTGACCGAGAAGATCTTAATAACTACCGCCCGATTTCAAATCTTTCTCTTCTATTACCGAGAAAATCGTCCTTTCTAGATTCACCGATCATCTTTCAAATAACTCACTATATAACACTCATCAAATCTGCCTACACTAAACATCACTCTACAGAAGCTGTCCTGGCCTACATTTACGACAGACTCTTAACTGCTATCGGTCTCCGACAAGTCACTGGTCTTTGCCTCCTCGACCTTTCTGCCGCATTCGATACTATCGATCACAATATTCTACTCGAGCGACTCTCTCCCTCTGATTCGGCATATCCGACAAAGCTCATCACTGGTTAAAATCTTACCTCAAGTCTCGTTCCTTCCATGTTTCGTGTCTCAAACAAACCTCATCATCTCATAGCGTAAACTTCGGAGTGCCCCCAGGATCCGTCCTTGGGCCTGTATTGTTCAGTCTCTATTCCACACCACTATCATCCTTAATCGATTCGATTCCCTCAACTTGAATCACCAACTCTATGCCGACGACACTCAGTTATTCCTGTCCTTTTCGCCATCCTCATTTGACACATCAATTAATTCGCTTGAATCAGCATTCTCGTCTATTTCGTCATGGATGTCATCTAACCTCCTTGCTCTTAATCCATCCAAGACAGAATTCCTTTTAATAAGTCTACCCCAACAAGTTAAAAAATTGACAGTCCCAAGCTAGTCCTGACTCCAGATACCACAATAACCCCTGCTGCAACTGCAAAAAATCTTGGTTTCAAATTTGATTCATCCCTAAATTTAGAATCACAGATCTCCCAACTATCGAAATCCTGCTATGCCCATATTCACGATCTACGTCGCCTCCGTCCTTGCCTTAACTTAGCATGATTTAAAGTGGCTTAGAAGGCATTACTGCCTGTGTGAAAGCCACTAGGGGCACTGACGGGGCTTGAACCCGCTCCGTCAGCCTGACGTACACACTCTGCCATCTTCCGCCCGCCTTGACATCAAAACTGCCTCCACAATCGCCACTTCAATAGTCCATTCCAAACTGGATTACTGTAACTCTCTTTACTATAACCTCCAAAAAACCTCCCTCAACAAATTACTATCAATTAAAAATACACTAGCCCGAGCAGTAACCAAATCACCAAAGTTCTGCCATATTTCACCCTTACTGAAGTCACTACACTAGCTTAAAATATCCGAACGTATCAAGTACAAGATAATAACGATTACTTACAGTTCACTTCATTCGTCAAGACCGGTTTACCTTCGTTAACTCTTAACGCCTCAGTCTCCTACACGATCATCACCTCATCTCACACTTTCACGCCCGTTAAATCAGTCATCACTCAAAATCTGCAACCGCGCTTTCTCATACGCCGCACCAGAACTTTGGAACTCAATTCCAGCCTCCCTCCGCAGCCTACGACATGGTCAAGCAATAAGCTCCGAATCCTCATTTCCTTTAATTCCTTCACTGTCTCCTCAAACCTTTAGGCCTAAACCTAAAACCTTCCAATTCGAAAAGTCATTTCCCCCATAGCAATAACAACCTGACCCGCTGCCTCATAGATACACTGACCTTTGCCCGGCTGACAAACCACCTTGTCTATAGCTATTTCAAGAAAGATTAAGCACATAAGAATAAGCAGCTACTGCTGTGCTGCTTACCGGGGCGCTGTATAAGTTTACGAGATTTTACTTTACTTTACTTACTTACTTACAGTGGTGTGCGGAGGCAGCGAGTCAGTGACGCAGACTAGATCCTAGAACTATTCACATTTCGAATCTTTGCCAACATTGTGTGGATTAGACTAGTGGATTTTACAAATTTACCGTAAATTTCAAATTCCTGCGCCCACGAGTCTACGACGCTACTGCGCTGGACTGGAGAAGATTGTTATTTTAATAACTAATAATAACTTTTTATATCATGGATTATATCGTTGCCGTACAATATTTTACTCCTCATGAGGGTATTTGTTTCAAAATCTTAGATTTCTTTGAGGACGCATTTGAAGACTCACAGTCTATTAAAAATCAGCTGTGTCGAGTGATTGAAGAGAAAGAATTGTTGTGGACAAATGTTTCTGTATATGGAGCAGACAATGCTTCATTCAGTTAGCTATGGAGTTAACAATTCCGTTTTCCAAAAACTAACCAGCCAGGAAAACAAATACATTATTGCAGTTCACTGCAATGACCATATTTGACACAATTGCGCCAGAAATGCTTTAAAACTTTTGTCTGTTGACGTAGAAAATTTGGTGTCCGGTATTTTGGGGACTGGGACCTGGCAACCCTAGTCCCGACATTTGGATAAAATTAAATTACCCAGCCTGAACTACGCCTTTTGTCTGTGGCCATTTCAAATTTAGATTAAGCGCTTTTAAAAGTAAATGCCGGTAGCTATTGCGGTTCTACTTCTTCTACTTCTGACACGCTATAGTCTATGTACAGTCACCGGCCGGCCATGGGCGCCCGCACATTAGGGCAAGAGGAGGCACTTGCCCCCTGGGAAATGCAAATACCAATGTTTAACATTTAAATTAGAAAACCTTGCTGAAATATTAACCGTGACCATTGCGCTAAATTGTGTTTTGCCCCTTCTGGACAATTTTATGTGGCGAAACTGTGAACATTGTGTTTGTCCCCTCCTGGAAAAATTTCTGTGGACGCCCATGTCACCAGCTTTTACTTACCGGTACTAAATACTGCCATAGCCGATGGCAAGCCGATTAATTACTGTATACCTGTTATATAATTTCCATATTACACTGTACTCATCATACATATATAGTATATACAGATACATACTACATAGGCCTACATACATACATACATGCATACATACATACATACATATATGCATGCATACATGCGCACACAACATACATAGACCCACATACATACGTTTCATACACCTCTTAAATTAAGGACTGACGTCAGCCAATCTCAGTTCCGCGAACTTGGGTCCATTATCTCTAACACTATAGCATCTCTTAACTGCTGTAACTGTAGTTTGCGCAGTGATACAGCCAGGCCCGCCGAGAGAAATTCCGGGCCCCTGTGCAGAATGGCCGGCGGGCCTCGAAAAAATTAAAAAAATTGCTGACGACCCTTTTTTGCTTGTCATTGGTTTAACCCAAATTAACCGACACGATGCCATGTTGCAACTCTCAAAAACTAGTGATGACCTTTTTTTCTTGTCGCTCTTTTTCACACTCAGTAGCGTCATTTCACACTTTTCTTGGGGGCGAGATAATTTTTTGGCCAAATTTTGGCAAATTATGGGCAAATTTTGGACAATTATAGGCAAATTTGGGACAATCTTTGGACCAATTTTGACAAATTTGAAATTTTTTTACATTTTCGGGCAAATTTGGGACAATTTTGGCGAATTTTTGCACATTTCACATTTATTTATTTACCTAATACATTATTTCTTCATTTTCCTTCTTCCATTTTCCGCCTGCCCCTCTCCAAATGACGCTCCTGTTCACACTGTTCATTTTGATGATTTTGATGTCCTCAGGTCCGGGTCCCCCTTTTACTCGCCGGGCCCCCTTTCTTTAGTGTTATTATTGGTATTATTGTTAATTATGCATATTCATCATTGGTCCGGGAACCCTCCAGACCGCCGGGCCCCTGTGCATTTGCCCCTGCCTCTCCCTCTCGGAGGCTCTGGATACAGCTATAAAATTTGGTAGCAGAGGCGAATCTAGGGGGCAGGGAGGACACATGTCCCCGGGCGCCGAGGTGAGGGGGCGCCAAAATCGGGTATTTGGGTCAGTGAAAGGCACAATAAAGAAGAAGAAACATGTGTGACGACCTTTTTTGCTTGTCAGCATGCATGCTAGATGAAGAAGGGCGCCGTAAGAGGTGAGGGGCGCCGAAAACGATGCGACGACCTTTTTTGCTTGTCAGCAATGTTAGGGGCGCCAACGGTGCACTTTGTCCCCGGGCGCCGGACACCCTAGATCCGCCTCTGTTTGGTAGTCACACTCAGAAATGAACTCTCTACGCACGCAATTCAAGTAACCGGAAGTTTATGACGTCACTACACTGCAAAATACATTTATTTTAAAACCATATATGAGCCATGTTAAAATCAATGCATTTCGCATATATTGGATGCTGCTGATCTAGGTCGAATCAATACAGGGTGTGCCAATAAATCCCCGGTCGATTTTGAAGCGATGTAACTTTCTTGATATTTAATTTTTTAATTATTTGTACGAAAGAAATAAAAATACGAAAGTTGAGAAGATTTACTCGAGAATTCTAAAAATCTAACGTAATTAACATTGTCCTAACACACGACAAAGATAAACGGTAACAAACAGGTAGGCCCGAAATTGACGTAATTACATCATTAACGATTAGTGTGGAATTCCCTCCCGGTAGACGTCAGGTCCGAAATCTCCCCCGACCGTTTCGCTCAGAAACTGAAAACTTACCTTGTTAGTACGTCTTATGGAACTCGTCTGTAAAGTGCTCTCGACTACCGCCCGAGCTTTAAGATAGCGCTATAAAAGTCGTCACTCTAATAATAATAATAATAATAATAATAATAATAATAATAATAATAATAATAATAATAACGATGCTTCACGTAATCGTTTAAAGCAAAGTTTGCTACAGACTACGGAAGGTAGTCTTAGTCAAACGATGTTCAATGTGTTCCCTTTAGCCCGAATAACCAGTAAAATTCTGTCCAACCACTGGTCAATCGCTTTGACCTGTCCAATCTGATCCCAACACAATGCACACTTCTTTAAAATTATCCAAGTCGCGAATCTGTCGTTGTGGTTGATCAGAACTTTACTGGTTATTCGGGCTAAAGGGGGACACATTGAACATCGTTTGGACTAAGACTAGCCTACCTTCCGTAGCCTGTACAGCTGTAGCAAACTTTGTTTTAAGCGATTACATGACGCATCGTATACGTTAATGCCTTAATGACGTCAATTTCGGGTCTACCTGTTTGCTACCTGAAGTTGATGACGTCACTACTTATTAAATGAACAAATAAAGAGATTAACGTGCGTCGAATGAGTTCTTAGTAATCGCTGCAGCTGCAAATTAACATAGCTGCATCATCAAATGTGCTTGATGATACAGCTATGTTATTTTGTTAATTAACTACGTAATGACATCATCAACTTCCGGTTACCTGGGATGGGTAGAGAGTTAATTTATGAGTGTAACTACCAAGTTTCGTAGTTTCAAACTCCAGTTGCATCATGTATTAGATGCTATGGTGTTAGCAACTCAATGGATACACCTTAATTTGTTAATTTTTTAATGAAGTAAGTAATGACGTCATCAACTTCCGGTTACTTGAAATGCATAGAGAGTTCATTTCTGAGTGTGACCACCAGGTTTCATGGCAGTCATAACTGTATCATTGTGCAAACTCCAGTTGCAGCATGTAATTGATGCTATTGTATTAGCAACTCAATGTACACACATTCATTTGTTTAATTTCATAATTAAATAAGTAATGACGTCATCAACTTCTGGTTGTTTGATATTTGTAGGAAATTAAATTCTGAGTGAGACTCCCAAATTTGACAGCTGTATCTATACCCGAACTTAAGTTATGACAGGTAGGCTAATAGATGCTGCAGTGTCAAAAATTCAATGGATCCAAGTTCGTGGCCCGAGGACGCGCGCCGCCAGTCCTTCACTTAAGGGGTCTATGGTATCTAGTGATGGTGAGAGTTGAATGGCCAGTGGTAGACGGTAGACCATTCCAGACCCGTGCTGCCACCACGGGAAATGCGCGATGACTCACGGTAGAGAGACGCGTTCGCGGGACGAGTAGCGATGCAGTGGAGGCCGACATAGGCGGCGGAAGACAATAAAAAGTACCCCGGCCCATCTACTACTGTATAGGCCCTGAACTAGCCAACATGCATTTTCAAGTGTGATTTATAAAAAGACAGAAATGTTTATAAAATGCCTTTTAATTAAAAAATTACAGAATCTTTATAAATGTGTTTTAAGTCTGAAAACCAAGAGTAGGTTACATTGTAGGCTTTTGTGTAATGTAAGATTACAAATTGAAAATTTATTCAAACAATTTAAAGTTCTTTCTTCTTAAAAAGTACCCCGGCACGGCCAATGGCGGGCCAGGGTACTTTTAAAAGTACCCCGGCCTGGACCGACGGGGCCGATAGGAGTGCGCCGCCTATGGAGGCCGATCTCAGACGCTGTCGGCCAACGAGATCTGAGACACGATGCAGTTCTGTATTTAGGTATGCCGGGCCCATACCATGCAGAAAGCAGAACACCAGAAACGCCAGTTTGTATTTGATACGTTCTGGCACTGAAAGCCAGTGTAGGTTTACCAGTAGAGGTGTAATGTAACTCCGCCCGGATCGGTGAAATCAAACGCGCGGCAGCGTTCAGCACCGTCTGAAAATGGTTGATGAGATAACTAGGAGTCCCTGCGAGGGTGGCGTTGTCACAGTCCAGTTTTGTCAGCACTAAAGCTAAAGCACTGACCAACGACTCAAGAACTGTAGAGGGATCATTGGCTGCTCCGTATCAATCGTAGAATCAATAGAAGAATTGCCATTCTTCTACTGATTTCGTATACATTTTTGCAAATGCGATTCGATTAATGCACTCAACTGTTTTATTAAGACAATGATTGGAATAAATCTACATTTTTATTTACCTACGATACAGTATTTAAATACAGTATTTTAATGTTTTTATTACTTCGTAAATGTTGTTTTGTACACATGTCGATACAAATTATAAGAATTTATTTAGATAATGCTTATATTAAAGAGCCTGCGATTAAATTTCCTTATATATTAGATGCAATTCATGTCGGACAGAATTCTACTCAATCTGTAGGCCTATGTGTCTGCCGACCTGTTGTGTCTGGGACCTCGAAAGCAATATGCAGAGAACTGTCGTTTTTTAATGTTTCCTTGTTATCTGCATACCTTTTTATTGTTTCAGTCGAGAAACATCGTATGAGGCGACTCATGTTCTAGTAACAGCGCATGATTTGAATTAATATCTAAACGTCATCTCCTTCCAGTTTTTATACAATTTTGGTATCATCTAAGTTTGATAAAATATGATCATTCTTTTTCGCTCCGTCTCAAGCATCGCCTTTAGACGCTTCTTTCTCGTGTTTGCGGCTACTTTCCAAATGGAAAGTGATCTATTTTCTTTCGTTGTCTTTTCGTAATAGGTTGTCGATGGTGAATTTTAGTCTATGGAAATTTTCAGTCGATGTGGTTAATCTATTCGTTACTCGATCAAGGCATTTCAATTCTGCTTGCATAGGGACCGCAAATTGCAAGCCATCGCTAATGCTAGACGGATTGAAAGAATTGGGCAATGAAGAGTATCGAGTCGGTGGCGGCGGCGTATGGTTGCGAAGAAACTCTTCCGATGAAGATTGTGCTCCAGCTGCGGCGGTTCCTCTAGCCGGCACATGCAAGGCATTTGGTAGATAATGCTGATATTGTTCATAGAACAGCTGTCCTGCAAAAGTGCGTGGGAAAAAGGCACCCGAAATTAGCGAATTGGTGAATGGAACTGCGTGTGATATGGGTGCTGATTGAAGGCATTGACTTGAAACTGAGTTTAGCTGCTCTTTACGAACGCTGAATAGTCGATTAAAAGGTGATGAAATGTCGATATGTGAAGCGGAAACTGATCGACAAGGCCTGAGGACATCGTGAAAACAATTAGAAGGCGACGTTGAAAGCAACTCACGTGACAGTATCAACTTTGCCGCTACTCCTGATGCAATCCAGTTGTAGTAGACAAGGTCCTGGTGACAAGAATCCGTCGCCATCTTGGCTGTTCTCTTGAAGCGCTTTCGTCGACGCAAGAAACTTCCATTATCGAACATGCCTTCAGAGGCTGGATCGAGTGTCCAGTAGTTTCCCTTACCTGGATTTTCTGATTCCCTTGGAATCTTGACAAAGCAGTCGTTCAGGCTTAGATTGTGTCGAATACTGTTTTGCCATGCAGGAAACCGTTCTCTGTAGTAGGGAAATCGCTTCATGACGAAATCACATATGGCATTAAGCGAAAGCCTCTTTTGAGGAGACTGAAGAATTGCCATTGTTATCAGAGCTATATAAGAATAAGGAGGTTTGACCAGAGGATTTTTTTCACTTTTACATGCATCTGATGATTTGCTATCCAGTTTGAGGGCTCTTTGTGCTTCTGTAGCCCATACGTTTGTGGTATTAAATTCGTGATCTGAAACAAATTCTTCTTCTTCAAGATAATTCTGGCTCTTGGACAAACTCTGTCGTTCCTTCTTCGCAGAACAGTCGCTGACTGAATCGGAAACTGCAGAACAAAAGGACTGGTCGACAAACATTACAGCAGACTCATTATTTTCATCTTGTCCGTCATCCGCCTTCTCCTTCGCATTCCTAGTCTTTTCAAAAGTATCGCACTGCATTAGAAGTGATCTCGGTTTGACGGAAGCACGATTCTCCAATTGTGTTATTGACAATGCCACGGTCTTAGATTCGAGAATTTCTTGACTTCTATCATACGATGCTTCTGGTTTGTCACCCCTTGCGACATATAGCGAACAGATGCGACCCGTAGACAATTTCTGCTGCAAAATGCTGTTTAATCGCGTCACGTTCCTTGCCGTGTTGTTTCAAACTGAACGTAAGTGATAAAAATCTAGTAAGAAAGCTTTACATATATTTGGTTTCATATTAGGAGTATAATTGCTGCACTATGCCACTTCTCAATAGGAGTAGGCCTAATTTAGCTAAGAAATCTACAATATGAATGGAAAGCAATTAAAGTTAAGGCTTTTAGGAAAACATCGATCGTCTACAATAGGCCTAAAGCAGACTGAAGAAGAAAATGCGCAGGGAACTTAAGTACACGGACGCGCAGTTGATGTCCTAGACTCTTAACTAGTTTATGTCTTTTTGCTGCTATGTGGAGTTGCATTTGCTATATACCAGTAAGCGCTAGATTAGCGCGTTTGATTCAGATTGCCCAACGGTGCAGTCGTACTGCAATTGGCTGATCGAACTGTCCGTCAGACAAAGCGTCATTCGCCACCTGGATGATAAGCAGCGTTAATTCTTGTCTCCTTCCTTTCTTTCCACACTGATTCAAACCGAGCACGTGACTAGTGAATATTGTAGCGTTGCTCGACGCCAGACAATTTTATCACATCACTATCTGTTCTGACTTTGAGCTTCTGATCCGAAATTGGCCATGTTTCGACTGTCACATTTGTAAATTTTTCTTGTTAATTTTGAATCCATTTCGTCAGAACTAAGTCCGTATATTTTTCTCTGATTCTGATTTGCTTTCATGTTTAATAATTAGGAATTAACTGACCTACGTTCAGGCACGCCCAAAGTGGGGGTACAGAGGGTGCAGCTGCACACCCTGGAAAAATGTAGGGGGTGCAGTGCACCCCTGGAAAGTAGATGGTCTGCACCCTGTCTGCACCCCTTCCAGGTAAAATTGGCCCAAAAACTGCCACAATTTGCTAAAATTCGCCCAAAATTGCCAAAATTTGCCAAAAATCGCCGAAAATTTGCTAAAATTGACGAAAAAATTGCTAAAATTGGCCCAGAAATTTGCCAAAAATTGGCCAGAAATCATCTCGCATCCAAGAAAAGTGTGAAATGACGCTACTGATTTTACCTGGAGAAAATCTGCACCCCCTGCTGAAAATTCGTTCCGGCGGGCCTGAAATGTGGTGTTTTTTAAAACTATTATTTGCATGCCTATGCCTACTAATGTCCAATGTTTGGCGTTGGGGCTTGTGTAGTGCCAGGATCGCTTGAATGTTTTGTTTGAAATACTTTGATCTTCTTCCCTTCGCCTTCTCTTCTTCACTACGGGGAAATCAATAGACAGACAGACGGACGGACAGACAGACAGACAAACAGACAGACATTCTAGAACAGTGAGCTACCTTACAGATGCTATTTGCATGATTTGTGCAAAAAAGTGTGAAATCTAAAATTATTCCTAAATCGCGCGTACAGTAGAAGTGCTTACAGGAATAGTCGAGTCTAGGGGTGGGTCGATTAATCGAAATCGAAATCGCGATTTTTGACAAAATCGTAATCGAAATCGACACGATTATTAAATAAATCGAAATAATCGATAATCGTCGAAAAAATAATCGAAATCGCGATTAATTTTCGATTATTCCCGTAAGTGATATTATACAATATTTCCGATTCAAAGAAAGATCAATTTACCGTTGATTATAAGATTTTCATTGAAAATGGATTCAACTGCGTATAAAGACAGGCACCATCTTTCTGGGTTTGACAGCAGCTTTCGATACGGTGTGTCAGGTGGGTTTAATGTACAAACTCTCGCTCAACTTGCCACCCTGGTTCTGTCAACTTGTGGAATTAGGCCTACTCATCTCTGACAGACGGCTCTGAGTTCACTTGGGAGATGTCAGCTAGCTCCTGCAGGAGACGTCGACGAAGCGGTCTACCATAGGGTCCAGTTCTAGCCCCCACGTTATTCAATTTGTAGGCCTATAGGCCTACAAACGACTTAGGCCTACCTGATACCATCAGTAGGAAGCTTGGATACGCTGACGATATCGGTCTTGCCACCCAGGCTCGATCCTTTAAGGACATTGAAGACCAGGGTTATTTCTAGGATTGTGAATTGGGGTGTGGTGTCGGGAAAATCTGGGAGTGTCGAAATTTGGAAGTCTCTACCGAAAAAGGATGACAAGCAAAAAACGTTATAGAGACTCACAAAAAGTCTGACAAGCAAAAAAAGTCATCCGAAGATAAAGTTGTGGGGTCTATTTCTCCATTTGGGGGCAGGCCTCTTCAGAGGCTGAAGGAGGTCCAGGCCAGTTGGAATTTCGAGGCCTCTCCTAGCCTTCCCAACAATTAAAATTTTGACAAGCGAAAAAAGGTAATCACCAATTTTGAGGACCGCAGAATACCTTCCTAGCTTTCCCAAAATCCCAAAATTATCAACAAGTAAAAAGGTCATCACCAAATTTTGAGGCCCCTTCTAATTTCTAATGAAAAGTCCAGCTGAGACTGCTCCAGTCACATTGTCTGGAAGAGAGTTCCACAGGGCGGGATTCCCCCGCGCGAATGATCTTTCCTCAAACTTAGGGGTCTTGGACGGAGGAGTGGCCAACAACTGCACTCTCCGACTGGACCTAAGAACCGATCTCCTCTCGATCACAGTCGATCTTCGTGATCTTCGATCACACGATCGCGAAGATCACACGATCACGATCACACGATCACATGAAGATCACACGAAGATCACGATCACACGATCACGATCACGATCACACGATCAAGATCACGATCACACGATCACACAGTGATCGTGTGATCTTCGATCACAGTCGATCTATCTAGCTTTCTAGCTCTCCCAGAATTCTAGACAAGGAAACAAAGGGAGGCCCCCAAAATGATGGAGGCCCGGGCCGAATGGCCATCCTAGCCTCCCTCTGAATGGGCCTGTTTGGGGGTGTTCAGGGCTAATCACTCCTCTCCTTAGAGATCGACTCCACTGGATCCGTGTTCCACAGCACATTGTCTACAAGCGTTGTTGGCTTACGTTTCGGGCTTTACACGATCCACTCTGTCCTCATTATCTAACTGTGCTTGTACGAAGATCGACTGTGATCGAGAGGAGATCGGTTCTTAGGTCCAGTCGGAAAGTGCAGTTGTTGGCCCCTCCTCCGTCCAAGACCCCTAAGTTTGAGGAAAGATCATTCGCGCGGGGGAATCCCGCCCTGTGGAACTCTCTTCCAGACAATGTGACTGGAGCAGTCTCAGCTGGACTTTTCATTAGAAATTTGAAGACACATTTATTTAATATTGGATATGAACTGTGTTAAGCGCTCTTATTGTAGGCCTTAGTCTTTTCTACTGCGCTATATAAATTGTCAATAAATAAATAAATCAATCAATCAATATGCATTCTGTATGCATATCATTGTCACATCACCAAATTTTAGGGGGTGTCGACCTCAAATTTGGGGTGTTGGAGGTTGTTAAGGGTGTAGAATATCCCTGTTGAAGACCAACTGAACAGAGGATCGCCGAATACTGTAAAATATGGCGGGAAAGCCAGTTTCTAAAGGTACTGTGAAATAATCGAAATCGAAATCGCGATTATTTAAAAAACCGTAATCGTAATCGAAATCGTAATCGTGAAAAATAATCGAAAATAATCGTAATCGTAATCGGAAAAAATAATCGTAATCGACCCAGCCCTAGTCGGGTCCCCAAGTTTAATAACGTTGATAGAGTAACATTTCTAGAGTTGGGGCAAGTACATGTAATATAGGGAAGTAGAATTTCTACAAAGGACAAGACATTCTATTATACGTATAATAATGAGGTGGGGTTCATTATTCCACGTGTAATAATGAGGTGGGATTCATTTTTTCAAAGGGTTCATTTAATTCACTACACCGGGCCTATACCGTGTAGGAATCGAAAAACCAGCAGCGCCAGTTTGTATTTTATATGCTGCTTATCAATAAATTTGCTGGATTTGTTTACTTGAAGTTTGGGTGGGTTGGGTGAATACTTGCAATTTCCGGCATGGGTTGGGTTGGAGATTTGATGGGTCAGGTTGGGTTATAAAAAGTGGACCCATGTCCATCTCTGGAGGTTATGCGACAGAACAGAACGACCGTCAAAATTCAATTGGTGTTCCGAGGACATCGAGACAGAAAGTTCTGTCGACACGCTCGACAATTGTTTCTGTGTGAGGAGAAGCAAGACAAAAAATGTTGGGCAGTAAGAAGACGCTGATTAATTTCTTCATTGCTTTCACATCATAATATTTACTAAAAAATTATTATCAATCACCATGTCGCGTTTTACAAGGGAAGAGGTAGATGAATGTTATTGCCCGAATAGTGCTAGAATTTCTCCTCGTCGTAACTGCGGACGGAGATTGTTCTGATTTCTTATTAAGGATGAAATGGCAAGTGGAGGCGCCAGCCAGTTCGGCTCGGGTACCCGGATATCTTCACATAATGATTCGCATACATTTTTATATAGTTTATTCAGTTATTCAGGACATGCAGTTACTGCCATGTTAAATATGTCTCCGTATTAGCAATCAAAGTCATCATACGAAATCTAGCAAGATTCTACGTTATTTCATTAATCGACAGTTGGTTATTCACTGTACTGTCGGGTATAAGCAGCACTACTTCCGGCGGCTAGTTATTCACTATAAAATAATGTAATAAAGGATATATAAAACATTACTTCTGGCGGCTAGTTATGCGCTGTACCGCCGGGTATAAAGAACTTAGCATGATTTAAAGTGGCTTAGGAGGCATTACTGCCTGTGTGAAAGCCACTAGGGGCACTAACGGGGCTTGAACCCGCTCCGTCAGCCTGACGCTCCAGCACGTAACCCACTCTTCCATCTTCCGCCCCCAGAACACTACTTCAGGCGGCTAGTTATTCACTGTACTGCCGGGTATAGAAGTTAATAGAACACTACGTCCGGCGGCTAGTTATTAAATATACCGTTAGGATGATCGTCGTGCGACGGTCCAGAAATGAACGAATCACGGTGTATTATAGAGATCGTTTCATAGAATTAATTGACGCCTAGAGAAGCCACGCGCCCGACAACCAATTAACGTCAGGTCCAAGGTTCGAGTGAAGCGCAAGCAGATGAATTCGCCCGACTGTTAGTCGGAAGCGGTGCCTGAACTGTGGAATAGTCCCAGTATAAGGGTGTATGGTTAGGGCGATATAGCTAAACTGAAATAGCCTTCGCGAAAATTTTGTCACATTATTATATTATTATACTATTATAATATTACTAGCTGTTAACCCGTCAAAAATGACGAGGGAGAGTGTGTCTCCGTCTCCTTCCCCGATTTATTGCAAAAGTATTATTACATAGAACAATTTTTACAAATCTGAAAATGTAAAGTGAATGCGTAGATTATCATTTAGAAAATTTCCTATGTGCTCACTGGGTGGTCTTCCCCACCACAGGGGGATGCACACCACAACACAAAGTACGAATACGGTTTGGGTCTACGGTTCCATTGGGATTTGGTCTCCCACGGAGGATGTGCCCTCCAGTGTTACCTACGGCCCCTTTTGGGCATAAGGCTTCTTTTTTGCTTACGGACCCAAAGGGGCTTTGTCTCCCACGGAGGGATGAAACTTTTTCTTTCCGAGGACTGTGCCCCCAGTGGAAGATAAAACTCACAAGATGGCTGGGGCTAGGTCTCTCACGGGTCACGGGTGGCTGCGCCCTCAGTAAGGCCTACGGCCTCACATGGGGGCTGCGCCGCCAATTAGAACCTGCGGCCCCACACGTGAGGCTGCGCCCCTCAGTGCACTGAGGGCCTACGGCATCCCTCGGGGACTTGGTCTCCGGCGGGAGGATGCGCCCCAGTAGGGCCTACGGCCCCACGTCGGTTGGAGCTTGGTTTACGACAGGAGGCTGCGCCCTCCTTCCAGTAGGGTCTACAGGCTACGGCCCAAGACGGGGAACTGCGTCTCCAGTAGGGCCTACGGCGCCACACGGGGTACTGCTCCGCCGGTGGTGCCGTACAACGTGCAGGCAAACAGGACCAAGGTTGCCAGTGTGGGTTATTTTTTACCCAATCTGGTTTTTTGGGCCTCGTCTGGTTATTTGGTATTTTTTGGCGGAATCTGGTTATTTTTTTAAATCTGCGAAAATTAAAAAAATTGCCTGATTTACGCAGTAAGAGTGAGAAAAAAATTAGGAGTTTTCAGTTTTCAGCATGTTGAAAACTCTTTTTTTGCTTGCAAAAAGTTTAAAAGTTTAAAGTCTACCTCTTTATCTTGCTTGAAGACAACAAGACGACCTTTTTTGCTCGTCAAGACTTTCTGGAGAGACGTTGTACTATAAAATTTTTAAAATTTTCCCAAAAATTTTCAGTTTTGTCGCAATTATTATGAATTTTATCATCTTTTTCGACTTTTTGGGAACCTGGTTATTTCTGGTTATTTTTAAAGGCACGATCTGGTTTTTTTTCAAAATGTTCACTGGCAACACTGAACAGGACGATTCGTTAGGCTGCAATGAAGACGCTTCGTCAAACGCTCCGTCGATTAAAAAGATTGGTTGTCAGTGGCAACTACGTGTTCCAACATCTGCCGTGTATCGTGACTGACAAACTTTAAAACTTACATAGAGAATTATATCTATTATATTAAAATCGTTATTCTGTATGTCTGTTACCTTCAAGCGTTCTGATTGGTTGACTATTGGTAGACGGTTTAGTCCTTACGTCGCGATGCGTTGGTGGACGATGTTCGAAGACGACGTTGCTATTGGTAACAATTGTTCGTAGAATCGTAGTTTAACACGGTTTAGTCGAGTCATTGCAGCGTCAGAGGGCTGGGCGTGCGACGACGTTGCTATTGGTCATAATTGTTCGTAGCTTGAGCAATTTTAACGTACATTTTAGCGTACACAAAAAGTAAGTGTACAGCGTCACAAATGGTCACAGTTGCGTGATTTTAACGTACATAGGCCTAATTATTACGTGGCGCAGAGCTTGGCTAGGTGGCGATCATTGAAATGTTGTTCAGCATGAATTCAATGATTGGGTATTAGGTATAGGTATTGGACTAGTATTATCCTGCACTGCGAGCGAAGCGAGCGCGAGCGAAGCGAGCATCTTTCTAGTATATATATATAATACTTTTTTGACTGTATATATATTAGAACTTTAGAACATTGGATTATTATTATTATCTATAAATATAATTTCATTTGCCGGCTTTGCCAGTCACGGAACACGGCATATGCTGAAAGATTTCGTTGCCATAGGTAGCCAACCAAACTTTATAATGGGCGGAACTTGACCAAGCGTCCTGATTAGCAGATTGCCCCTACTTGGGAAGCGTCCTTTATTGGCTGCACGTTGTTCGGCACCACTGGGGGCGCAGTCTCCAGCGTGGCGCCGCAGGCTCTACTGGGGACGCAGTCCCCCGTGATGACCGTGACCTGTATGGCGTGTAGGCTCTACTAGAAGGGGGCGCCTGATCGCATCCTCCCGTCGTAAACCAAACCCAAGCCCACGTGGAGGCCGAAGGCCCTACTGGGGCGCAGCCTCCTCTCGGAGACCAAGCCCAAGCCCCCAGGGAGGCCGTAGGCCCCACCGAGGGGCGCAACCCAACGTGTGGGGCCGCTGGTCCTACTGGGGCGTAGTCTCCCGTGGGAGACCAAGCCCCAATCCCCGTGGAGGCAGAAAGCTCCACTGGGCAAGGTCCCCGGAGAGAAAAGCCCCAGCTCTCCGTGGGAGACAAAAGCCCCTTTGGGTCCGTAAGCCAAAAAGGAGCCATATGCCCAAAGGGGCCATAGGCAACAGTGAAATAACATTAGCATTCTTAACTACATAGATGTCAGTCGCTACTGCAAACATAGGCCATCAACTGCATTTAAAAGGCCTCTTCCATGACCACCCTCGCTATTCTGTCATGCTAGTACTGTGCTGGCAAAGCATTTATGCAAAGTCAAGCGCTTATTTGACTTATTCCCCGTGGAAGACCAAATTCCAATGGAATCGTAGGCCCAAATCGTAGTCGTGGGTTCCGTTATGGTGTGCGGCCCCTATGGAGGGAGAGAGAAGACGACCCAGTGAGCACATAGGAAAAAAATTTAATAATAATCTACGCATTCACTTGACATTTTAAGATTTAACAAATTGTTATATGTAATAATATGAACTTTTGCAATAAATTGGGAAAGGATATGGGCACTCCCCCGTCATTTTCGGCGGGTTAACAGCTAGTATTATTAGAATATTGTTATATTGGCAGCTGTCCATTAATGACGTCAACCATTTTTGTGCAATTTTTTAATCCCTTTCCTTGTCAACAACTGTTAACTTTCAGTGACCCCTTTATAATTATGTCAAAATTTTTGACCCCCACCAAAATCAGTGACGGTGTAATGAATTAAAATTAATCCCTTGAAAAAATGAATCCCATCTCATTATTACACGTGGAATAATGAACCCCGCCTCATTATTATACGTATAATAAAGAATTCCTTTGTAGAATTTCTACTCCCCTATATTACTTGCCCCAACTCTAGAAATTTGACTATATCAACTTTATGAAACTTTGGGACTCGACTATTCCTGTAAGCACTTCTACGCGCGATTTAGGAATAACTTTAGATTTCACACTTTTGCACAAATCATACAAATAGCATCTGTAAGGTAGCTCAGTGTTCTAGAATGTCTATCTGTCTGTCTGTCCGTCCGTCCGTCCGTCTGTCTGTCTGTCTGTCTATTCACTCTATTGATTTTCCCGTAGTGAAGAAGATAAGGCGAAGGGAAGAAGATCAAAGTATTTCAAACAAACCATTCAAGCGATCCTGGCACTACCCAAGCCCCAACGCTGATCACTAGAATATGTATGTGGACAATATAAAGACTGCGTAATGCTAATATAATCGGTCCCACTCTGCCTTTGAAGAATGTACGGAATTAGTATAATTTCATTTAAAGTGAATTGCTGTCAAACTATCAATAACGGAAAATGGCAAGTTGAGCGGAATCACGATTTGAATATTGAATTGTGCTATCTGTTGACCATTCAAAATGAAGGCGAACTGTTGATCTCCTGGAGTAATGTGGATAGAAAATTAGAAGCTAACAAAGACAGATAAAGCAACTATTGAGAAAGAGAAAAGCTTGACGATAAAGTAATCGACGCAGCAAATAATAGTTTTAAAAACACCACGTTTGCATACAAAACTTATTCGTTTACAAATCCTTATATTATATGTTTTTGATTAAGACTTTTTTCGCAATTAATGTTTAATTACTGGTTTTCACTACTTACGTAATTGCATCTCTTGTGCTTTGGCACAGTGTAATATTTCATGTATCGATTTATAAATTTGACTGCAAATCACTATAAGGGAGTTATTATAATTCAGAGGAGTTAATATTCTACATAGAATAAAAAGGTGGGGAGTCTTTATTACACGTATAAAAATGACTGGGAATTCATCTTGAGGAGGATTCATTTTAATTCACTATAACGGGTCTCCCTAAAAAGGTTAAAAGGCTAATATTTTTGCGGTGACGGCCTTTCCGCCCTTTTTTGTTCATCAAGCGTCACAATAGGAATAAGGAGGAATAAGGAATAAGGAGGAATAAGGAATAAGGAGGAATAAGAAATAAGGAATAAGGAGCTACTTCGGTGCATCTTTTGAAAGCGCTATAGAAGTTAACGAGATTTGACTTACTTACTTACTTACTTACAATGTGGTGGTGATGACCTTCTTTTTGCTTGTCAGACTTCTTCCGATGAGGAAGAAGTCTGACAGAATTCATTTGAGTCTAATATAATCAGCAATAATACTTGAACGTGAAATGATCGGCCAGAGCTATTCTTTGTCTGATAACTGCAGTGAACTGCTGCACAACTGGGCATCGCGTTTTGGAATGTATGTTCTAAAGACTTCAGCCAGTCTTCAGGGCTATCTGTGTAGAAATAAATTTAGTTAACCATTGGGAGGCTCGCCGCTATATAACAATACCGGCGCTATTCATCTCGTCCGCGCTCTCGTACTTTCGAGACTGGATTATTGTAACAGTGTTCTCTGACTTCCTGGGAACCAGCTTAGCAGACTCCAGGCAGCCATCAATGCCTCTGCTCGGATTATTTTCGGCTTGAGGTGGCATGACCATGTGACACCTGTGCTTAGGGACAGGCTCCATTGGCTTCGGGTCCCGAAGCGCATAGTTTACAAGCGGTGTTGGCTGACTTTTCGCGCGCTTCGGGACCCTGCCTGTCCCGATTACTTGTCATGCCTGGTACGGAGATAAACGACGACCGGGTGCCGTCTTCAGCTGAGATCTAGCAGCCGTCACCGGCTGTATGTTCCTCCTCCGGCCAGGACTCCGAAGATTGGCGAGCGTTCCATGACTCGCGATAACCCACTTCTGTGGAATGCGCTCTCTGATGCGCTGGCCGGGACTACTTCTCCTGAAACGTTGTCCAAAGAACTAAAAACGTACTTGTTCAAAAGATCGTATAGTTGAGTGTTGATTGTACAGCGCTTTTGGTTTTGGCTGTTGGCTAGCTACGGCGCTTCACAAATCGTCGAATAATAATAATAATAATAATAATAATAATAATAATAATAATAATAATAATAATAATAGTAATAATAATAATAATAATAATAATAATAATAATAATAATAATAATAATAATAATAATAATAATAATAATAATAATAATTTATATAAAAGCTCTGCAATACCTGAGTCAGGACATACTGTAGACTTTAAAATATAATTAATAACACTAAGAGCAAGATGGCGCCGCGATAGCTTGCATTTTTGCGATTTCCATATATTTTATTTCGCTGGGCTCATAGATTTCTTATTATCACTAGGTGCCACCGAGATAATCTCGGTGTTAGATGCCATCTATCTATGGCAAAGTCAGACCAAAGCTGACGCCAGTTTGCATTGGGTGTGTGTCAAGAAATGTTTACCTCGCAGACATCTTGAAGATCCCATACTTCTTTAACGCTATTGTTTGCATTTAGCATCATTCGGTGCTATCCAATTGTGCAGACTTCTAAACATTGAACAGCGGTGAATGAAGAAACAAAAGAATAATCGTGTAATCTAATCGTCAATGTATTGTAGAGATTTTGGCGTATTTTTATATGGTTACTGAAATCTGATTATTTGAGAGCAGCGCCTGCTTAGATATGGGCTACATCACCACTTTTATATATTTTACCATCGTTGCTTTAAATTTGTTCCGTTTGATCTTTTACCCAGCTTTTCCACAATTCTTATTCGTACCAATTTATTCCCGAATATAAATACTATATTATAATTATATAACATTAATATTAGCAGAAGACATCGAGAGCACACTCAGCCAAAAAACAAAAACTAGTTCAGGAGAGACTACGAGCTGGCTAGGAAGATGATCGAAGAAATGGACATAGGAAGCTTGATAAAAGATCAAAATGCAGAAGAAAGCTGGGAAATTTGTAAGAATTGCAAGTCAAAGGTTGTGGATTCAACAATACCAAAACAGTGGACACTTAAACAAAATTTCCATGGGTTACTAGAGAGGTACAGAAGAAGAAACGGGCCAAAAACAAAGCATGGAAGAAATTGAGAAAGCACCGACTAAAAATGCAAAGCAATGAACGTTTGGAACAAGTGAGATTAAAACAGTTACAGTCCAGTTACGTGCAAAAAATGAATAAATCAACAGCTACAAATAAAGCGGCTATTAGTATTGCAGAGGATTAGAACAAGTTAGCAAAATACATCAAACAGAACAGTAAGAGTTTTATGGATAAGCAAAAAGTAAGATGAAGCGAAAAGAAAAAGTTGGACTATTGGTAGCTGATTCTGGAGAAACAGTGATTGCTGACATAGAAACAGCAACAATTCTGAATGAATACTTTGGATCAGAGTTCAAAAAGGAAAATACAACCAACATACCAAAGCCCATTAATTTATTTTGTGGAAAAGAGGAGGAAGCATTATCAGACATAAATTGCAATAAAGAGTGTGTCCTGGAAATTCTGAGTCAAACGAAAACGGACAAAAGCCCTGGAATAGACGATATACATCAAAAATTTCTGCATGAGGTTAGACATGAGCTTAGTGAGGTAAATTGTAATAGCCACAATATTCAATGTGTCTCTTAAATCGGGATTGGGATTGGCCACCCGTGCCAACCTAGGGATTGGATGGATGCAGTAGTCATTCCTATATTAAAAAAGGGTAACTGTGGGAGCCAGGAAATTATAGGCCAGTGAGTCTGACCTGTATAATATATAAAGTTCTGGAAAAAATAGTAAAAGCAAAGATTTTGCTTCTACTCATCATGTGCATGATCGGACCATCTTATGAGACACAAGATTTTAAAAGATAGCCAGCTAAGGGAAGATCTTGCTTAACAAACATCCTGGACTTTTTAGAGAAGATTCATGACTAGTTAGATGACGGAAAAGCAGTTGATGTAATATACCTGGACTTTGCAAAAGCATTCGATAAAGTACCTCATTCAAGATTGGCAGCCATGCTTCAGGCCAGTGGAATTAGAGGTAAAGTTCTTGGTTGGATACAAAATTGGCGTCTGAACAGAAGACAGAAGGTAGGCATAAGAGGCAAGTTTTCAGATTGGGCCGAGGTCATAAGTGGGGGTGCCACAACGGCCCACAAGGTTCAGTGTTGGGACCTCTATTGTTTTAATAAACATCAACGACGTGGATGATGATATAATGTCAAACATTTCAAAATTTGCTGATGACAGAAAACTGTGTGGACAGAGTGATAGCGAAGCGGAGGCAAAAATTTTACAACAAGACCTAAATAGACTATTTTAGTGGTCAGCAGATTGGAAAATGCTTATTAATACAGATAAATGCTCGGTGATGCACATTGGGAAGAAGGGAACAGATCATGAATTTAAGTTATGTGGGAAGGGACTAAAAGTTACAAACGAGGAGAAAGATCTAGGGGTCATCATGCATAACAGCTTAAGGCCATCTAGGCAATGTGCAGAGGCAGCTAAGAAGGTCACAAAAATTCTAGGATGATCAAAAGAATGATAGTGAGCAGAGAGAAGGATGTAATAATAAGACTTGACAAGACATTGGTACGCCCACTTTTAGAGTATTGTGTTCAAGCATGGCGTCCATTCCTGCATTCCTGAAGGACTATATAAGAGCTAAGAAGATGAGGTATACGTCACTGTTTTGTCTTTTTACTCTTCTTTGTAACCACCCGTGCCAAATAAAGACCTTAGAAAGAGTACAACACAGAGCAACAAAGATGATCAAAGGATATCATAAACTAACCTATGAGGAAAGGCTAAAACACTGTGGACTGACAATCCTGGAAAAAAGGAGAAAGGGTGGGATTTGATTAAGACATACAAAATACTAACAAAGTGGAGATGCCAAGAGAAAGGTTTACAATGAAGCAGCATGATCGAACCAGAGGACACAGCAGGAAACTGTTAAAGAAACGGGTTGGGAGACACAAGCACACTTTTTTGGTGCAAGAGTGGTGGACAGATGGAATGAACTGGATGATAGGATAGTAACGGCCTCAACTAAGAACGAGTTAAAAATAAACCTCAGTAATTTAGGATATTAGATTGGATGGGAACAACAATGGTTCACACATAGGGCAGAGTGGCAGACCCTACTGAACCACTTTATATCTTGTTATATCATTATATATTATATTATTATAATCGTATCGTAAAAGCAGATTTTTTAGTCGATTATTAGTCAGTTTGAAGCCGTTTTGTGCACTGCTGATTAATAAGAATAGGCATATGTTACTATGTGATTTTCGAAGGCTCATTTGCGGCATGTCTTCATTTGTACACTCAGCGTCTGCGCAATGTCGCGGTATTTCGCAAAAATCAGACGATAAATTCTAAGCACAATGTTTAAACAACTATATTCCACCTGAAATCAGTTAAATGGCTAAACGGTATTCATGACAATAGTGTACAACAATTTTCAAGGTGTCTGCGGGAGTGCAGGGTAAACATTTCTTGACACACACCCAATGCAAACGGGCGTCACTTTCTGATACTCTGTCTTGTGATATTAAAGTCTATGGCTGGGCTGGTATATACATAATCATCATCATGTTCTCTGTTCTGGGACAGGTTCAGGGCTCCGTTGTTTCCATTAATCTCTGCGTTTTGCTTCTTTTTTGATTTCTGCATAGGTCTTATGAGACTGTGTATCTGTTTCCACCATCCAGTCTAATAACATCCTCCTTGGTTTTCGTTTTATCTTTCTTCCTGATAATTTTGTGGCGTTTTCCCAACGCCTAGCTTTTACTGTTGACTTATAGAGTGTTAAACTATAATCAACAGACTGAGATATAGCATAACTTCATATATTATTAATTTATTATTATTGTTCGTATCCAGGAAGCAACTGAGTAACTGAGAGTCTGACTGTGTGTGAGCGACTGCCTGTGAACTAACTCTACTCTATAGTATATATTCTAAGACTCTAGCAATGCCTCTAGTCGGTCGCTTAGCTACTGGTTGAAGCGTGGCTATAAGTGTCCAATCACGCCACATCTCTTCTAGGGGTGTAATCGCGACAACGATATCGCGATATTATCGTGGAGTCGGTTTTATCGCTATATCGCGATATGTTTTTCGCTATCGCGATATTTTAATAGCGCTATAAAAGTTATGGGTTCATTCGGTTGCTACAGAAACTCTGCTCATGAATATTAATGACGCCATCTTCCGAAGTAATGGTTTGAGACTTTGTGTTAAAAAATATCCTACTGCGCTATATAAACAGTTATTATTATTATTATTATTATTATTATTATTATTATTATTATTATTATTATTATTATTATTATTATGGTACAGGAAAGAAGAACATGGCGCCATTTTCTTTTTCTCCCTTCGACCAAAGATCTTATACTCGCGATCTTAGCCTACGACGATATCGCGATATCGTCGTAGAAATAACCACGATATCGAGGCAGAAAAATTTCCTACGATTACAGCTATAATCTCTTCCCAATAATTAGGCTCATTATCCAGTTAAGCAAAATAATATTTTATAGCAGTTCTGTTAAAAGCTTCATCAGTCATCTAAACACAGAAATTTAAAATTTTT
Source organism: Metaphire vulgaris (assembly GCA_018105865.1). Classification (NCBI taxonomy): domain Eukaryota; kingdom Metazoa; phylum Annelida; class Clitellata; order Crassiclitellata; family Megascolecidae; genus Metaphire; species Metaphire vulgaris. Next base: position 4,131,506 of record CM030836.1, on the reverse strand, counting down.
ACTATTTATATCTAGATGGCTTTCTGACTGTACGGCCATATCTGGTCTTACATGGTTCAGGTCCTCTAGTAGTTATTTGTTGTTCGCTAGGTGGCGCTGGGGCTGCCTCAGTTGTATCAGATGATGACAACTTCGGACGATTTGATTCGTTCGTAGAGTGTTGATCTTCATGCAATAGTTTGTACGGTGATCGCGAACGGCCATCTTCGTCCCCTTGCATTGATTGTTGTCTTTCACTTTCCTCCTGAAAAATGACGGGAGGCTCCAAAGAGAATCTGATATGACGGGAGCTACGACGCTTGACTAATCTGTCGTCCAGCCGAAGTTGGTACGATCGATGCGGAAGGACATGAGTAATTTCCGCTTTCTTCCAGTGGTCGCCGCTCGGTCGTACCTTCACGCGACAAGTGTCTCCCTTCTGTAAATTCCGTCGGTGGTGCGCACTTTTGTCGTAGTGAGAGGCTTGCTTCAATTTTGACCTTTCTAATGCCTGTTTGACCTTGGCAGCAGAGGGAGTAGTTGACTGCTGATAGGCAATTTTGTGCGAGTTCGGCGCCCAAACATAATTTGCGCGGGGCTTAAACCCAATCGCTCACTTGGACAATTTCTCCACTGCATTAAGGAAATGCAGAGGTCTAAATTTTCTTTTAAGGCTTTCTTCATCAGTTTCTTAGCCATTTTTAACTGCTGATTCTGCTTTTCCGTTTCCCTGGCTATGCATTGGTGAGCTTAAGACATGTTGAAATTCGTAACTTGTCTGCGAATTTTCTAAATTCCATTGAGTTGAAATGTGAGTTATCACTGTGTAAAAATGATGGAATAGCGTATCTTGCAGAATGTTGTTTCAAACAGTAAATTATATTGCTCACCGACTTCGATGGTAATCTGTCTATCTCAAAATATTCGCTGAGGAAGTCTGTTGAAATTAGATATTCTCGTGCTGAAACGTGAAGATATCCACTCCTAGTCTTTCTCACGGTCGGGACGGTGGGGGAATAGATGCCAGTGGTTCTTTTGGAGGTAAATCTCTGAATTTATTGCAGATGTAACATTTTAGAACTTTCTCTCTGAGTTCACAGGTCAAATTTGGCCAATAAACCACCTCCCTCGCCCGGCGTAGACAACTGTTCAGTCCGACATGTGAAGAATGTAGACGGTTTAATATTTCCTGTCTCGCCGGTCCTGGTACTACAAGGCGATGTCCTTTGTATACGAGATCTCGACATACCGATAATTCATCCCCAAAGGTCATATAAAGGCGAACATCGGCTGTCAGTCTCTTCGGCAAATCGGGCCAACCTCGATGAATCTGTTCTTTCAGTCGGATGTAGCTCGTATCGGATGTCGCGTCTGTTATAAGTCTAAAGTGGATGGAGATGTTATTAATCGTAGTAATGCTTCATGCTCTTTATCTGCCGTCTCTAGGAAAGCAATTTCCTCTCTGAACTCCCGCTGAGTGCCTCGCGCAATGTAAGCGCGACTAAGGGCGTCAGCAAAAATTAACTTCCGGCCGGGGCAGTATTCCATTTAAAAATCATATCTTTGTAATTTTAACAACATCCGCTGTACCTTTTTTGGCGCAGAAGATAGAGGCTTTTTGAATATAGGCAATAAAGGTTTATGGTCGTTTTGAAATTTGACCTTTCTTGCATATGTGTAATAATGGAATTTTTCCATAGCAAAGCATATAAATAGACATTCCTTTTCCAGTTGGCTCCATCCCTGCTCAGTTTGTGTTAATGCACGGCTAGCATACTCTACTACACGGTTTCCTTGAAGAAGCAACGCTCTCAAGCCTTTCTGTGAGCTATCACACTGAATAAGCAATTCCTTCTTGTTATTAAAATAAGCTAAAACCAGGCCCGTCTTATGCCTGTGTGAGGCAACGGGCATCTGGCGGCCTACGGGGCCCTAGATGTGAAGATCAAATGTTGACAAGCAAAAAAGAGGTAATCTCCAAACGTTTTTTAAATGTTGACAAGCAAAAAAGTTCATATCTAAACGTTTTTTGATGAAAAAGGTAATCATACATTTATCAATGCTCACAAGCAAACACAAAAAAGTTGCGCGGGGCCCCTAAGATGCTCGGGGTCCCGGGCACTGTGCCCGATTTTTAACACGCAAAGACGGGCCTTGCTAAAACAGGCGCAGATTTTAACATACCTTTCAATTTCTCGAAGGCTTCAGTGTGGCGTTCATCCTATCTGAAGTGCGAGTCGGACTTCAAAAGCTCACAAAGCACCGACGTGACGTCATTGTAGTGAGGGCAGTATCGCAAGATAATTGGCCATTCTCAGAAGACGCTGAACTGCTGATTTATCTTCTGGTTGCGCGAAGTTTTCAATGGCTTCGATTTTCGAGGCGGAAGGCTTTAATCCGTCTTTCGTTAAGTCATGGTCCATAAAAGTTATGCACTCCCGAGTGTAGTTTCATCTCTTCTCTGTTAAGTTTCACTCCTTTCTCATGACATCCCTGGAAAAGAGCAATTAAATTGGCATAGTGGTCCTGCATTGCTCCTGTCTGCGTGTTGCCAGATCCAGTTATAAGAATGTCATCGGCAATGCAGAAAATCCCTTTCAGTCCAGAAAGTGCTGCACGTATTCGTGCCTGAAAAATTTCTGACGATACACAAAGTCCGTAAGGTAGCCTAATGCATTTGAATTACCCCAGGGGCGTGTCAAAATTGCATAGAAGACTTGATTCTTGGTCAAGCTGAAGCTTGTTGAAGGCATTTTTACAATCCACTGTACTAAAAACTCGAACACCAGACAGCTTGTGCAAGATATCGTCGAGGGTCAGCATACAGTACCTGCTTCTGATCAGCGCAGAGTTTGGGGTCCTTGTAGGGTCAAGGCACAGTCTGAGTTTCCCGTTATTCTTGATGGTGACTACCAGCGCAGACACCCAGGCAGTCGGCTCCGTTACTGCCGTAATTATTCCTTGCGAAACCATTTGCTGAAGTTCGTTTTCAACTCTGTCCTTGACTGCAACTGCCATTCGACGCAGGGTAGCTGCACTGGTCGATACGACGGATCTATATCCAGATGGACAGTACCTTCCATCAATCCCAGATTTCCATCGAACAGGTCACCAAAACGAGCAAAGACATCGGCTTCAGTCAGCTGTCGGTCGAACGCAGGTGGCGAAACAGCTTCGATCGCACAGATGTTGTGTTCCATAACGCGTAGAAGGTCCAGTTCCTGACAAATTGACAAGCCAAGAATTGAACTGTCATGATCAGTGACATAAATTTCTGTCTGTAATTGTTTTTTCGTCGTCGGATGAGTAATCGTGACGTCGATAACTCCTGCAGTCGGCAGCTCTAGACTGCTAAACATTCGCAGAACTGATTTCGCTAGACGCAGCGCTGGTCGCAAAGGAAGGTTTTCGTAAATCGACGATGAAATGGCTGTGATCGTAGATCCAGAATCGATCATAAAACGGACACTCATTCCATTTATCAACAAATGCGTAAATACACGGTCTCCTGAATCAGTAGAATTCAGAACGAGAACGGATTCGAAAGAATCAGACAGCTGCTTGATGCTTTCGTACGAGGTATTTCTCTTATCACACTGGGCAGCGTAATGGTTGTTCTCATTGCAGCGGCGGTACACAGCGCCAAAAGCTGGACAGTTATTCCTGCCGCGCTAATGGCAACGTCCACTGAAACGACAAGAGTCTCTAACTGTACATTTCGCAGGGCGGTTCCGGTGTTGACTCGGATGCCTTTGATCTCAGGTCTCGTGTCGACGATTCCCTTGTTTCGCTCCATCGTGCTGACGACGATGCTGACTTTGATAACGGCGAAGCGGAGGGTCGCGACGCAAAGCGTTGACTGCTTCCGTATTCGTGATGGCTTTGAATTGGCGGACGGTCTTGTGCCTCTTGTGCCTTGCAGACGTCAATGGTCTTTTGGAGGTCGAGTCCTTGCGTCCCAAGCAGCTTCCGGCGGGTTACGTCGTCGCGGATCCCCAAGACAATACGGTCGCGAATCATGGAAGATTCCGCTGCACCGAATCCACACGAGCAGACAAGGCCTTGGAATCGACGGAGCTCCACACATAAGTTCGCCGCATTCAGATCCAGTTTCTCCGGCAGAGGAATGTTCGATTGGGTCATCATAATAATTGATGTTCACTTATTTCTAATTAAACGCATAGCTTCGGGTTCGTTTCCGCTGAATGACACCATGTGGCGTTTTCCCAACTCCTAGCTTGTACTGTTAACGTATAGAGTGTTAAACTATAATCAACAGACTCAGACTCAATTATATTATAACTATATATTATTATTATTATTATTATTATTATTATTATTATTATTATTATTATTATTATTGTTATTATTATTCGTATCCAGAACCAACTGAGTAACTGAGAGTCTGTGTGTGAGCGACTGCCTGTGAACTAACTCTACTCTGTAGTATATATTCTAAGACTCTAGCAATGCCGCAAGTCGGTCGCTTAGCTATTGGTTGAGGCGTGGCTATAAGTATCGAATCACGCCACAATTCTTCTTTCAATTACTGTTCTTAGTCATGATTCCCTTGTACTACGTGCTCAATCCAGTTCCTCTGTCTTTTTTATGGTGCTGATTAACGATCTTTGGTCGTTCACCATTTGTAGTACTTCATCGTTTGTTTTCTTGTCCGTCCACTTGATGTTTTCCATTCTTCTACATATCCACATTTCGAATGCTTCCAGCTTTTGTATGTCCTTCTTCTGGAGAGTACAGGTTTCTGAGGCATATAAAGTGACACTCCATATCAACGTTTTTTATCATATACTGTACATAATGACTCTTAACAAAGTCATGACCACATCTGAATCAGAACAAAACATCAACTTCACCGTTAATGGACTACCACTAGAAAATGTTACATCATTCCAATACCTAGGCTCACTAATCCACGCAAATGCCAAATGTTCAATGGAAATTCAAGAAAGATTGAATACAGGAAAAAGAGCGCTATTGAAACTATGGAAGAGTCACAACCTGCAAAATAATATAAAGATCAGGTTGTGGAAAGCATAGGTTTGGCCAGTTGTCACATACTGTTCAGAAAGCTGGACACTTGAATAAAGAAGATGAACGAAGAAACGGTTAAGTTATGGAAAAATATTGAAAGAGAGCATTTTGGAACATTTGACTAGGCATACAATTGTTAAAGATAGTCAGCACGGATTTACAAAGGGTCGCTCATGCCTGACCAACCTGTTGGACTTTCTGGAGGAGGTTTTTGATAAACTAGATGAGGGCAAGGCAGTAGACATAATATATCTAGATTTTGCCAAAGCTTTTGATAAAGTGCCACACATAAGGCTGGCTGAAGACCTGTGGAATAAGGGGAAATATTCTCAGATGGATTAAAAATTGGTTGAAGGGAAGAAGACAGAAGGTTGGCATTAGGGGAGGCCATTCGGAATGGGCAAGAGTTATTAGTGGAGTGCCTCAGGGCTCAGTTTTGGGGCCATTGCTTTTTCTAATATATATAAATCAGCGATTCTCAACCTGTGGGTCGCGACCCCCAAGGGGGTCGAATGACGATTTGCCAGGGGGTCGCCGGAGACCTTCAGAAATATAGGGTTGTCTCTTTTATTGTTATTGCTCAAAATTTACTCATTTTAACATGTAAAAAGGCTGACAAGCAAAAAGAAAAAAGGTCGTCAAGACATTTTATTCTGCAGGGGCTCGAATTCTCTCGGCGGGCCTGGTTGGGGGTCGCCACATCATGGGAATTGAATTAAAAGGGTCGCGGCACTATAAAGGTTGAGAACCGCTGATATAAATGATATCGACGAAGGATTACTATCCAAAATTTCAAAGTTTGCCGATGATATAAAGATATGTAGAAATATAGACTCGGAGGATGATGCTCAAATTTTAAAGGAAGATCTGAGGAAATTGTTTCATTGGTCTGTGGTTTTTTCAATATTGAGAAATCATAAATGTGCTGTAATGCATGTTGGAAAATCTAATAATGGCAATGAATATTCTTGAGGGGGGAAGGTTCTAAGTTCTAACCACAACAGAAAGAGAAGGAGACTTGGGGGTAATCATCCATAGAAGTGTGAATCCATCTCACCAATGCATGGAGGCAGCAAAAAGGGTAACCAAATGTTGGGAATGATAAAAAGAGACAAACATATAATCACAAAACTTTATAAGTAATTAGTAAGGCCTCATCTAGAATACTGTGTTCAGGCATGGAATCCATTCTTGAAAAAAGATATAGAGCTTTTAGAAAAAGTGCAAAGACGAGCAACGAAGACGGTCAATGGGTGACATAATTAAGGTGACCGGAAGATTCGGTACCGGAAGATTCGGGACGGAAGATTCGGGACGGAAGATTCGGTACCGGAAAATTCGGCACCGGTCACGGAAGATTCGGTACCGTTGGGTGCGCGGGACCCGCTGGGGCTCATGCCACCTTATTGCCCCCGTGGGGTGGGCGGATAAGACCGTTCTAACGCGGGGTAGGGAAATAACGACAAGCTACGATAGTAATCGCACGGCGGGTGGGAGCGGTCCGGGAGCCGTTGAATCGGGTCAATTTTCCCTCCGGAAACGGCCTAGCTTAAACCCTGCCTTGCTTTACATGTAAAACGCACTACCGTAGCATATCTATCTATTTTGGGCCTTTTCTAGAAGGTCGCATTAAACGGCTCAAGTTCCCTGCACGTATTGCGAGTTTAAAATCTGTTTACATCCATTAAGTCGCTGGGAGGAGCAAAAGCGCGCCTGAACGCTGGGTGTCCGCTAATGACGCGCGACAGTTAAAGCGGACAATTACCAGCAGCAGGTGAGGCGTCATCTTATGTGTATGTCGAACCGGTACCGAATTATCCGGTACCGAATCTTCCGGTACCGAATCTTCCGGGAACCCATAATTAATGCTACGAAAAAAACTAAAATATTGTGGGCTGACAACATTAGAAAGAAGAGAGAGAGAGGGCATTTGATAGAAACATACAAAATAATGACTGGGAAAGTAGATGTGTCATACGATCGATTCTTTACAAGTTTACATTGGCACACTATAGTAGCACAAGAGGCCACAAATGCTAATTGTTTAAGCAGAGGGTCGGTCCAAGAAAGAATTTTTTTTAGTGTAAGAGTTGTGGACAAATGGAACAGTATGGACGAGGTGGGAGTGACAGTTGAAACAGTAAACGGATTCAAAGGCTATCTCGATAAACTAAGTTATTTGAATGCAGATGGTTTTCCATCAGTGGTTTTCAGACAGTCTTAGTTGCCTCTTAAACCACTTAAAATCACATTATTATAATTGAAGCCTTTGAAATGAAAGGATTACGACAAATTCTAAGAGTTTTATAGACAGCAAACAAGAACAAATGAGTGGGTACTAGATAAGGCAGGTACGGCAAGAAGTCTGCTGAACAACATTAAAAAGGCAAAGTATGTTATTTTGGACACGTCATGAGAAAAGGCTTTTTCCTAGAAAAATAACTAATTAAAGGAACATTATCCGGCGGAAGACCAAGAACAGCCGGGCTAGACAACATAACATGGACTGGACTCTCGTTTCAAAACATGATTCGGAAAACAGAAGAACGACAGACATGGAGAGATGTGATACATAGTATAGCCGGTAGCCCAACCTCGCATCGATGATGGCTAAAGAACAGAACAGAACAGAACAGAACAGAACAGAACAGAACAGAACAGAACAGAACAGAACAGAACAGAACAGAACAGAACAGAACAGAACAGAACAGAACAGAACAGAACAGAACAGAACAGAACAGAACAGAACAGAACAGAACAGAACAGAACAGAACAATGGCACATAGAATGTAATAATATTCATGATATTAAAAGTCTATGTACTAGCTCAAGAGTTGTTGCAGGCTTGGAGAATTTGACAGGCGTCTAGCCGCAGGAACACCGTCCATGTATCACGTGACCCTCCGTGTATCACGTGACCAATAGTGTGCATGTTTGTGTGTAGGGTCATGTAATGTAATGTAATTAGCTATTTATATTGCGCCTAATCAATCGATGTTAGCAAGCGCATTACAATTAATGTCAATTATGTCAATTATTATATGCACAATTAAACAGATGTGTCTTCAAATGTTAACGGACAGCGACGGGCGACTTTATGTTCCATAGCGCTGGTGGTGGGTTTCGGAAGGGAAAAAGAACACGGGATGCAATCGGATGCTTAAGAATGCTAAGTGAGAGAAGACTTCAAAATGGAAAAAATATCTATATATGCTTCGTGGATTACGAAAAAGCGTTTGACAGAGTAGATTGGAGGATTTTGATGAGAGCACTGAAAAGGGTGGGAGTGGATTGGAGAGACAGAAGACTGATAGCAAACCTATACCTTGGACAGTCAGTGAAGGTGAGAATAGAGGGAGAACTGAGTGAATCGTGTATGATTGGGAGAGGAGTAAGGCAGGATGTCCACTGTCACCGCTGTTGTTTAACATATACATCGAAGAATTAGTACAAGAGGCGATGGAGAATACAGATAAGGAGTAAAAGTCGGAGGAGTACTACTAAAGGCGCTGCGCTTCGCAGACGATCAGGCCATGCTAGCAAGCAATCAAAAGGGGCTTCAGGAAGTAATGGATAAACTGATACAAGTGTCAGAAAAGTATGGAATGAGAATCAATACAAAAAGACTAAAGTTATGGTAATAAGTAAAAAGAAGGAATGAGAGTAGACATAAAGGTTTACGGACAGATCATAGAGCAAGTGACGGAATTTAGCTATCTAGAAGTCTGATAACAACTGATGCCAGATGTAATAAAGAGATAAGAAGACGTATAGCAATAGCAAAGGAAGCTTTTACAAGAGAAAGGAGCTGATGCAAAGTAAACTAAAACTAAACCTAAAAAGAGATTGGTAAAAACATTGATATGGAGTGTGGCGTTGTATGGGGCGGAGACGTGGACAATGAGAAAGGAAGATATAAAACGATTAGAGGCTTTTGAAATGTGGATTTGGAGGAAAATGCTAAAAGTAAAATACACAGAGCATAAAACAAACGAGGAAGTCATGAAGGAGATAGAGGAAGAAAGAAGCCTGATAGATACAATCCGGAAAAGGCAGAGAAATTGTATGGGACATGTCCTCCGGCATGACTCTCTACTAAGAACAATAATCGAAGGAAAAATGGAGGGAAAGAGAGTGAGAGGTAGACCGAGAAAGATGATGTTGGAGTGGATGATGAATAAAGGATATCAGGAACTCAAAGAAGAAGCAAGCAATCGATCGGAGTGGAGAAACTGGATACCTGGACCTGTCGAGAGACAGAAACACTGATGATGAGCGCTGGTGGAAGGGCGTTCCAGGCATGGGGTCCAGCGTACGAGAAGGCTCGTTGTCCCATGACTGTCTGAAGACGAGGTTTCTGGTATTGACTGGTAGAGGCTGATCGTAGGCCTGGTCTACCAAATGCTAACGGACAGCGACGGGCGACTTTATGTTCCATAGCGCTGGTGGAAGGGCGTTCCAGGCATGGGGTCCAGCGTACGAGAAGGCTCGTTGCCCCATGACTGTCCGAAGACGAGGTTTCTGGTATTGACTGGTAGAGGCTGATCGTAGGCCTGGTCTACCAATGGCGGTTGATGTTGGCTGGAGCAGATCGGCCAGATAGGTCGGACAAAGGCCATTCTGTGCACAGAACATCAGCGTGCATAGTTTGTGTTGTATCCGTGACCGGACAGGAAGCCAATGAAGTTCGCGAAGCGCCGGAGTGACGTGGTCTCGAGGTTTCAGGTCCAGCACCAGACGTGCAGCAGCATTTTGTACGCGCTGCAGGTTGGTCAGTGTAGACTTTGGAAGGCCGGCAAGAACGGAATTACAATAGTCTAGTCTAGACAGAACAAACGCAGAAACCAGTTGCGAGGCGACTTCTTTGCCAGCGATTCGACAAATCTGGCGGATACGTCGTATGTGATAGAAGCAGCTCTTAGCTAACTGTCCAACATGTTGTTTCATGGTCAATTCGTTGTCGAACAGTACTCCGAGATCTCTGACGACGGAAGAAGGGCGGACAATGGTGTCCTGAAGTGCCAGGCTGCAATCAGTGTTAGACAGCTTAATTATGTTAGCATGTGAGCCAAACCATGCAAGCTCAGTCTTGGAAGCATTAAGTTGCAATCGTCGTGAGGAACACCATCCTTGGACCTCTGTGATGCAATTTTTGAGACGACCAAGAGCAAGACCGACGTCTTTAACGTCCACATGGTCGTAGATCTGTTTATCATCAGCAAAAATATGATGGCGAAGATCATGACGTTGAAAAATGAGGGCAAAGTGTTCTGTGTATGTGATGAAGGCAATCGGTCCCAAAGACGAGCCCTGGGGCACAGAGCACTCGAGATACAAAGCTGACGAGGAATCATTGAGGTGGCGAAATATCTGCTCGCGTCCAGTGAGGTAAGAACGAAACCAGCCAAGGGGAACTCAGCTGACTCCGAAACGTTCCTTCAGGACACGGAGCAGTATGGCATGATCCACCGTGTCGAAAGCCGAGCTGAGGTCAAGTAGTAGGCCTACAAGTGCAGTGACCTTGCCATCATCTATGGCGCGCACGAGGTCGTTGTGGACTTTAATTACCGCTGTTTCTGTTGAGTGAAATCGCAGATATGCAGATTGATGAACTGGTAAAAGGTGATTGCGCTCAGAAAACTCAACAAATCGAGCAACGACTGTTCGCTCCACGAGCTTCGACACAAAGCTCAAGTTGGAAATTGGTCGAAAAGATTTCAGATCTCCTGGATCAAACGTTGGCTTCTTCAGGCGGGGAAGGACGATAGCCGATTTGCAGGCATCGCCGCATCGGCACAGTTTCCAGTGTCCAAAGAAGTGTTGCACATCAGACTAAGCAGAGGAGCGATGACATCAGCAACCTCACGTAACAGCCAGGTAGGGATCGGATCAAGCGAGCATTGCTTGTTTGGCAACTTTGATAACAGAGCTTTGATCTCAGTTGGTGTTACCGGATAGAAAGAGAAAGGCGGGGTTTGTCTTTTAACGATCTCCACCTTAGGTGCATTAGATGTCTGCTCACGAATTCGAGCAATCTTCTCCGTAAAAAAGGTGGCAAAGTCGTTGACCTTGAAGTGTGATACAGAGGTCGGAGGCGGTTTGGCAAGCCGATCAACTTTAGCCCAGAACGCCCGACTGTTTCCTCCGCAGCTTTGAATTTCCAGTCAGGGTCAGCGTTAAGGTTAACTCTAACTCTAACCCTAACCCTAACCCTAACCCTAAACCCTACCGAAGCACTAACCCTAACCCATACTGATACATTAGGGGTCGCGTAGTGATACCTTACGTCGCTCGTCTCCACATTATTGGTCACATGATACACGGACGGACACGTGATACATGGACGGTGTTCCTGCGGCTAGTAACCATAGAGAATTTGGAGCCCAATATTCGTCAGAATGAATATGAAATTTGAATGAATATTTATTTGCCATCTTTATTGGGTGGCTGATGAGAATATAAAATTATCAATGATATAATTCCAAAGCAGCGAAGTACAATATTTGAAATTTTACTCATTTTCTGCTTGTTCGGTGATATATTTGTTTTGCTCTTTGCGACAAAGTATGGTGGTTTTCGACGCTTGTTCGAGAATTTTGGGCCGACTGCGTTGCCTAAACGATTGCGCCGAGGCTCTCTTTAATGGACAGCCATTTCCAGAGTGCGTCTGTTATGTTCCTGGAGAAATAGAGTTTAAGCCGAAAAAGCCGTTCACGTTGTTTATATATGCGAAGCCGGAGATATCCAGTCAGAAAACAGAAATACTCTGTACGTCGAAACATCGCATTTTCCTCTTTGGCTTCAATGACAATTCAAACATTGGAGGTCGCTGGGTTAAAATTAAGACGGTATGGTATATTCTTTAAATTTAGAATGAATTTGAGTAAGGTGCTTGCCTGTTTTGGATCTGGCGTCACATTACGAAAATGTACATGAAAATTGGTAATGTGCTAATATTGACCAATAAAATTATGGATTGCTTCAATTTGCTTGTTCGCTCAATGAAAACCAGCTGCGAATCATAATTTCCGTTTCTTAGCTTAGTGCCTTGGAAAACACCAGCTAAAAATAGTAAGTACGTATAAGACAAAGTTGTTTGCTACTTAGAATGCCTTTGCTACTATCAACATATCTCCAAGAATTTAACAAAACAATAATTATTGTGCCACATGAAACTTGACTTGTTGGAGTAAAGTATGTTAAAGTTAGCAGACTTTATTTACCGTAGTCTACTGTTCTAATAAGTTGCACAGTACTAGATTAAGTAGCTTCTGCGGTAAATTAGTTACTCGATGTATAAATTCATGAGATTTTACTTGCCTACACAGTTTTAAAATCTATCCAAATGAGTAAAGCTCTTGATTGAGGCTAGGGCTGGTCCGAATATTCGCTTCGTATTCGCTTCAGCGCAGAATAGTGTGACGAATAGTCTATTCGTATTCGTTCAAATAGTGCTGGTAAAAACGAATATGAATAGTGTTCACATGACATTAAAAATTCTAATATAGTTTACTACTTCGGTTTAGTAAATTCAAGTGCCAGAGATAACATTTTGTTCTATTTTCCCAGCTGAAACAGCACTATACAAATGTAGGCCTATTAATCCAAACTTGCGCTAAAAGAATTATCCTGGGTAGAATATGTCAATCTATTAGTTAAACCATACGGTAATGTTAGTAAAACGTATTTGAATTAAATTTCTTCATTAAATAAAAATTAAAATCAAATATTGTTGCTTCAGCTAGCGATGGATAGGCGAAGCTCGATTTGGAAGTTGCTTAATATTTGTGAAGATGAAATTAAAGCAACGTGCATGTTGATGTGCAGTACTGTCATTTTTCATGGCGGTGGTTCCTTGATGTTGTTCAGAACAACCGATGCATAATCATGTCGTACAAACACACGGCTGAGTAAGAACAGATGGTCTTTAAAGTCTTTACTTCTACTTTGCATGTTCGATTTGTCTTTTGTCCACACTGGAAGTTGCTAAACTATACGTATATATAAATTATACAAGGATTCTTATAAGTAGTAATAGTATTATAGCAGCACACAGCACTATTGCTGACCGCATTATGGTGACTTGCGTCGGGAGGGGTATGGTATACACTATTCGTATTCGTTATTCGTCGAATAGTGAAGCCGACTATTAGTATTCGCCCGAATAGCTCAAAACCCCTATTCGGACCAGCCCTAATTGTGGCCATAGCTTATAACTAGAAATCATATATGTTGTTTTATGGCATTTTGTATTTTAAATTAAAAAACCAGAATAGTCAGTTTTAAGTTATTTAATCTTTGATTCTTGAATTGAAACATAGACTAAATCTTATGATATGCATGTTGCAAATAGCCATAGATGTTCCATTTAAATTTTTGAGTCTAAAAAAGAAACATAAACTTGTACAAGCCACACAGATTTGTAATTGCTCCTCAAATTGCTTAAAATGCATTTTATAATGACTTTTGTATCAAAAATTGATCTGAATTTTCCCTCAATAATCAAACTAATGTGTGTGAAAAGTCGTAACTTGTGATTGGGTGTTGGCCCTAGTTGTAAACAAGCCTTTGATTAGTAGCATAATGTGTAAAGGTAAAGGTAGTCCCATATTCGATTTTCGAGCATTGGGGCCGGTGCTGATCTCCTGTTACTAGGCAAGCAGCAATGCAGGTGGCTTGCGCCATTAATCTAGAGTAGGTTGCCACTACTTTCTCTCGACCCACATTTTACCCTTTGCAGCTTAGCGCTGCTACCAATTTATCGACGCCTAAGCGATGAACGGCTTGGTTGGCCGCCGGCACCACGGCTAGAATCCGGGATGGTCACCCATCCAAGTACTAACCGCGCTCGATGTTGCTTAACTTTGGTGTTCTGACGGGAACTGATTGCACAGCGCCAAGTAGGCTGGGCATAATGTGACAGGTACATAATTTGATTGGGCCAATTCAGCGCATAACCAAATTTTCATGAACGTTTTCGTAATATGCTACCCAGGGACCTTAATTTCTATGATTTGTAGGAGCAGTTTGCAGTGTGATTCCAGTTGCTCATTATATTTTAGTTCCAGTTTCAGTTCCGTTTTGCAAACTTATTTTTCAGTTCCCATTTCACTTTCAGTTATGTATATTTTTTAGTTTCAGTTTCAGTTGCAGGTATTTTTCAGTTCCAGTTTTTAGTCGTCTCAGTTAATTTTCCACAGGGCGAGTTGTTAACAGTAACAAGACATTTACTTTTGTCGGCAATCTTATCATACCGAAAATATTCCCAAATCACACTCTCTTTTTGACGGCCACTGGTTATCTTAAAGCTCATTGTTAAAATGTTACTATTATGTTTGATTAGGTGGCCTATACAACTGTCACGTTCAATGTGCACTGCGTAGTAAACTACACCGTCACCGCCAACAAACAATGCAATACAATAAAGTTGGAACTTGCATGGAGTCCTGATCTTTGCTAAAGTAGGTCAATCAGCAAAGCAGCGTGCACTCCGTGCAGGCCTTACAGGCTACAGCTAGGTAGACAAATACCGCCAATTGGGGCCAAAGAACTACTGTAACTGTGGGTCCTGACGTCCTGTTGCCCAGGCCGGCGATTGGTCGAGCGAGCAGTAAACAACTGGACTATTGAGTATTGACCTACATGTGGACAATAGATATTAGATCAATAGTCAACCTTTCATGCACACAGCTGCACTGATGGCAATACAATATTCAGATTACTGAAACTGAAACGATACTGATATGACTCGATTTTCAGTTTCAGTTGCTTATTTTCCAGTTTCAGTTTTTGTTGCAGTTTTGCGTATTTTCCAGTTCCAGTTCTCGTCAACAGATTTATTATTTATCAGTTATTGGATATTTCAGTTTCAGTTAACGGGAATGGAATCACACTGGCAGTTTGCCTCATTTAGTTTTGTCAGGTAGTCAATACGTTTGATAGCATTGATATATTAGCACAGATTTTACAGAAGCTGTTCTAAATGTCTTTAAAGCCCCATTTGTAATAGCTTGTTCTTAACGACTCCACTTAGCCATAGTCTACATTCTATCAATTTTGGAATGTCAGAAGGTATTGTGTGATTGCTTTGCTTTAGCAAACTGGCTACTACTTGCAGTAGAGGAAAATGGCAGAAGAAAATGGAGGGCCATGTAGTTGGTTAAGTTTCATTTGATCAATTCTGCTTTCCAATCAATATATATAAGTTTGGTGGTGGTTGGGCATTGAATAGTGTTTAGTCCACAACTTTGGGGTAATTTTTGATGAAACAGAGTCATCTAAATAACACAATAGACATGCCTTGGTGACTCTTTTGGTAGAGCATCACCTCTGAACCCAGGAGATGTTTTATTGACCTGTGTTCAATACCAGAGCAATTAGAGATTTTATTTCTCAGGCAGTCACATGTCCGCTGGTATGGAGTGGACGTTGAAATGCAGTAGAACAGGGATACTCTAACTTTATTGAAGCCGGTCCACATTCCATCTTCTATCATTAGTGAAGGTCCATTAGTTACAAGGAAAATCCTATTATTCTTGTGCCTACTACGGTGTAGTAGTCGACTAGACTTCGGGTCATCCTAATAGACTGTTATAAGTGAACCAAGGCAAGAGATGCAAATGACAAATCCATAAATGCAAATGATAAATTTTAGACTTTGTGATAGCATATTGGTGATCCCCAGCGTGAAAACTGTTTTCAAGGTCATAAGTTTTTGGAGCTGGGTCTGGAGCAAAGCCCCAGTTGTAGACATTTTTAATAGCATAATATTAGAAATAGACGGTGAGCTCTGGTGCATATTTTAAAGACTTTACCGGTAACCATAGGTGTTGCAAGCATATAAAAATAAAAATAAAATGTGTTTATTTCTAAAAATATAAAAAACGTAAAAACGTTGAGAATTTAAATGATTTACTTTTTAGGCAACACAAAAATTAATATGTTAATTCTGTACAATATTGACATAACTAGTTTAAGAAAAGCAAGACACTACAAAGCATTCATTATTAATGCAGAAAATGCTAAATTTAGGCCTATATATGTAGAAGAGGTAGACCTACTGTATATAATCGCGGATAGGTCGATCTAACAGATAAGTCAACCCTGTTTTTCGGTAAAAAATTAAGGAAATTGGCTATGACCCGCATATAAGTCGAAAACGAAACTTTAGGAGCCTACAGACTTCTTGAATTGCATAATTACACCTGATCTACATTGAAATTGGGTCAACAGACGGACACTCTATTCCCCAATCCCGGCGTCTCCAAGCCGTTTGCAGGCCAACATGGTTGGGGTGTTTGTTGTTCACTTGCTATAACCCATAATGCCGGTTTGGAGCCCTCCGACTGCTTAGTACGTGTATGCGCTGCCTTGGAAGATTGTCGTTCTTGGTAGTTTGCCAGCATCTTGCGCTGGGTTTTAGCGCTAAATTTTTTGAGTGCAGACTTCTCATTATTTTTGTGGGGTCCTCTGCACTTTCTCTGGGTAGATTTGGATGTTTTTGGTTGTTTGCCGTGGAGTGTCTGGACCGCCATCTTGGACCGGCCTTTATTCCATCGATGTTAGTTATAGGCTGATTTATATAGCGCTATTGTCCTAGTGGACGTGGCCGGTAGAGCTCTACGGTAGACTCTGAGACGGGCGTTTCCAAGACTAGATGGAACAACTGCTGTCTGCTGTGAATGTTTCTTTTATGAAAGACCGCTTTCTATAGGATTCACCACCGTATTCGTCAAGGCAGAGAATTCCGTCATTCTATCACAATGGACTTTCAAGATCATCATCCTATGTTCGCATTGACATGCCAACAATGTCAGAGCACCTTTGACTGTGGCTTTGGCTTTGTTACGGCGCTTTTGAAGTTGTTTCAGATAATAATAATAATAATAATAATAATAATAATAATAATAATAATAATAATAATAATGCATTGCGATTACAGTGGGCGTTATGATTCATCTGGACCGCAGGCACATTGTTTACTAGACCAGAATGCATTGTGCTGGTGATTGTTGCCTAGAGCTGGGCTGTCAACCGTAAAACTAGGTCATAGTGGGACTTTACAAAAGCAACCTGGGTGGTCTCAGCCAAAGCCTGTAATGCCTTAAGGGCAAAAGCATTAGTTAGCAATAGTTTTGTTGGCATGCCATTAATTGTTGAGGCTAACTGGAATTGCCTTGGACATTCGCCACGGCCAAATATTAGTTTTTTGAAAGTATTTTCCTCGGCAAATAATACGCACACAATTAGTTCAAAATGTAAAAATTAAATCAAACTCTTAACCTTTTCCTCGGGTTAGCCGTTTTAAGACGGCGGCGGAAAACTTTGACCAAACGGGGTTAGCCGTCTATAAACGGCGCGCTATATAAGCGACTGCATACTGCGGACCTGCACGATTTTCAAAAATCCAACGCGGGGACCGAGTTAGCTCACATCCATTCGATAGGGGCGGCAGCACCGTTTTGATAATACTGACTATATATGCAAGGGATATTGACTGTAGACTGACCCAAGGCTGGAAAATGTATAGGAAAAATCTTCAGCCGGAGGCTAGAATGGCCATAACTACGCCGAATATGGTCCGATCTTCAAAATTTTTGCACTATTCTGTTCCAATTACACCTCCCAACAACTTTCCCGCTCACAGTTGGGGCACCGCTGAAAATTTTTTTTTATTGAGCTTTGAAAAATTTTTGTCGGAGATGGTCTGATTTTGGGGTGTAGAGTGGACCCTACCCCCAAATTTTTTTTTTGCATGGATGGTTGAAAGCCCAATAAAATGCTCAACAATGGTGCAAACCGCATCTTTCTAGCTTCTATATAGCCTGAAATATACCGAGTTGTTCGGTTTTTTCACATTGAAAATCCGTTCAGCGAATTGTCATTTCAGCAAGCAATTGGTACTTGGGTATGAAACTCCATAACTACCCCAGATATGGTCCGATCTTCAAAATTTTTGCACCATTCTGTTCCAATTACACTCCTCTAGAACTCTATCGCTCACATTTGGGGTTTACCGCTGAAGACGTTTTGCTATTGACCTTTGATCAAAATTTGAACAAAATGTTGGGAGGGGTCCGATTTGGGGTGTAGAGTGGTCCCTACCCCAACTTTTTTTTTTTGGCACGGATGGATAGAAAGAGCAATAAAAATGCTTAACAACGGTGCAAACCGCATCTTTCTAGCTTCTTTATAGCCTGAAATTTAGTAAGTTTATAACATATATGTTCACGTTTTCATACGAACGCCTTTTCCAAAAATTAATTCCCCCGACGCGGGATGACTTTAAAAATTTAATTCCCCCTTTAAAAGGTTAATAGGTCTATATAATTCCATTTCATCTAAATATTAAAGTCTATGGTTTCCGCCGACCTCCGCCATTTCCGTTTGCGAATGCGGCCGCCTTTCGAATTTTTAGAAAATAAAGTTAATAAATATCAATACTCATCCTAGAATGTCTAATCCGAAATTAAGTAGCAAGATTTGGAAATTTTTAATTTCTCTCTGGACTCGGAGATACCGCTACTAGTACTACTCTGTTCGTACCCGGTTCCGGCAAATGACACATCTCGGATTCGGTACTCAGTGAAAATTGTTTACCTGGTTGGTCCCTAATTAATTGATAGACTAAAGCTAACTGCCGTAGAGCGACGGTGCCTACTTAAGAAAAGATCCAAACAGCCAGTGTCTTTTGATGGAAGCGTCTTTAAATATCAGTAAACGCAACATGGCTTAACGTTGTAATTCATTAGAAATGCGTTTCTTTCCCAAAATTCTTTAGAAAATAGCATTGACTCGCAGATAAGTCGACTCTGCGTTTTTAAGTGAATCTTTAGGCATAAATTTCTCGAGTTATCCGCGAATATATACGGTACTTGGTAGTCATATGATTTACTTCATTGTCAGTACAGTGATATCACCGATCCACGGGCAACATGAGACTGTAGACTGTCAGCCAGTTATTCTATCAGACATTACACACTGAATGACATCATAAAGCATGCCGCCATAAAGCTGGTATTCTGAGCACAAAAGAACTGCTGGGTCTCCTTCACTCCGATGGAAAGAGTGGATGGAGCCACTCTCATTCAATGGACCATTGGTAAAAACCTCACATGGGACATCACAACTGTAGACACTTGTGCCCAATCATATCTACATCTTACCTCAAAACTCACTTGGGGTCACAGAGTAAAATGCAACAATAAGCAAACACAACAAATATGTTGGTCTTCCCACATCATACAAGTTCATACTGATTGTGTTTGAGACAATGGGACCAAATAATGCAGAAGGCAGTGAGTTCATTACCAAAATTGGTCGACAAATACACTTGTTACTTCTTTAAGATAATTCTAGTTGTTCCAACATCCAAGGGAAAGTCCAGAGGCGTCATTTGAGGGGGCTGGGGGGGGGGGCGTGGCCCTCCAAGGAAATGAAAATATTAATTTATAATGTATTAATGTGCAAAAAATTGGAAAAAAATTGGAAAACATTGTAAATTTTCCAACATTGCTCCTAAAATTTGCCAAAATTGCTAAAAATTGGCAAAAAAATTGTAAAAAATTGGCAAAAAATTGGCAAAAATGCCTAAAATTTTCCAAAATTTGCCAAAATTTGTCCAAAATTTGCAAAAAAAAATTTCTCACCCCCAAAAAAAGTGTGAAATGACGCCACTGGGAAGGTCTTATCTAAAGTACTCCAGAGGAGAATAAGTACATATGTGGAAGAAGTACTTGGGGAAGAGCAAGCAGGATTTCGACCGAGAAGAAGCACAGTTGACCAACTATTTACTATTAGGCATCTCTTGGAAAAATATATTGAGACTAACAATACATGCTACATTAACTTTATTGATTACAAACAAACTTTTGATTCAGTGTGGCACGATGGACTGTGGCAAGCAATGAGAAATTTAGGTATTGAAGACAAATTAATAAACCTAATATGAGCAGTGTATAGAAAGGCAGAAAACGCAGTGAGGGTGGAACATGAACTAACAGACTGGTTCAAGACAGAAGTAGGAACAAGACAAGGATGTATTTTTTTGCCAATGCTATTTATCATAATTCTTGAGGCCACATACAAAATAGCAACCAAAAATACTTAAACATTGGTGTAAAGTGCTATGGAGAAAATATTTCTAATCTAAAGTTTGCAGTTGATGTCACCTTGCTTGCAGTATCCAGGAAAGATCTACAAAAATTGACAAAGTCAATATCACGAGCCACAGATTCGGCCTTACGATAAACTCAGCAAAAACTAAAACTATGGTGGTCAGAAAAACAGGAGAAAAGAAGATGCGATTAACTCTAGAAAGTACAGAAATTGAACAGGTCAAAAGATTTACATATGTAGGAGGATAAATAACGAGCAACGGAAGCCACCAAGAAGACATCAAACAGAAAGTAGCGAAAGGATTACAAACAATGGGAAGACTGAAACGCATCTGGAACTCTAAAGAAATTAAAATAAGCACCAAAGTCCAAATCTATAATACCGTTGACATTCCACAAATACTATATGGATCTGAAACCTGGGTTACAAAAAGAGAAGATGAAAAAAGACTACTTGTTGCAGAAATGAGCTGCCTAAGAAGAATTCTTGGAGTTCGTAGACTTGAAGAACTTAGAAATGAAGATATATGGCAGCGGATTGAGCTAAAGAATACCATCATGGACAGACTCAGAAAAAGAAGGCTTACATGGTATGGACATGTAAACAGGATGGAAGACTTGCAGTGATGTTAGTTCTTGTCCTGGTCCTTGTCCTTAAGGATTCCTTAAGGACCAATTTGAAGTTTTTGTCCTTGTCCTTGTCCTCGTCCTTGGGGAGTCAGTCCTCGTCCTAATCCTCGTCCTTGCAGATCGGGCCTTGTCCTGGTCCTTGTAACTTAGTCCTTGAAAAATCCTTATAAGGACCAAATTACTTGTATACCATTTTCAAAAGTTTTTTGACAATAATGTTCCAAGGTAAGAGTAGTATGTGGATTTATATTTACTTACTTGCTTTGAGTTACTCTAAATGTGTAGTAATTGTTGACTTTATTATACCAGTTGAGGAGTTTCCTTTATAATACCAGCTGAGGAGTTGATTCGTTAGCAGAATTATTCTTTGTTGCCCTGCGACGTCAGCTCCAATTGAATGAGTGTTTTTGCAAACAGTTTCTTAAGTAGACCTCATCGTGCGCGCATTACTGATCACTCAGTGAACAGCTGTTGGAAACACTTGTTTATTTGAAATGCAACAGTGTTGTTGACTTGATTATGTTTTACAACATTCTTTTTTTGCTTTTCTAATTTTGTGATTCAAATTGAAATTGTCTTTGGTTTTTCCTTTCTGACTTTTTTTGTCTGACAGAGATCGGTCCTTGTCCTTGATCCTTGTCCTTAGAGGTCAGTCCTTGTGGTCCTTGTGCTTGGGGGGTAAGTCCTCATCGTTGTCCTCGTCCTTGAATGGTCGGTCCTCGTTCTCATCTTTGTCCTTGTCCTTATTCTCGTTCTTGGAGGGTTGGTCCTTGTCCTTATCCTTGTCTTTGGAGGGTTGGTCCTTGTCCTTATCCTCGTTCTTGAGGGGTCGGTCCTTGTTAACATCACTGAAGACTCGAGACTTCCCAAAAAAGCACTCTACACATACAAGGAAGGTAAAAAAGGAAGAGGCAGGCCCAGAAAAAATGGATATACAA
The DNA here is from genome assembly GCA_018105865.1 of Metaphire vulgaris. Taxonomy (NCBI): domain Eukaryota; kingdom Metazoa; phylum Annelida; class Clitellata; order Crassiclitellata; family Megascolecidae; genus Metaphire; species Metaphire vulgaris. The sequence continues at coordinate 4,109,791 of CM030836.1, read as the reverse complement.
CATAAAATAAGATTTTAAAGAAAGACAACTGACAATTGCAGAAGGAGGAAAATTAACTTTTGACAAAAAGGCCTGGAAATGTTTTCTGACTAGCTATTGCCACTAATGAGTTGGCAGAGAGCAATTATGATGATGATGAATCCACTCTATCAAAGGCCTTCTCATACCCCATGAAGCATATGTTGACATCCTTGCCATGTTGAATACATCTTTCACTTAACACTCTTAGAAATCCTATAGCCTCGCAAGTTCCCATTCCTCTTCTAAATTCAAATTGGTCATTGCCAAGAAAGTGGATGCTTTCAACATTTGCCTGTATTCTTTTGGTAAGGATTTTCAAGACAATCTTGGCTGCATGACTAAGCAAGCCATTCATTCTATATTCTTCACAATTTACTGCATTCAATTTCTTCTCCACAGGAATCATAACGGTTTGTAGGAAATCCTCAAGCCATATCCCAGTTGGATATATGTCCCGACAGATTTGGTATATTTCCTTTTTACTCTTTTCTCCAAGTGATTTTAGGATTTCAGTGGGTGTATTATCAATGCCCTCTGCCTTGTTGTTTTCCATTTCCTCAATGGCCTTTTCTATCTCTTCCTCTATTATGTCTGGTCCTTTATCCTCCAGATCTTCCTTGTATTAATTTCCACCTATGTCCATGGGTCTGTTATCTTTCTTTTAAAGCATCGATTATATGGGTTTCTTTAACACATCCAGCTGGGATGAGATGGCTGCAGTAGCGGTAGGTTCCTGGTCCTGTAGCTGAGTAAGTGCTGTTGTTAGACACGTATTAGCGTGGTGTCCTTCCGCCAGTACTCACTTGGTTGGGCTGCTGCTCCCAATCCTGCATGATTTGTTTGGAGTAGTTTTCTCCTAGGATGGTTGCCTACCAAGGCTGATGCTCCCTGTCCTGCCCAGAGGAGTTTCGGTAAGTTGCGCCAGGCACCTACAGAAATCGTCGATAGCAAAAGCACTGTTGCAGGTTGGTTTCAACGCAGAACGGATGTGTTGTAGACCAGTACGTTGTCCATGATAGCAACGATAGTGACCTCAACTCCGTATTGAGATCACTGTTGAAAGACCAATTTCAAAGATACAATTGGCTACTGTTGTCATTTGTTGATGGGTTGGAGCGCATCTCAGGAGTTCGTTGTGTATGTACAAGAGTTCACGGTTAGACATGGTGTGGGCAGTTAAGCGTCTATTTCGCAAATGGATTGTACGTGAAATGACTAACTTGCAATGCGCTCACGTCATGAAAGACAAAATGCAGTAATATCAAAGTGATCAGGTGGCAACCATCTTGATCAATGAAGACTTTATACTATACTATACTATACTATGCTATTCTATACCATACTATACTATACTATACTATACTGTACTATACTATACTAACCATAATAGGAGATTGAAATGTAAAAGTTGGAAAAAATAGCACATGGAAAGGGCAATAGGAAATCATGGTATAGGAAAAGAAAATGAAAGAGGGGAATGACTATTAACTTTTTGCACCCTACACAAGCTTGCAATAATGAATACCTACTTTCAGAAAAAAGATAATATTTAGGAATGGTCTTGGCAGTCACCAGGTGGAAAGACAAAAACACGATTGACTATGTCATTATAAATAAGAAATGGATGTTGAACATACAAGATATAAGAACATGTTCAGCAAGTGTTGGATCAGATCACAAACTTATAATGTGTAAAATGAAAATGATGTTGAATAAATACAGAAAACAGGAACATGGGTATGGCTTTGATGTTGACAAATTAAAAGATGAGGAAATAAGGAAAAGATATCAAGACCAAATAGTACTAAAAATTAAAGATGTACCTAATGACACTGGAGTTGAAGATAGTTGGAATACAGTTAAGATGGCAGTAACAGAGGCAGCAGAGGAGGTGTTTGGGAGAAACAACAAAAACAACAGCAGGAATGGATAAGTCAAGAAGTAAAGACATTATATGAAATAAGAAGAAAACAAAGACAAGAAAATGTTGACAAGCATCAGACAAACTGGCTAACAATAGAAATCAAAAGGAAAATTAAGAGGGACAAAGAAATCTGGATCCAAAATAAATGCAATGAAATGCATGCGCATAACAGAACAAGGGATGCCTACAAAGAAATTAAACCTCTTTGGAGAATATGAAGCAAAAATTGCCAGTGAAAGACAAATCTGGAAAAAACAACTAATAAATAAAGAAGACATAAAAATAGATGGAAAGAACATTTTGAAGAACTTTATGATGGGAATATAATAGAAAAAGAAATTTTGAAATGTATCCCAAGCATGAATGATGTAAATACCACAGAAAACTCCACAAAAGAGGAAATAGACGAATCAATAAAAGAACTGAAAGCACACAAAGCTCCAGGAATGTATGAAATAACAACAGAAATGCTGAAAGGAGGCTGTCATACAGTACAAATGGAACTACATAAATTATCAAAAAAACTATATAATACAGAGGCAAAACCTGAGGATTGGTGTAAAGGGATATTAATACCAGTTTGCAAACAAAAAGGAGACAAGACATATTGTAATAATTTTAGAGGTATAACACTACTTAGTATTGTTGGAAAAGTTTATACTTAACTGATCCAAGAAAGATTAAGGAAACTTGTAGAACAAGTGATAGGAGAAGAGCAAGCTGGTTTTCGAACTGGAAGTAATGGATCAACTATTCACAATAAGGCAGCTGACAGAGAAGTGTTGTGGCGAAACCGGGCTCAGACGTTCGTTACTAGCTCTCTCTTGCTCTTATCAGATGGCCAGCCTGGCCCGCACACAGGGTTTTTATTATCTATCTAATTGATTTAGGCTCGTGGTAGTCCGATCTAGGCTTTTTGGCTTAGGATTTTCTATGCACTTCAGGCCTTCCTATCTCTATCTATATTCTCTGGTACTTTGCCTCTTGCGGCTCTTCTTATATATCTCTCTGGTACCTCTCTCTCTTTGCCTTCTGGTACCGACCTTCTATAGTCCGGTACTACTTGGTACCACTTAATCTCTGGTAGCACAGCTCTTGGTACCGACCTATCACTCGGTACCAATCACTATTCTCTCTTGGTACCGCATCCTATCACTCGACACCAAGCCTTTCTCTCTCCTGGTACCTTGATACCAATCCTTCCTAGCCGCTGGTACCGCTTCCTTTCCTCAGCTGAGCCTCTGGTATCACTTCTGTTCCTAGCTGGTATCACTCGGTACCCTTGGTACCACTGCACTATCGATACCGCTATCCTGCTTCTCAACCTGCCTCGGTACTGCTCTCTCTGCTGGTACCACTCTATTATCACTGCTTGTACCACCATTGGTACCGCCTTGCCTGAGCTCTTCACTTGGTACCACTTGGTACCACTCACTAAATCTCAGCGGCTGGTACCGCCTGTACTTCTACTTATCTTCCGATGGTACCACCTGGTACCGCTTCTTCTCTTCGTTGTCGGCACCTCTTGGTACTGGTATCCTCTTTCTTCTCCGTCGGTACTGCCTGGTACCGGTATCTACAAAGGTAAACTTACTTTCTCTCCCCTTCCCGAACACACGCTGCCCTCAGCTATCAGCCCTGAGCATTTATTCGGTCCTCCTTTTATAGAACTCGGTGGCCACTAAAACGGTGATGTCTAAAACCTAAGCTGTTCCTTTCTAATATCTCACTGTCGACTGGCGCCACCTACCGTATGACCTTATCACTCACTCTCTATACCTTTTTGGCAATTATCTGACTGTTGATTATTATTACTGGGCCTAAGATTTAATTGAATTATATTATTAATATTTTTATTAGCTTATTTGTGATTTCTCTACAGTATATGGAGGCAAACAGAAAACTATACACGAATTTCATAGACTGTAAAGAGGCTTCAGGATTTTGACAGTTTGGCATGAGGGTCTCTGTCAAGCCATGAGAAAAATTATAGGACTAATAAAATGACACATGAAAAAAGCAGCGAGCACAGTGAAAATTGATTTTGAAGTAACAGAATGGATAAAAACTAAAATTGCTACAGAACAAGTTGTGTCTTATCACCAACATTGTGTCCTATCACCAGCACTGTTCATAATTGTACTGGAGTGCATCTTTAAAATTGCACTAGAAGAAAGCACAGAAAGAATTCAAGATCTGCAGGAGGTGACAATGCTGTAAGTAATATGAACAAAAAATTTGGATTATAAATAAAAGAAAAATAGGTGATGGAAATAACAAAAGGAAATTCAAAACCCATGAACATAAAAGTGAATGGACATAATTGGAGCAAGTCAAGTCATTCAGATATGTTGGAGGGGTGATTGAAAGTGATTTATACAGCAAATTCTTTCATTTTCTTTTTCAATACCATGCATATCTCCTCCTCTTATAGTATTTAAGTATTTGTTATTATTAGTCTGTGATTCTTAGAAAGTTCTATTAATCTGCTACTTCCGTTGTTTTTGCATTTTAGCTCTTTGCCAAGTCTTCTTCTTTCCCTTCCATTCACATATTATATATAAGTAAGTTAAAGTTATTCCCAAGCACTAGAGGCTAGCCTCAAGGCTCATAGGAGCGGCGCTGATCTCCGTTTCTAGGCCCTCAGCCAGGCGACTGGTGCAAGGTTACATGATACGGGGCCAGTGTTCTCATGCAACGTGCCTGTTTACTTTGCGGATTAATCCGCTACTCATTTGCCATCGCCATCTGGCGAAAGAAGGCTGAGTTGACCGTAGGGCTCCCGCGGGAGTTGAACCCACAACCTTCTGCTCCATCATCCAACGTTGTTACCACTCTGCCATCTTCCTGCCCCATATTATATATATAATGATTATAATCAATACAATACAACAATGTACAGTTTTTTTATTTAATAATTTAATTTTGCAAAAAACAGTCTTCGGATTTTCCGGAACGCCGTCCGGATTTTCTGGAGCGCCGCTCCGCCTCGCTCCGGCACAAAAAAAGCCCTGAATATTTTCTTTCTATTTCTTCTGCATGGGCCATGGTCAGCATGTATACCATATTTGCACGATTATTACCCGCAGGTAATATAAGAAATTACAAACCGCAGCCCCCCTTGCGAGGTTAGTTAGTTAGTTAGTTAATATGCCAACTTATATAGCGCTATAGTCACTGCAGGCCAAGATCAAGAGCGCTTTAAAGATTGCACTTAAATGAGATGTTAAACAAGTGCGTCTTTAGTCTGGTAGCAAACGTTTCTAGACTAGTCGCGTTAGTCACAATGTCGAGGTATATTCATATGTGGGTTATACTGGAAACTTGAAACCTCATCAACGCCCAGTCAGCGCTCTCGGCGCCCTGTCCGCGCTCTCGGCGCCCTGTCAGCGCTCTCAGCACCCTGTCAGCGCCCCGTACATCTTAGCATAGACACTCCAAATACCTGAAGACCAGCACTTGCAGGTTATATTCGTGTGTGGCTTATGCTGGGACGCTGGAATATAATTCGTAATTTTCCGCGGGTGATACACATATGCGGGTTATATACGTGTGCAGGAGAGATGAAAGTGGTCTTGTGATGATAGGAGCATGTTTATTGAGATCCAAGCTCACTGCTCGCATTAATGCCCGACCAGACCTTACAATACATGTGACAACTGCAGAGGCATCTTCCTTCTGTCAATCACTGGGAAAATACTTACAAGATTGTGTCACGTGGTGGCTCTCTGAACACATTGCTGACATTGCAGTTCTATCAGAATCTCAATGCGGATTTCGCTCAAACTGTGGCACATGTGACATGCTCTTCTGTGCTTGAGAGTTGCAAGAAAAATGCCAAGAACTAAAACTTCCTCTATATGCAGTCTTCTTCGAGCTCAAGAAAGCATTTGATTTGTCCATCACCCCACACTTGGGCTTTACTGCATAAACTGGGATGTCCACCTGGCTTTATTTCAATGGGCAGATGCATGATGGAATGGCTGGACAAATCTCAACAACTGTCTCCCTTTCAGACGAATTCGAGATTGCAGGTGGACTTAAGCAAGTTTGCGTTCTCGTGTCCTTCTTGTTCATACTCTCCTATGCAACTGTAATCCACGAGCAGCTCAGAGTTTATCTGTGGTATCTATGTTTGTTTCCTCAGTGATGGCAAATATTTCAGCCTAGGCAGACTGAGAGCAGAATCAAAAACCCTAGAAGAGCTAATTCAGGAATTGCAATATGGAGATGATTGTGCTTTCTTTGCAACGAAATCAGTGAAGTAAACCTTTAGGAGCTATTTAGTAAGATTGCTTCTGCAGTAAATAACTTCGGGTTCAAGGTCAATCTATCCAAAACAGTGCTTCTCTGCCAACCAGCGCCGCGATGCCCAGCACACAAAATTACAATTTTGATCAACAATTATGAAATCAAACAGGTCAGAAAATTCACCACTTTGGTTCTGTATTAAGTTATAACTTACTAATGGTTGATGAAATCGAATCCAAACTACAGAAGGCTGCTTCATGTTTTGGCTACCTGCGACAATATCTCTGGAATGTTGAAAGTATCAAACTGCAGACAAAGATCAGCATCTATAACGTTGTGGTAATGAGTTTTCTCATATATGGTGGCGAATCCAGATGACATGTCAGAGCCCTTGAAGCTTTCCATGCACACTATCCGATCGATTCTCTCGATTCACTGATATGACAAGGGTCCCTTACACTGAAATACTGAAGAAAGCCAACTGCATAAGTGTAGAAGGAACTTTTTCAAAGATGCTTTCTAAGATGGACTTTCACATGCACAGCATGGAGGACACTTGTCTCGTGAAGATACTTTTGTATGGCGATCATGTAAATGGCCAGTAATCATGAAGAGGTCAATACAAACATTACAAAGATAAGCTCAATTCTGCACTCTGCCAATGTTTTATTGACATCACCACCTGTGAAACTTTAGTTTCAGTCTCCTGCCTGTGTCACAGCATTATCTATTCTGGTGTTACCAGTATGGAGGCAAATCGGGTGGAAACTGCAGAAAGAAAGCATCAGGATTGCAAGTCTTGGGTCAATCAGGTCGACAGTGCTGAGGCTAGCCTTATATGCCACGAATGTGGCAAAACCTGCACTGTAAAATTTGGCTTCCTAAGCCACTTGCGAACTCACAGACTCTAGTCAGCGTCTATTCGACGGACCGCTAAACTGAAAATTATTCATTTATTATAACTGTGCATTAATAATGCTGTGTAAACTCATTATAACTGTGTATTAATAGTACTGTATGCTTCATATTTTATTACTTTCCAATAATTTATTGTATATATATTGACAGCTTTTTGACAGTGGAGCTCTGGTTAAATTTGATTCAGCTTTGGAATGGATTCTATTCTCTGAAAACGATCTCATTAAAGCGAATGTTTCTGATTCTGAAACAGCTGATAAGTAACTATTTGTTACTTACAAATAGAAATAAAGTAGCGCTGTAGCAGTAACTCATTATGTTACGTAGGTAAGGCATTGAATACTGTATTGTATTGCATATAATATGCAGCCACGTAATATACGCAATTATGCATCCTGAGTCTCAAGAGTTATAATATAAAAGCCTATGTATAATACACATGCTGAATTTATTTTTGAATGAAATAATTAAAACATTTTGAAAATCGGTTAACATTTGTCAAAGTTTCTTCTTCTTCAGGTGCTCTGTCCAAAGACAGGTTCCATACTCCAGCGTCGCCACTCCTCTCTATCTTGAGCTTTTTATCTTCAGGGCTGAATACTTGTTTTTCCCCGTAGTGTCGAACATCCACTCCAGCATCGATGTTCTTGGTCGCCCTTTCTGTGCTTTCCCATTCATCTTTCCTTCTAGTACTTCTCTTAGTAGGTTTGATTCTTCTCTCAGAACATGACCTATCCACTTCTTTTGTCTTGTACGAATAGTGTTAATTAAGCTTCTCTTCTCTTCTACCCTCTCCAAGACTTCTTCGTTTGTTATTTTTTCCGTCCAGCTAATTTTTTCCATTCTTCGCCAGATCCACATTTCAATGCCTCTAATCTCTTTATGTCTTCCTTTCTGAGCGCCCAAGTTTCTGATCCATAGAGTGTCACTGGCCAGATCAGTGTTTTGACCAATCGTTTTTTTCAGATTTGGTTAAAATTCCTTCTCAGTAGTTCTCTTCTGTTCAGTAAAGGCTTCTTTCCCCATGGCAATTCTTCTCCTTATTTCTTTATGACACTTGGCGTTTTCATCAAGCAGGCTTCCAAGATAGCAGAATTTTTCTACCTGTTCTATTTCCACTCCATCAATGATTATTTTCATTTCTCCACCGTGTCTGCTGATTTTCATTGCCTTTATCTTCTTTAAATTGATTTTCATTCCGTAATCCTTTGATGTTGCATTAAGAGAGTCCATCAACCTCTGCAATCCATGGTTGCCTGGTCATCAGCAAATCTTATGTCCCTTATTCTTTTTCCACCCACCACTACTCCATCGTCTATGTTCTCAAATGCTTCTCTTATGAGTTCTTCTGTGTAGATGTTGAACAGCAACGGTGAGAGAGGGCATCCCTGTCTCACTCCTCTTCCCAGAGTTCCTGGTTCAGAGTCTTTTCCATCCACATGGATATACACTGATTGATTTATGTACAGGTTTCCGATGAGCTCTCTGTCAAAGTTATGAACAAATGTATAGTGGCATGTTTTTTATTGGCTCACAGTGTATTGCTACAGAATACTAGATCCCCCTTCGAAATAAGAGGCAAATTTTTCAATCTTGTCCTGTGCCCACAAAAGGATGTTACAGGGGCAAGCAAATTCTTTTCTTTCAACCTGTAACCTAAGAAGTTTATGAATAAGTGCCATGAAGACTTTTGTCTTTGGTTTCAGACGACTGATGTTGAAGAGTTTTCCATTAGTGTGGCATTGAATATAAATGCTCTTTGCTAAATCTTGGGTTGCCTGTCGAATGACAAAGATACAAGAAAGAATCAAGGCCAAAATTAACATAATGCAAACACTGGCACGGAGAAAAATGAACTTCTTCGGTCACATATACAAGATGGAGGACAACAGACTGGTGAAGAAGATCATGCTGGGAACCATGGTCGGAGAAAATTGAAGAGGCCGACCAAGACGAGAGTTGTTAGCCGACTTCGTGGAATGAGGAAGCACCAGGGATATTTATAGGATTGTGAATTTGGGGGGTGTCGACCTCAAATTAGGGGGTGTCCAGAGCTAATTAGTATGCATTTTGTATGCATACCATTGTCACTTTACCAAATTTTGGGGGTGTCGACCTCAAATTGGGGAGGTGTTAGGGGGTGTAAAAGTATCCCTGGGAAGCACAGAGCTACACATCCTAATCAGAGCAACACAGGACCAAATAAGATGGAGACAAATTGTCAAGTCGACACCTATGTGTACAGCATCCATGGAACTGGATGATGATGATGAATGAGGAGTCTGGCATCAAACTACTTCAGCTGCAACTCAAATGAAAGTTGATATGGTTGTTTGGAGGGATATATCTCCAGAATATACCAAAACACTCGTGTAAATGATGCGACACCCAACTGCCTGTCTGGTGCAGTGATGGAGTAAGATGGGTCTTTTATCTATACCATCATCTTGCTTTTTTAACTGTACTCAATATACTCTGCTCAAGTGCTTTCAATTGACTGCCACCCACCTCTCATTTAATTCTGAATTTAGGCATATGAAGTAATTATATATACTTGCAATTACTTTATGATATGGGCCCTAAAATTATGAAGTTTAATTTAATTCACTAGTTTATTGATTGCACCTATTTGATAATGGATTCATTTTTGGATATTTGTTTCATTTAGCTGGAAGCTTGTTGTTGATTATACTTACATGTTGAATCCTTTTGCAAAGAAGGGAATAAATATCCTGCCAATGGATGGCACCGCTGTGGAACAGTTGCATAGCATTCCAACTAGTTGGTCACTGATTCATGACCAAGCTCTGGTGAATTTTTTGCACAAGGAAATATGGAAATGGACAGCAAAGGATTTTGTGGATTCTGTTGAAAATTCTGAGGTCTGTTTTAGAATGCATTTAATTCAATGAATAGGCTGTAAATTTTGAGTAAAGCAGAAATGGCAAAAAAGGGTTTTCGTGGTCAAATAGAGTTGATGTTGCAGAAAGCTTTCGTTTTAGAATACTATTTTGAAGTTATACATAATTTACTATATTTTAATGTTTCATTATAACTTATGATACTTTAGTATGTCATCTGATTGCACAGAATCAGATGGCTATATCGGGTCACAACTGCATTATGGAATACCATGAAAACACCAGTTATGCCATTAGACTGGAGAAAAGCATTTATAATACCGTTGCACATGAAAGGAGACAGAAAGGAATGCAACAATTCCAGAGGAATTAGTCTCATAAGTGTACAAGAAAAGTTTGCACCAGAATCATGTTAAACAGAAAGGATACAGTGGATGAAACTCTCAGAGAAAACCAGTGTGGATTCAGGAAGGGAAGATGATGCTCTGACCAAACCTCCATTGACAACCCGTTGAGAGAAAACTAGATTTCAATGAAGGTTTATTTGGTCATGTGCTTTATCGATTTTGCCCAAGCTCATGACTATCTGAAAAGAAGGGGCATGGAAACTTCTGGGGAAACATGGCATTCATGCCAAAATAATCAGGCTAAGTGAAAATTTATATGAGACAGTTTAAGCATGTATCAGAATTGACAGGAGAAGAGACATAGTGGTTCAAAATTGAAACAGGATTTAGACAAGGATGTATCCTTTCTCCAATACTCTTCAATATTATATTAGATTACATCATGAGATGGATTGAAAACAATAATGGGTTGGGAACTTCTCTAAAGCCAGGAAATATAGGTGATGCAGAATATGCTGATGATACATGTCTAATAGCAGAATGCCTGCCTTTCAAGGATTGTAGAATTAGTCCGCACACCTTATAAAACTGCTGACTGTGCAGTATTTAATATGTCAGTGCTTTCGTCAATTAAAAAGTTTCAAAATTTTTCACAATTTAAAGCAACTGTCATGTCATGTCATGAAGCCGTCTTCACTATGCGAAGGTTGGCTGCAACGCTGAACAATAATTCTCCACTGCTCCCTTATTTTAGCTGCTTCCATTAGTGGAGCACCTTTCATATTAGTCCATGTCGTAATGTTATCTATCCAGCTGGTTCTGGGTCTGCCTTGTCTCCTGGTTCCTTCCGTTAAACCCGTTATCATTGAGTTTTCAATTGAGTCTTCTGTTTTTCTGGTAACATGTCCAAAATATCTCATTTTTCTTGATTTGATATGTTTCAGGGATTCCTGATGTACTCCAGACATTTTGTATAGTATCTCGTTGGATATGAAATCCGTATAACGGATCCTCAACATTTTTCTCATGCATTTGTTTTCAAATGCTCGAATTCGATTTTCATCTTCTTTATTTAGTGTCCATGACTCACAGCCATACGAGGCAACAGGCCAAAGCAGTGCCCTGATCAATCTTAGCTTTGTAAGTTTACTGACCGATTTGTTCTTCCAAACTTTTAGTAATTTGATCATTATATTTATTCCCGTGGCCAATCTTGTTTTGATGTCATTTTTGCATCTTGCATCATCTTGGATCAGGCTTCCAAGGTATGTGAAGTTAGAAACTTGCTCAAGCACCTGTCCATTTGCCTAGATTGTTATTTGATGCTCCATATTTGACATTACTTTTGTTTTGCTTGCGTTTATTCTCATATTGTATTCGGTTCTGGTATGTTCTATTCTTTTCACTAGCTCTTGAAGGTCTTTAACTGATGTTGATACTAGGACAATATCATCTGCATAGTGAAGATTGTTAATCAATTTTCCTCCTATCTTGAATCCACCTTTATATCCATCTAATGCTTTTCTCATTAATGCTTCAGCTAAGATGTTAAAGAGACATGGGGAGATGTTACATCCTTGTCTTAACACCTTTCTTTATGGGAAACCAGTCAGTTATTCCGCATTCGACCCTGACATTTGCATTTTGTTGTTTATACAGGTTTTGAACCAAATTAATAAGGTGCGGTGGGAAACCCATTTCCAACATTGTCTGCCAGAGTTTCTTATGTTGCACCATGTCAAAGGCCTTGGTGAAATCAATAAAACATAGAAAGTTTTATTATTATTATTATTATTAATTCTGACAATTTCATATAGCGCAATACGCATAGCGAAGGCTAAAGTCAAGAGCGCTGTACAAGTGTCCCTAATAGGAGATGTTAAATAAATATGTTTTAAGGTTCCTAGTGAACAGTTCAGGAGATGTCACCCTAGTCACGTCCGCCGGCAGTGAGTTCCAAAGCAAAGGGTTGCCCCTCGAAACAGACTGATCCCCAAATTTTGCTGTCGTAGACGGGGGTGGAACCACCAATTGAGAACGGCTGCTTGTTCGAAGCTGCGAGCGCCGATCAGACGACTTGGGCTTACAGACCAGAGCCGTTAAGTACTCGGGGCAGAAATGGTCATTTAACGTCCTAAATGTAAACCAGCAACGTTTAAAGGCTATATGCTCCGGAATCCGGAGCCAGTGAAGTTTGTCTCGTAATAGCTTTTGTTGTTGTTGTTGTTTTTTTGTTTACGTTCACTGGCTTTTTCAAGTAGGATTCTTAGGTTTGTGATTTGGTCTCTAGTTCCTCTTTTTGGTCTGAAACCAGCTTGCTCTGGTGCGATTTCATTCTCTAATTTGTTCTGGATTCTGTCTAAGATGATTCTAAGAAGAACTTTGCTAGCATGGGAGACTAATGCGAGCGTCCTGTAATTGCTGCATTGTAATGGATCTCCTTTTTTTAGGAGTGGTACAAAAGTCGATTTAGTCCAATCATCTGGCCAGACTCCTGTGTTCCATATCTCCACACAGATTTTATGCATTATATCCATGGCAGGTTCACCTCCATATATTATTAGTTCTATTGGAATTTGATCTGGTCCAGCAGCTTTTCCATTGGCTAGTTTCATAATTATCAATTGCATCAGAACTGCAAAAGACAGAGTCACATGGAGAACCTTGTTGTCAGCCTGCATAGCCTGCGACCCTCAGCAATGAGGATGGACGATAACCATGCAACCTTGGAAGTACTATGATGGTTTAGACTGCATGAGGAGGTTAAAATAGAGGCTGTGATGGCCTTGGAGAACTTGACTGCAATGGATAGGGTCCAGAATATTAAAACTAGTTTCAAAATTAAAAGAAGGTACTTGAGACATTCATTGTTAGCAGCTCTCGGCGGCCCGTCGGAGCCCCGTCGGAGCTCTAGGCGACCCGTCGGCGCTCCCAGCGACCTGTCGGCGCCCCGGCAGTGCTCTAGGCGACCCGCTGGCGCTCTAGGCGACCCGTTGGCACTCTCGGCCAGCCACCGGCGCCCTGTCGGCGCTCTAGGCGAGCCGCCGGCGCTATAGGCGACCTGTAGACGCAGTTATTCATGTTCCAAAAAATTTAGATAAGATGCACCCGAGTATAAGACGCACCAAGGGGGCTAATTGTGTAAAAATTCGTATAAGCCGCGTCTTATATGCGCGAAAATACGGTGTGCGGTCTCCTACATTGCGGAGGAGCGTCCTCAGGACAGCCAGTGAGGCAGATGTGGCGGATTTCAGGTGTTGCTGACCTGGAAAGTCGGGGACACGTTTCAGCTCGGTCGTCAGTTATGCAGGACCTGCATCATTTAGTCAGCAGAACACCAACGTCACAAGCTTGAAATTAATACATTGCGGCACAGACAGCCAATGTAAGTCACGGAGCAGTGGTGTTATGTGGTCCCTGAGTTTGGCCTGGTAGATCATTTGCACAGTCCTAAGATGAATAGTCCTGATGAAACGTCCTGAGATGAATAGTCCTTGATATGAATCGTCCGCATTGAATCGTCCTGAGATGAATTGTCCTGAGATGAAACGTTCTGAGATGAAACGTCCGGATATTGCAGTTAAGTAGGTAGTTGTGTATCCCTGGAAGAGTTGCATTACCATAATTGAGCTTGGTCAAAGCCAGTGAGGAGACCAGCAATTTGAGGACAGTAGTAGACACTGATCAGCAAAGGCTTCTGATCAGTCTTAAGGAGTTGAAGCACCCTGCAACGATTTGGGCCACATGTGTCTTCATCGAAACCGTGCGATCGAGATAGTTTCCGAGGTTCCTCACTGAGGACACTGGCTGCACATCAAGTTCATCTATGCAGATACAGGTCAATGGTAGTAGATGTTGGTGCCTTTGGTAGCCATCCAGTGGTAGCCATCCAGAGGAATTCGGTCTTGGCAGCATTGAGCTTTAACTGATTTGACTTCAGTCATCTTGTCATCTTGGCTATACACAGAGTGACATGTTGCGAGAGTAGTTGAGTGGCAGCGGGTGAGCTGCTCCCGTAGACCTGAGTGTCATCTGCATAGAGGTGGGCTTGTAGTTCGAACTGCTGGGTTGTGCTTACCAAGTCAGCAACCTAGATCACACAAAGGATGTGTCCCAGGACAGATCCCTGAGAATCCCCATGAGCTACACGAGTTGGTGACGTTGTGGAATTGGCACAGCATATGTACTGTATTTGATCCTTCAGGTAGGAGGAGAACCATTGAAGCACTGAGCGGCTGGTGACCCGTCAAATGCGCGACCGACATTTGCGCGCCGACATTTGCGCGATATTAGTTGATATAATTGGAGTTAGGGTTAGAGTTAGGGTTTGATTTTGGGTTATGATTAAGACTATAGTTACTAAAGCACGGATGACTTTTAATTTATAGCGCAATACGTGCTTCCTCGAAATACGTGCTAATGTCGGCGCGCAAATGTTGGTCGCGCAAATGTCTGTGAACCGAGCTGCTTACTCCATATGTTACTTCCATCTTCTCTAGTAGCAGCTCGTGTTCCACTGTATCGAAAGCGGCAGTAAGATCCAATAACACCAAGTCTGCTACATCGCATGCATCTAGTGCCTGAAGGATGTCCATTGTGACCTTCAACACCGCTGGTTCGGTGGAGTGGAATACATCATATGCCTACTGCAAATCAAGGAGCAGATTGGAGGTCGTCAGATGATTAATAAGCTGATGGTATATAAGCTGTTCAAGGAGCTTTGAAAGCACCGACAGGTTGGATATCCGTCTATGCGACCTGACTTCCGCCACATCCATGTTGAGTTTCTTGAATCTAGCGATGATGAAGGTGGACTTAACGGTCATCGGCACTTTCCCATCGGTCATCGATCGATTAAAGAGCTCTGTGATGAACGGTACAAGAATGTCTGAGTGTTCTTTAAGAAGACGAGTAGGCATTGTCTCTGGCACAATGCTTGTCTGGTAGTGCATGCACCTTGGAGGCCACCTCATTGGGTGATAGAGTCTGAAACGAGCAGAGATGGTACGGAACAGGTCAACTCGGCGACGCCAACTTGGCACCGGCCAACTCGGCGACGGTCAAATCGGAGACAGGACAACTTGGCGAACGGAAAACTCGGCGACGGTCAACTCGGCGACGCGTCGCGCAAGTTCATGTACAAAGCTATGGAAAACATCCTGAAAGAGAGCCGTTTTTTTTATTAGCTGGACGCGGGCAAGTCAGTAGACATAACATATTTATATTTGGCCTAACATATTTATATGTGGCCAAAATTTTTGATAAAGCGACACACACAAGACGCTAAGCTAAAGTCCAGTGGAATACGAGGGAATATTCTCAGATGGATTCAAAATTATTGGAAGGATACTTGGGCCATTGTGCAGAAATATCGACTCTGAGGGGCAAGAGCAGGAACATATTAATAAGTCACTAACCGTCATCTAAATTCAAATACTAAAAGAGCAACAGACGTTCAACCAAACCCTCCAGCTGGAAAAGCTTTGATGTTCCTGTCTGCTTGGGCAGGAGAGAGCCCTGTCATGTTCTGGCCTAGACTAGTCTAGCGATTTGTATGAGCGAGGGCAGGAACGTTTCTTCTTCTCAGCATGCCCACTAGTGGAGCGTTACTGTTTCCAGAGTCCGGTTCCATAAATCCCTGTCCTGCGCCCGCTTCCATGCTGTGGCAAGACCAAAGTTGTGTGGGGCTAGGTCTTTGTCGATTGTTCTTGCTCAGGTTGCTCTGGGCCTACACGCCGGTCTTTTCAGAACATATCAATAACTCAAAGCTGTATAAACAACATTAGCCGTCGACCAAATTCAAAGACGGATAGTCGGCTCCAGTTAAGTCGAAGCATTTGATTAAGGCAGTTTTATCAGTAAGTTATTCAGTGAAAGTTAGTTAGTTAGCGCGAAATAAAGCTTTCTAAAAGAGTAAAACTGTCTAATTAGCAAAAGTAACTATGAATATTGAAAAAAACTACTTTTCGCTGTCCTCTGTGTGCCCTTCTAAGATCCCAGGATGGCGTCTACTTAGGCACGTGGGTCCGGCTCTGTGGTGGAGTCAGAGCCTTAAAGCGAAGACACGTGGGCCGTTCTCGAATCGTATAACAACCGTATTTTGATAGAAAGATCCATTTATTAAAACAAAACATGGCAAGGATATATAAAGCGAGTAAAACGAGAAGACATAAAAATGTTCACAGACCTGTAGGATACACGTTCCTTTTCTATATAAGTCGAGCGTCGCTATCAGTTTTACACACGAAACTCACAGGCTAAATCTAAACCAAGTATTTTCTGTCGATATGCCAATTATGTATTTCCTGAGTAATCCAACAGATCCAACGTCAGACCCAGTTCGTTCATCCCCCGAACCTAAAGTGTTTTGTTCCTCTCACGTAGTCAAAACCTTCCAAGCTAAGGCCGAGTTCCGGCGCGTAGTCGACTATATAGTGCGCCGCTGGCGCCTTAGCGGCCGCTGTCGGAGGAAGGCTGAGCCACCTGGCAGCCGATATCGCTTCACAATTACTGAAATCAACAGTCAGCGCGGTAAAGCAAAGTTCGAGCACGATGGTCATCTATATGTGTTTGATAAACGCAGTTCTGATGAAACTACGACTTTTTGGCGTTGCGATAGTAAAGGCGGCAAAGGGACGGTTGGCTGCAAGGGACGAATTTGGACTTCCACTGTCGATGGGACATTCCACTCTTTGCGGGCTGCACACACATGCTCAGCTGTCGGCGATGCCAATCGCGTTGGACTTTCAAAGATAGTAACCGACATGAAACGGCGTGCAGAGAACACCCAAGAAACACCTCTTCAAAATTCGTACCGAGCTGGTACGCAGTGCAAACGTGGCAGTTTTTGGACAAATGCCTTCGAAAGACGCGACACGTAAGCTGGTTGGTCGAAAGCGTCGTCAAGTAGAGGCAGCACTTCCCGCCCCACAGAATTTGGCGGAGCTCATAATTCCACAAGCGTATCAAGTGTATGAGATGTCGCCTGGGAATGTTGAGAAATATTTGTTAGCTGACTCATTCGATGCTGAATGTATTCTGATGTTCGGGCGTGAACACAACGGTACGTGGCAGTCGGAAATGAAGGAAGTTTTCATGGATGGAGCTTTCTTGCTTGCCCCTCCCCTTTTCAACCAGATCTTTGTTGTGCTTTCGCGCCGGGGAGGTTTCGTATTTCCAGTCTTGATGTGTTTGCTACCAAACAAAACTGGCGCCATCTACGAGAAGCTATTCTGTATGATTCATGACATTTGGCCGCAGTTCAACCCTGAATCTATATGTGTAGATTTCGAGTTGGCGATCCACAATGCTGTGCGAACGGAATGGCCGGAGGCCGAACTGAAAGGCTGCTTCTTCCACCTGGTTCAAAATATGAAGAAACATCTCGCCACTGCTAACCTTTTAGGCCGTTACAACACCAACTCTGAATTCGCTCTTCACGCACGAATGTTGTCATCTGTTGCTTTTCTTCCAGAAGAAGATGTCATCAAAAGCTTAAGCGAGCTGGAGGAAACATTGCCCCTAGAACTGGATCCGTTAATCGGCTGGTTTACCAACACCTATGTGGGCCGGCTTCGGGAAAATGGGGTACGTGCGCAGCCGGTTTTCCCTTATTCGGTTTGGGGTGTTCGTGACCGCACTTTAGCCGGAAGAGACAGAACAAATAACTTCGCAGAAGCATTCCATCGGAGCATGCAATTGTCCTTCGGAGTCGCTCACCCCGTCATCTGGAAATTCATCGACGGCCTAAAGAAATTGCAGAAGCTCTATGATGCCGAATATGAGAGGTTTGTGGGTGGTCATAGCCCGCCAAGAAAGCGGAAACGTTATGAAGAAGCGGATGAACGAATTATGAAAAAGGTGCAAAACTATGATGGCACAAACATCATGGAATATCTGCGAGGATTAGCCCACAATTATCGTATGGATTGATATTTTTCTTAACCACTCGAAACGTTCTTCGATTTATTGGCACTTTTTCATTACAATTTTTATCTCTTTTATATAGCCTACTTTTTCGACATTTTCCTTGGAATTCGTGTAAAACTCTTTTGTCTTGTTTGAGTACCTTGCAGTAACATTATTATTGCAATTCATATTCTATTACATAGTTAATGGTTGGCTAAAATCTATTTTTGGTTTTACTTGCTCTAGAAAGGTAACTTAGCTATAAATTTAAATGTATCTCTTTTATATATTTCTTCGACGTATTCTTTGGAATTCATGTGAAACTCTTTTGTCTTGTTCGAGAACCTTGCAATAACATTATTATGGCAATTTATATTCTATTAGATAGTTTATAAATGGTTAACATATATTTTGGGTTTTGCTTTCGTTGGAAAGGTAACGTAAATAAATAAATAAACACATTTTCCAAATAAATGTGTATTGTTTGGCCAATTTGAATTATAGGCTTTGCCTTCATTAGCATTGATTTGTGCGTCATTGATTCATGCACGCCGAGAGGAGGTTTGGGTCAAATGGTATTCTTCATAAATCATCTGTTGATCAGTTGGGTTGTCTGGTGGATTTGAATCAATTAGGCCTACTCAATTGAAAATCCGCTTGTCAAATTATAATAAAGTTTTTTTTTTAAAATTTGGGGATGTCCATAAATTACCTTAAGCCAAAAATAGTGGGGATTATAAACAGTTAGATAGTAACTGACTTCTTCTTCTTCTTCATGTGCCATGTATTGCTACGTCGGCAACCATGGATTTCCACTCTTCTCTGTTTCTGGCTTTCCTTATCAGTTCGATGTTGTCTGTAGTTCTTGTCGCTTCTCTTAGGCTGTCCGTAAACTTTATTCTTTGTCTTCCTCTTGCTCTTTTCCCTCTATTTTTTCCTGTTATGGCTAGATTTTCCAATCCGTCTTTTCTTATTAGATGTCCAAAGAATTCAAGCTGCTGCTTTCTTATGGTTTTTAGCAATTTTCTTTTTGTACCAAAAGTTTTTAGTACTTCCTCATTGGTTATTCTTTCTGTCCATGAAATTTTTTGCATCCTTCTGAGAAACCACATCTCTGCAGCTTCCAGTTTCCTTTCTGATGTTTTTGTCAACGTCCATGTTTCCGAGCCGTACATCAGAACCGCCCAAACGTAGCTGTGAAGAATTCTGAGCCGTGTTGTTGTTGAAATATGTTTATTTGTGAGAATCTTTTTGAGTTGTATGAAGGCTGACTTCGCCATACCTATTCTCGTTTCAATGTCCTTTTCACTTCTTCCATCGCTTGTGAATATGCTTCCTAGATATTTGAACTGTGTTACCTGTTTTATTTCCATTCCCCTGTATTGTAGCCTGCATTTAGGAATTTCTTTCTTTTTGTAATTACCATACAGTACGCTCTTCTTTTGTTTATTCTTAGTCCTTTCTTTTCACTCTCTTCTGCCACCTTGTCTAATAACCTTTGTAGTTTTCTTTCATTATCTGCCATTAGTGTTGTGACAAGGTAACAAAGTAACTGACAAGGGAGTCATAAATGGCCAAATAAATTGTCCATGTAATTTAGGGATAGCCACTTGGTCCGCTGTCCAGGTTACAATTTTACTCTGAATAAGACACTACAACTCAACAATATACTATTAAATGATTAGTAGTCACAAAATGATTAGTAGTCACACAATCTTCTGATAATTTGGTTTTAACTCAACACTTAAGTGCCGGGCGCGATTTGTAGGGGGGAAGGGAAGATCCCCCCACTGCCCAACTGCATCCCCCCTACAGCTACATCCCTTCACCACTATATACCCCCACTGCTACATATCCCCAAACATCTACATCCCCAAACTTTTTCCTTCTAAATATCCCCCACTGCTCCAATCACAAATTGCACCCTGCTTAAGTGTCCATTAAGTGTCCTGCTTAAGTGTCCATTGTATTGGTCCTCCTGAATTGGCGCCGAGTTGACCGTCGCCGAGTCGTCCGGGCGCACACTTGAACTGGCGCCGAGCTGACCGTCGCCGAGTTGTCGGTGCCGAGTCGACCGTCGCCGAGTTGGGGCGTACCCGAGATGGTACTAGGAGGGCGGTGCATCGAGCTTGGGCGGTTCGTGTTCCGCCATGGCGGTGCTTATTCCTGCCTCCTTCTTGTGGAGCTATTCAGCGAAAGCCTCGGCTGAGAGTGTAGCAGGTGCAGATGTTCGTCCCAAGCCAAGTAGTGTGTTCAAGGACTGCCAGAGGGGTCGAGGATCGGACCGCTCAGAGTCTACTTTCTTGGTCCAAAAGACTTCTCGCTTTCGTCAAAGGAGTTGCCTGTAGGTTCACTGTCACTCTGTCAAATCGAATGCCGCCATAGCTGCATCATCTGAGTGTGCTTTGCATACTCTCCTTTCGGCAAGTCGTAGCTCCCTCTTAGCTCTCCGACACTCCTCATTGAACCAGGGGTCTGAGGGACGACGCTGGCAGCTCACAGTCATCACCGGTACCAGCCTGTCTATTGCATCAGTAGTCTCCCGATCATATTGTAGAGCCTTCTCCTCAGCGTTCATCGAAGACCCTACTCTGCACTCAAGTTGATAACTTAATTTTATGCACTCTTAGTGTAGAAACTGTAGCTTTTAGTTTGTTACTTTCGCTTTCCTCTTAGCTTTATATGCTAATGCACTTGTTCTTTGACCATCTATGCAACCAATCATCATTTTCCTCGTACTTCTTTCCTTGGTCACTAGGAAATTCTAGTTTTTCTACAGGTACTTTCCTATCTTTGGCACATTTTAAAAATGCTGCATTGGAACATTTACAACTTGCAATATCAAAGAGAGTCTGTCGGGTTTCGGATCTGAAATCTTGTACCTTTTGCTGATATTGTTAATTTCACGTAGACGTGGGACGATTAATTAATGTCATGGTGAAATCACTGTCATGATGAAATCGAACAAGCCTCACAATACGAATAGTTGAAAAGTTGGAATAGACGAATATGTCCAAATGTATTTTACTCTATTTGTAAAAACAACCGAAATTTCTTAAACAGCTGGTTCTTTTTGGGGTGAGTGCTTGTGTCCAGCTATTGACTTCTCCATGACATCTCTCCAAAGTTCTCTGTCCTTTGCTATTTCTTCCAAAGTCATTCTGTGTCTTCCATCAGTTTTTCCATTGAGGTTATTATTATTATTATTATAAATGTCAATTTGTATAGCGCTCTGTGCCTGGCTAAGGCCATAGTCAAGAGCGCTTTACAGAAGCCTCTGATATGAAATGCCAAAAAGATGCGTCTTGAGTTTCATTGCAAATTTGTCGGGAGTGGTTTCGCTAGTTATTTCCTCGGGAGGGAGTTCCAGAGTCTAGGTTCCCCTCGAGACAGATCTATCCCCGAATTTGGCTGTCTTAGACGGGGAGGGACAACAAGCTGGACTCGGCGACATGATCGGGAGCTGCGAGCGTCTGTCAGCTGGAGAGGGTCGGTGCACAAGTGTCGATAGATACCCGGACAGCATGGGTCGTGGTAAAGCTCTGAACGCCAACCAACATCGTTTGAATGCTATCCGTTCAGGTATCCGGAGCCAGTGAAGGTGGTCTCGTAGCAGCGGTGTGGCGTGTTCGTTCCACCTGGCTCCGAATATAAGCCACGCGGAAACGTTAAGAACTGATTGAAGGCGGTTCAGTAGGCTGTCCGGGAGTCCGAAGAGTAGACTGTTACAGTAATCCACGCGTGTCAGGATGAGAGAGCGCACGCAAAGTTATCACGACCCGGTAGTGGAAGATGACGGCGAATGGCTTTGATCCTTCTTAGGTGATAGTAACAGGCACGGATCACATTCGTTACGTGCCGGTGAACGAGGCGTCTGGTCCAGAAGAAACCCCGAGGAGTCGCAGCTCAGTCATCGGCGCGATGTCGACTCCGTCAATCGTGAACGGATTGTGGCCGATGAGATGACTACGCCTCGGGTAGTGATCCAAAGGAACTCTGTCTTTCCAGGGTTGAGGGAAAGTCGGTTCGCGTCTGTCCATTGTCTGATTGTGGTGATACAGTCCGTTATGCTGGATCATAGTCGATCAGCTTCAGATGGGTGGCAGGAGAGAAAACACTTGAACATCGCCCGGCGAGGCGTGCGATCCCAGCCCAAATGACTTAATGATTCGGCCGACGTCTCCTACATATAAGACGAAACAGCAGCGGGCCGAGGATGGACCCCTTGCGGAACGCCGCTGAGGACCTGGCGCGCGCTGACGTAACTCCGTTCCAGCAAACCGACTGGACTCGCCCCAGCCAAATAGTCCTTGAGCCAGGCAAGAACAGTGCCTTTTACTCCAAAAGAGTGTTCCAAGCAGCGAACTAGAATGTCATGGTCGACAGTGTCGAACGCCGCTGAGAGATCGAGAAGGCAAAGTAGAGACATCTTGCCATTAGTGATCGCGTCGACGATGTCATTGAAGATGTGTAGGGCAGCCGTCTCCGTGGAATGGCCCTTCCGGTATGCTGACTGGTCTTCGGGCATCAGGCCGTTAGCTGTCAGGTACGCGACCAACTGGCCATTCACCACTCTCTCCAGTAACTTGGAGAGGAAGGGAAGGTTTGCAATTGGGCGGTAGTTGCTAACTTCAGCTTGGTCTAGTCCCTGCCTCTTGAGGTGCGGGTAGACGACGGCACTCTTCCATGGCAGCGGAAATTCTCCACTGCTAAGAGACTTCGACAGGAGTGTCGTGAGGAAGGGCGCGAGCGTCTCGATGGACTCTTTGAGGAGCCATGCAGGTAGTGGGTCGGCTGAACATTGTTTGCTCGGCATTGACCTCACTGTCGCGATTATCTCGGCTGTCATAGGGGCCGAAAACAGCAAAAGGGAGGACGAAGAGTATTCCGTACACTCGGCAGGTCGAGCGTTGGATGTCCTATCCCTGATGGTGTCAATTTTCAGGTTCATCCCTTCTATGTGCAGATCCTCTTCCAAACCATCCACCCATTTTAGGTCTTCCTTTAGATCTTCTCCCCTCTGGTTTGTAGTTGAAGATTCGTTTTGGGTTTCTTATTTCTTCCATTCTGAGTATGTGTCCAGTCCATTTCATTCTTCTCTTTCTGATGACTTCCATGATGCTTGGTTGCAGTGTTCTCTCTCTAACTTCTTCATTTGTTATATGTTCTTTGTACCCAATCCTTAGTGTTCTTCTAAGTCATTTATTTCCTGTTGCTACTAGTTTTTTCTCCAATTCTTTTTTTATGGTCCAAGATTCACATCCATAAATTAGTATTGGTATTACACAAGTGTTGAGAATTCTTAGTTTTGTTTTCATCCCAATGTCATGTCTTTTGAAAATATTGGTGTGTAGCCTGTTGAAGGTTGATCCTGCCAATGCTATTCTTCATTTAATCTCCAAGTCCGAGCCTCCTTTTGCTTCCAATTCACTTCCCAAGTAAACGAAATTCTTCACTATTTCAATTTCTTTTCCGTTGTGTGATACTACTGGCCATTCTCCAACTGTTTTTGTAATTGGCATAATTTTTGTTTTATTAGTGTTTATTTTTAGTCCAAATTTTCCGCTCTCCGTTATTAAGGCCAGTGTTAACTCTACAATCCTTGAGAGGCATTCTGCTATTAGACATGTATCATCAGCATATTCTGCATCATCTATGTTTCCTGGCTTTAGAGATGTTCCCAACCCATTCCTGTTTTCAATTCGTCTCATGATGTAATCTAATATAATGTTGAAGAGTATTGGTGATAGAATACATCCTTGTCTAAATCCTGTTTTGATTTTGAACCACTCAGTTTCTTCTCCATCAATTCTGATACATGCTAAAACTGTGCTATGTAAATTTTCAATTAGCCTTATTATTTTGGCATGAATGCCATATTTCCCCAAGAGTTTCCATGCCCCTTCTCTCCAGATTGAATCATAAGCTTTGGCAAAATCAATGAAGCACATAACCAAATCTTCATTAAATTCTAGTTTTTTTTTCAATGAGTTGTCGAAGGATGAAGATTTGGTCAGCGCATCCTCTTCCTTTCCTGAATCCACACTGGTTTTCCCTGAGAGTTTCATCAACTGTGTCATTTATTCTGTTTAACATGACTCTGGTGAAAACTTTCCCTGTTACACTTAAAAGACTGATTCCTCTGGCGTTGTTGCATTCCTTTCTGTCTCCTTTCTTGTGTATTGGTATTATAATTGCTTTTCTCCAGTCTAATGGTGTTTTCTCGGTTTCCCATACTGCTGTTATGACCCGATGTAGCCATCTGATTATATATACACCAGTGTTTTGGAGCATTTCTGCTGTGATATTGCAGAGTCCTGGGGCTTTGTTTTTTCTCATCTGTTTCACTGCCCTTTCTATCTCTTCCATTGTGATATCGTCTTCTTCCTCTAACTCATCCTCTAATTTACATCTATCCTCTGATTGATTGATTTCATTAAATGTTTCTTCTGTGTTGTTAGGGTCTTTGCGGTTTAGTATCTCATCAAAATGTTGTTTCCATTTGGCCATGATCCTTTCCTTCTCTGTTAATATTTCTCCATTTCTATCCTTAACTGGTTCAATGCTTATTATCTTTGTGATTGTGCTTCCACTTAGTTTGTTGACATTTGCAAAGAGTTTTTTGCTATCTCCTCTTTTGTAAGCATCTTCCATCTCATTTGCCATCTCTTCCAACATTTTATTCTTATCCCTGATTAATCTTTTCTTTAGCTGTATTCTTAATTCATTTAATTCAGTAGTCTTTCGGTTCCCACCCTTACCAGGATTCATGGCTGCTTCTTTAGATTTTCTTATTTCTGCCTGTAGTTCTTCTGTTTCTTTTGATATCCAGTTCCTTTTCTCAATTTTTCTGTATCCAAGTTCTTCCTCTGCCACTTTGTTAATTTCAGTCTTGAAATTTTCCCATTCTGTTAAACTTATTAATACCTAAAATGCCATGCTTGGTAAATAATGCTGCTGGTCAAAGGGTTACATTATTTCTCGGCTGTGTCTTTTTGAGTGAATTTAGAATCAGTTTATTTTGTTTATTATTTATTGTTTCTTGCAGTATTTACGTGCTATTGCATATTTGTTATGATTTAGAATTGTGGTGATGCAAGTCGTCTTCTTCAAGATCATGACAGCTTTGCTTGGTATGCTTACAGTGAAGTTTCTGATTTGACTTTGACTATGAAGGATGGAACCGTAATTAGGTATTCATGTATGATTCTTTTTTCATTCATCAATAATTTTCTTATTTTAAAATTGATGCAAATGTTCTAATGCCTTATCAGTATCAAAATTTTGGTCTTTATTAGCACCTGTCTAATAGCTTTGTTGGAGCAGGAAGTTAGCAGAGTGGTAACAACACTGGACGATGGAGCAGGTCATGGGTTCGATACCCACAGGAACCCTAAGGTTGACTCAGTCTTAATCGCTAGAAGGTGGTGGTAAATTGAGGAGTAGCGTTAAGCTGTGAAGGTAAGAGCCTGGGGAAAGTAATGGCAACCTACCCAAGATTAATGGATTATACCACCTACGTTGCTGATTGCCTAGACTGGAGATCAGTGCTGGAACCCGTTATGTGAACTCAAGAATGGGACCTACCTTAATAGCATTGTTATTGCAAACGGTTTATAGACATTTTGCTGACATGGCTATTTGTTGACAGCCATCTTGCTGACATTGTTATTTGCCAATATGGCAATTTGCTGACACAGTGATTTTTTGAAAAGCCCTTATGTATAAAGCACATGAATATCATTTACAAAGATCAAAATCATCAGGAATATTTTTTCAATTCCATTTGTTTATCATTGCCACAAGACCTTACATACTTTTGCTCGGCATAGCTCTTGCCATGTTGCATTTATTGTACAATAATTTGTGCATGACATATGTCATGCAGAAGATAGCACTTGCCACAGAGAAGGAACAACAAATTTTTTCTTAAGTTTTGTGACATTATCTTGTTTGTGATTTGTGATTTCTCTTTAGATCATTAACAATATGCTTTACTGATGAACAGAATTTGGACAATCCTCCACCAATTCCATCGATAGTGTCGTTATATGGTGGTATGAAAGGCTTAGAAGAGATGTTACTCAGTTATGAATTAAATAGCATGTAAGGTCCATGGATTTGAAAATTATTACCATATTTCACAATAACATTGTGTTGTTGATAATGATGAACTGTTATGCATGTATGTCATAGCTTTGCATACAATAAGGATGTTCTAAAAAGAGCTTTATTATTTAAATTCAGTGTTCAAAATTGGATCCCTGTCTGCCGTGATGGCCCTTTTGGCAGAATGTCAGCTCGAAGTTTATATGATCTATCTGCCCAGTGTTGGACATTTTGTTTTTTGGGCAATCATGTGTGAAAATGGTGTGTGTTATGTGATGTATGTTATGTTGATATGTTACTAATAATTGTCAGAAAAACTGATAGCAGTGGTGGTCTGTGAAGAATTCTGTCATGTTGTGGCAAAGATTTGGTGCCTCTGTATACTTCATCACTTTGGGGTGGGAGACAAGTAGTGCCACTTTGGGGTGGGAGACAAGTAGTGCATAGCTCAGACCTGGCCTCGTCATATGACCGGGGATGTTCTGTGCTGTAAAATGACCACTGTTGGATGCATTATGGTGTCTCTTTGTCTGGGGCTACTGATCTTGCCTATGGTGCCAAAGTCACTAAATTTTGCATAGAACTGCATTTTTATCAGATGGGCATCGTTCCCATTCTGCTCTTTGGCTCTGAAACTTAGACACTTATTGAACACAATACCTGCTAAACAACGATTATAGGTATTCTACCTGCACTGTCAACATCAGATACTATGTGTCTGCTGTTTTGACTGTATATGGGAACAGACTGTGGGGATGGCGTCAGACACCAACCGATGCTGAGCTCATGGTTATTGGTGGTAGTGGTGATACTGTATGGTATGGTTGGTATGGTCATCCATCCTCATTGCTGAGGGTTGGAGGGCTATGTAGGTTGACGATAAGGTTCTCTAGGCGACTCTGTCTTTTGCAGTTCTGATGCAATTGAGATAATTGGTTGCCTTGTCCATTTCTCAATATCATCCATTCATTGTATACAAAGCCGCTCTCTCTTTCTCCTACCATTAATTCTGCCATGCAGTATTGTCGTACATAGATTGTCTGCTCGTACTATGTGACCAAAAGTATTTCAGTTTCCTAAATTGGATAACTGAGTATAGATGTCTATTTCTTCTAAGTTCTTCTATTATTGAGGCATGTGTTCTATGTTCTTTCCAGCTGATGGACATCATTCTTCTGAGAGCTATCATCTCGAAAGCAGTGATTCTTTTCTGGTCTGTTTTCTTCACTGTCCAAGCTTCAGCTCCATACGTTGTAATGGGCTAGACTAGTGCTTCCATCAAGTGTTTCTTTATGTGCTGACTGAGCGACCGAGCCTTCCATTTGGTTATTAGTGTCTTTATGGTTGAATGCCCATGCCAAACCTTGCTCTTATTTCAGAGCTGCAGTCATTGTCCTCTGTAATTAGTGAGCCAAGATAATGGAAGGTTTTCACTTATACAAGAGGATGTCCATGATATATGATATTGATTTTGAATTTTGATCCTTCTGTCTGCAGCTACCATTACCTAATTTCAAGGCCAAGTTTCCTCGATGCAAAATTCACTTTGTCTCTCAGTTCCTGCAATGAATTTGGCAAAGCTGTAATCAGAACGATATCATCAGCATATCTCAGGTTGTTAATCCACTTGTCCACTGATGTTAATTCCAGTATCTGGAAGTTCATCTGCTGAACGTCTCATTATGTGCTCTGAATAGCAGTTGAATGCCATGGGGGGAGGTATAAGGCAGCCCTGCCATAGGCCTTTTCCAATCATAAACCTTTTCCAATCATAAACCAGCCTGTCATTTCCTTGTCCACTCTTACAGTTGCTTGTTGCTTATTGTATAACTTTTGAATGATGTCAATTGTAGCATGGCTGTTACAAAGTGGGTCCTTTTTACTATAATGAGCTTACGTTAAATATCTTCTAGTTATTAATCTCTAAGTAGCTGGCTCAATGTCAGTAGCTGAATGTAAGCAAAAATGTAAACAAAATGTTTCTTTCAATACAGAACTTCTTCAATAATTTTATTATATGAAAAAAATTCAAATTATAATTCCACAGTTCTTGTAACACAACAAACTAAAGAAAGAAATGTTATACTTGAAATGAATATACCATATGTTTGAAGTGATACTGTTCCTTTCACATGCTACAGTCGATAACTCTACACAGACACCCCACAACTTTATCGAACATTATCTTTGTCGAACATTATCTTTATCAAATATTATCTAACATATTCTTGAACGTTCATTATCTAAAACATTATCTCTTTTCTCTCGCTTTCTACGCCCACCAGACAACCTCTATCTCTCATGGCCTCCACACCCCTGCTCTCTGTCTTCTCCTAAGCACTCTCTCGTACCCATCCCTTTCTGTACACCAACCATTCAACAGTCAATCAATATGCACAATATATTCACTAAATATATGCTTAACTATTCTTGCAACCAATTCTTCAATACAATAACATTTAACATACGTATACCAATATATCACTTTGTGACAGTAGCATAATCCCAGTTCCTTTAGTATTTTCCACAGCTTTGTGTGCTGTACTGAATCAAAGGGATTTTTGTAGTCTATGCATGCCATGTACAGCGGTACTGACATCTTTCTTGCATTGTCAAATATCAGTCTTAATTTGTCAGTTGCGCCGAGACATTGAGCATGGATTGAAGTTTGTTGAGCAGGTTGGTGGGAAGGCCTAGAAGCACACTGTTGCAATAGTCAATCCGGCTCAGGACTAACGCCCGGACAAGCAGTATCGTAGCTGACACCGTGAGATATCGCACATCGTTTAATCCCCCGTAACTGGTGGTAGCATGAGCGGGTGACTTTGGCAATGTGCTCACCGAATGACAGAGTCTTGTCAAGAGTCACACAAAGAGCAATGTTAATTACGTTAGATTTTTCGAATTCTCGAGTATATCTTCTCAACTTTCGTATTTTTATTTCCTTCGTAACTTAATTATTAAGAAAGTTACATCGCTTCAAAATTGACTGGAATTTATTGGCACATCCTGTAGATCTAACAAAAGCATTTGACTCCATCAACAGGGAAGCCAGGTGGCATATCCTGCACAAGATCAGTTGCTCTACCAACTTTGTCAACTTCATACGCTCCTCTCATGATGAAATGAAAGGCCGAGTCATTGACAATGGGAACTGTCTAAAATATTTGGAATAACATCCGGTACCAAACAAGTCTGCATACTGGCGCCCTTGCTGTTATGCATTTTCTTCTCAATTATGTTGTTTTAGCATTCAAAGATTGCAACCTTGGAGTACCTATTGGCTTTTGCACTGGTGGCAGTGTATTTAACCTGCAGAGATTACAGGCGCACACAAAGTTGTTCTCAGCCATTATACGAGATCTGTACTCTGATGATTGCGCTCTGCTTGTTCACGGCCAATCAAGCGCTCAGGTGTTGTTTGACAAGTTCATAATAACAGCCGCTTGCTTTGGCCTCTCTGTAAGTCTGAAAAAGACTGAGGTCATGGCACAACTGTACACAATATCTGTGCATCTGCCATACTAGTCATTCATGCACATGGTGCAAGCTTACCAGTCATGGACAAATTCTGCTAAATAGTGATTGTCATCTCTGCAGATGCTACCATTGATGACGATGTCAATACCTGACTGGCCAAAGACAGCCTCGCTTTCAGCTTACTTGGCAGGCGACTCTGGAAGAACCATGACATCCGGCTCAATGTCAAAGTAGCCATGTACAAAGCAGCCATCATACCAATAAATGCTATATGGCTGCAAAACATGGACTTTGTGGCATTCACACATGAAGAAGCTTGAACAATTTCACATGTTATTATTATTGTCAGACAATTTGCTATAGCGCCGTAGGTGAGCGAATGGCACAAAACAAAGGGTGCTTTGACAACTAATTACTCGTAACTGAGCTTAAATAAATGCGTTTTCAAGTTTGTAATAAGCGTCGCGCAGCGCGTTCGCATTGGTCACACTGTCGAAGAGAGTTCCACAGGATCGCGTTTCCCGTGTAAAAGATCTCTCGCCAAATAGAGGAGTCGAGGATGGTGGAGGCACGAGTAGCTGATTCCGCTTGCTGGACCTTAGCCGAGCCCGCGTTCGACCTCCGTGAGATCTAGTCACCATGGTGGCCAGGTAGTGGGGGCAGCTCGAGTCATATAGAGCTCGAGCAGGTGAGCCAGCAGCGCTTAAACACTATCCTCTCTTTGATTCGCAGCCAGTGGAGATGGTCTTTCAGCAATGGCGTCACATGCTCATTCCAGCGGCGACCTAGGGCACAGCGTGCTGATAGGTTGATCACAGACTGTAGGCGGTTGAGCTGGCGGTCTGGGATTCCAAGTAATGCGCTGTTACAGTAATCGATCCTAGTTAGAATCAGCGCTCGGACGAGTTGAACAGCGGTGCTGGCTGTTATGTAACGTCGGATCGACTTGATTCTTCGCAGCTGATAGTGACAGCTGCGGATGAGACCGCTAATGTGCACCTCGAAGGACAGCGTCTCGTCCAGTAAAACCCCCATGTGCTCTTTGAGACCCGTCGCTCATATGCCAAAACGAAATCATGACCCAAACACCAGTTCTGCAGACCTGCTGCACCACGGGATTTGAGGCCTTCCTCCTGACTGCCCAATTCAGGTGGACCGGTCATGTAATTTGTGTGGACGACACCAGAATCCTAAAGATGGCCTTTTATTGCCAGATGAAAAATGGAGTTCGATCAACCGGATGACCCAGAAAACGATTCAAAGTCCCTCTGAAATGCAACCTCAAAGCCTTCAGAGCAACTTGAGTTGCTCGTACAAGATAGGACAAACTGGCACGCTTGATGAGCGGATGACATTTCAAACTTTGAGGCCCCTTGCATCAACCTACTAGAGGAAAAATGTTGGCTACGCAATGAAAGACAGCTGACTGCAACAGGGTGCTTCCATTGCGACATCTACCTGCATCCTTGCGCCTCTTGAATCGAACTATTTGCTTACCAAAGAGCTCACCAAGCTACATAGATCCAGGATCCTTCGTGTCAATGAGATAGATAATCTTTTGATAGCTTCCCATACCTCTTCTACAAGTATCAGGTTTGGCCTTTCTTAACCCCTCCTTAACTGGGTGCCCCGAGTAACGCTCGTTCATTTTACATTGAGTTACAAATAGTTGCCCAGTTAAGGGGTTAAGGTTGTTCCTCTGTGCTGGTGTTGTCATCTTGACTTGTGTCATTGCTTTCATATAGTTGCTCTGCATATTCTTTCCACCTATGCTCTATGTTGTCTAAATCTGTCAAAAGCCCTCTGATCTTGTCTTTGATGTTTTTTGTCTTATGGCAAATTTTCTTCTTAAGTTTTTCACCCCTTTGAAACCATGTTTGGTGTTGTTAGATTTAATTTCTTGCTCAATCTGTTGGCACTGTTCCTCAAGCCACTGCATCTTACCTCTTCTGGCCTGTGTCTGCACTGCTGCTTTTGCCTTGGCATATGCCAAGCGGTCTTCTTCTGATTTAAATTTATTTACTTCGAGTTCATGTTTACCTCCATCAAACTTAGAGTAGCCTCAGTTATCCATGGTTTGTTTGTTTTTTTCCTCTGTTTTCCGATTATTTGTTGAGCTATCTCATTGAGCCCTCTTTCATCATTCACCAGAGGTCTTCAGGTGGACATTCTTCATCTAGTGACTGAAGGATGGTAAATGTTTACCACTGCTATCTGGAGTTGTGTTTTGCTACTTTGTCCTTTAGTTTATCCAGGTTATACACTTCCCCGTTGCATTTTCTTCTTTCTTTACGAATTCTCAAACGAACACTGGCTCCAACTAGGTTGTGATCCAATCCGCAGTCCATTCGCGGATATGCCCGGGAGTTGAAAATACACTTTTTGAACCTTTCTTCATTAGAATATAGTTAATCTGGTTCCTTGTGTTTCCAACTGGGGAGCTCCAGGTTTAACATCTCTTGCGATGGTGCTTGAATAATGTATTTGTGATTGTGAGATCGTTGTCGATGCAGAAGCCAAGTTATCCCTGTTAGTTCATCTTTCCCACCCCGTATGGTCCTCATACTTCTTTGTTTGCATCAGTTTGTTAAACATTTGCATTGAAGTTTCTTATTATCATTAATATGTCTTGGCTAGGTGTTGTATCAATTTCTTCTTTTAGTCTGTCATGTCATAGAACTCTTCATGGTCTTGGTCTGATGCTGTCGAGGTTAGTGCATACAGTTGATAGAGTGAGATGTTGAAAGGAGAGGCCCATGAAGCATTTGATAAGAAATTGCTCTGTTGCTTTATATACTATCAGGTTTGACCTAATGTGGGTGCTGAAGATTGTTGTAACACACGCTTGGTGTTTGCAGTTACTTCAGTATACCACCAGTTCTCCAGTGCTTATTGTAAATTGACCATTACCTCTCCATCTGGCTTATGAGATGCCTAATATAGATATCTTGACATGGTTCATCTCCTTTACTATATTGCATGATTTCCCCAAGTTGGTACATGGTCTGAATGTTCCATGTCGGTATTCGGGTTTCTCCACTAGGTTGAGTGGGTCCAGCTTACCAACGCTGACATCCATCTTAGACCATCCAGTTGCTGTGTTTGGGCCTGAGGCATCATTAAGAGCCTTGGTGGCTGTTTCTGGCCATGCCTCTTCTCCAGTAAGCAAAGAGGTAGTTGCTCCTGTGGAGGTTCCACAACCAACTCCTATAACGTGTACTTTGTTTTGTCGTCTCAGTATAGCTCTCAGTTGGGATTCTAGTCGGCGAGGCCAAAATCTTCTGCCGACCACAGTGCAGCCAAGCTGTTTTGTCAGTGTATGCCGTAGACCATTTGCTCAAGTTAGTCCGCCATCTACAGTCGTATTGCACCGCTGCTGCCCAGTGCCGTCCTTTGTCAGGTCTTCATTATTTTAATCAAAGCAATCGGCCTCCATATCCTTTTTTGCATGATTTAATATATTTCTCCTATGATTGATGGTCCCTCTCTTTGTCCGGTCTTGACAGGAGCCCACGTTAGCCGACCGTTTTCAGGGTTCCTGCTAGGCCTGGACACCTCGCTTAACATCCAAGGAGGTACTACAGTGCAAGCACTTTAACACCCGATGGCATAGCCCTAGGAGGCAATCCCCTACTTGGTTGTTGTCTCTCCCTCACTGCTGTGAGGTGTGCATCCGACTTTGAAGGGGGATACTTTACAATGTGCAAATCAACATTAAGTATTTCAAAAATGAGTTCAGGCACATGCTGGCAGTGAAAACACAGCCAACTTACTGCTGAGCAAAGTGATCAAACATTTTTCACAGTTGACAAACGAAAAGCTGATGAAACCATTATTATGTTCATGGAGACACGGTTGAAAGCAGCATTGGCTACTAGCATCTCAACAAATTTCTGTCTTATCCAAGTCATTCTGTGAACGATTTTGGCATCATTGTTGAATGTGTTGTAAAGGACACTGATAGAGTTTTGAAGGTCCGGCGAATGTTGCAGTAACAAAACAGATACTTCGTCATACTAGACAGGCACATCACGAGCAATGTTCTCTCTAGCCTATGCTACCACGTTCTAGTGCACAGATTTACAGCTCATAGTGCACAGATTTTTACCTTAGCTCAGGAGCAAGCAATATGGAAATATTTGTTGACTATTTAATTGAAAATAAAAGAAAATGTAAGCAGTCAAACAGCGCTGTTGCAGAACTTGCTGTAACTTTAAGCGCAGCTTTATTACTTTTGTCATTAGTTAGTCTAGTTCTTTTCATTCTGTTTCTTTTAACTTGTACCGTAATTGTTTTGATTAATTGTCATACCATTATTAAAATATAGCTTTAGGTACTCCTTAAGACTTAATGTACCATGTGATGGTAAGAACTGTAACCTAAATGCACAATGGAACAGCACATTATAAAAGCTAACTTATTAAATGAGAGAAGCTGAAATCTAATGAGTTAAAGAAATTTTTATTCTTATTCAATTTTAATGATCTGATACAAGGACATGTTTCGAAGTGCAAGCACTAAACACACATTCATTAGCCTACTTTCACACTTAAAAATTAGAAAGCTGACTTACTTATGCAATTTTTGGTATCATTTAATTTTGGTTAACTTGCAAAGACGTTTCTGTTACTTTATTATGTAGAGGCCTATATGTCATAATTTATATTATTGTGCAGTCAGATGGTGGTGGCCTTTTTCCTATGGTACTTGAGTTTTAATAAGGATAGGTTTACCTAGCTTTGTTGAACTATCATGTCATTTACAATTATTTGATTCTTGCTGAAAACATTAATATTGGCAATGCTTTTATGATGAAAACAGACAAAGAAGATGGAAAATAAATTAGAATATTTCTAACACTATTTTGTATCGGTTTAAAAATTTAGCACAGAAAAATTTATGTTGTAAAACTCTGCTCACAAGTTTTTTATTTTGCATGCGAGCCAGCAATCCTTAGAGCGAACATTGATCACGAGTATATGGTACACTTGGAGAAAGAGAAGCATGCACACAAGCAGAAGGAGGAAGAACAATAGAAGATTGAATACGCTGGACTTAAGAAACAGGAGAACAGTCATAAGAAGGCAGATCTGGAAGCGATCATAATGGGAAAAGTGGGAGTATGTAGAAAAAGAGGAAGACAATGAATGAGGTGGATGAGTGGAATTTGTAAAGCAGCAAACAATATTATGAAATGTTGCAGGATTAAATTACATTGTGAAGAACAGAGAAGATAAGGGAAAACATATGATGATGATGACAACAACGACAATGATTTAGGTTATAAGTCATACATGGCTCTCCATTTGCAGGCATCCAATAGTGATATTGGAGAATATTGGTTTTGTTCAGGCATCAGCTTTGTATCAGTATAATTTCCATAGTGTGCAAAGGAAATTAAGATCAATCAATTACAGATTATGAAAAACTGCATTATGTTACTATACTATAAATTGTTTAAAGCTTAATGGCTCTTGAAATATTGTACTTTGCATCTGAGGAAGTATATGCTTTTCATGTAGTGCTAAAATTTTACTAACCTGATCTTCACTTTAAAGTACTTGAATTTAACAGTTTGCATATTGTCTTGATGTATGTTTTCATACAAATGGGCAAATCTGATCAGTATGACTTTGAGACACACAATTTTAAGTTCATAAACAAATTGGTGAGGAAGTTTTTCTGGTGCCCTTAAGACTGACAGAAATTTATGTTTTGTCTAATGTCTTTTTGCAGTGACTTAGTGAATGGTTCAATCAGAATGATGTTGGAAGAATCAAAATATGTTCCTATTTTGAAGTTAGAATTTAAAGGTCAGATGATTTCTTATTTTTATGAGTTTCTGAACATTGACTAGACATAATTTTGATCCTGGTATAAATGTCTGTTTCAGCCTGTGATGGAAGATGTGGAGGAAGAGTATGAAGTCTAGACGATATAATGATGAAGCAAGTTGGCTGAAAATTTGTCATAATAATGGGTCATAGACCCCTTAAATGAAAGGACTGATGGCGGTCGCGCTCGGGTCCGCGAACATGGGTCCATTGAATTTTTGACAGCACAGTATCTATTACCTGCCATAACTTGACAATATCTCAGCAGAACTAATAAAGGCCAGAGGAGACACAATAGCGAATGCATTTCATGCGCTACTAAATAAGATATACTACTCAGACACTGTGCCAGAAGATGAGTAGAGGAATTATACCTATATACAAGTGAAAAGGAGATAAAATGGACTGCAACAATTTTCGAGGTATTACAATCCTGAGCATCCCTGGGGGGAAGGTCTTATCTAAAGTATTCCAGAGAAGAAAAACCAGACTATGACTACTTGCAACCACTACTTGCAATCACTGCTTAACAGCACCTAGGAAAACCTTCATATCAAAATGATTATTGCTGTCATTCACGATTCATTAGTTTAAATGAAATTCAGACTGATTAGAGATTACTGAGCAAGTCTACAGCCCTACCCAGCGAGTCTGCAGTTTTGTCCCCAACACTATGAAACGAACGTCAAAAGGCTTTTTTCTCAATTAAAAATAGTTTAAAATACTAAAAATCTGTCTCCGGTGGTTGATGCAACCCCGACCCCCAGCGAGGGTAGGCAGATCGCTAGGCATGGTGGGGGAATTAGAATGTGATAAGGTTGTTTTAACTTGTTCATAATTAGAGGCGAACTCAAACATGCGCATGACGTCGAGGAATGTGGCGTGACATCGACGCTCACATTTACCCCTACGAGTTTTTGAACTTCTTCGTATTACTAAAAAAATATTAGTTATTAAGGCTAGCCTAGCTATGTTTACCTGAATTTGCTTCTTTAAGTTTTGCCGCAATCTGTTGTGGCACAACAAAGACTTATTTGACCCTCCGAGCGGACATTTTGAGAACTTACACGGCGAGTTTTTGTTTTTATCCGCATGTCCCAAGTACTTAAAGAAGTCCATGGGGACATCAAGTGAGTCTTTTTCTTTCATACTCGGATGATACCCTGTATTGCTTATTATTTATTAATTTACGAAACTGTTTGCAACGTCCACATTACCACTTGTCAAGCGATAAATGAGGAATCTAACAATGAGGTCACAAGGTCATAAGCATAGACTATGTCAATGTAATTATAATTGAATTCTATGGTCATAATTGCTGCTCTGTAGAGAGTGACACGGGGACAAAATTTTATCCCCAACCTGCACACAAACATTTCTTCTCATCCCCCCCATCCCCGCATTGTTTCTCCCCATCCCTGCCCCATCTCCACATTGTTTCTCCCCATCCCCGCACCAGACTTTTTCGTCCCCTCATTGTCCCCGTAGTAAGTCGTTAACTTATCGGCCCAAGGAATGAGAGTGGCTCCATCTGGTCTCTTTCCATCGGACCAAAGGAGACCCAGCGGTTCTTTCGTGCTCGGGACACCAGCTTTTTGAAGAGCCTGCCAAATAATGTTATTAAGTGTTCAATGTCTCGTAGAACAACCAGCAGATAGTCTGCAGACAAAACCGTGCTGTCCGCGTGGATCGGCGATTTCTCCGCATTGACATTTATGTGGCACACAGATATTGAGACCTAGTCGGAGACCAACTGCCACTCTAATAGTCTCGTTGTCCAGAAGCAGGCTGTAGGATGTTAATGGTAAGGCGTCCAGCCAATCACCCACATGTGGGGCAGCGACTGCAGCAAGTCTAGCCCGGTTGAAAGAATCCGTGTAGCTGTCCCAGATTTGTTTGCGCGTTTGTTCTATTGCGGGTTCTTCCCACGCCTTCTGTGAAGTTGGTAGAGATTCAATAGTTGAGAAGGGTGCTTTGATCTTGATGATCAGCTGCGATACGAGTGGATCCTGCGTGTCTAATGGCCTGAGGATGGCCGACTTCGTACATTCAATTGCATCTTCGAGTGTAGCGCAATGTTTTCTGAGCGCTTCATCAAGGGCCGCTCCTTTGAAAAGTGGTGCACCGAGTAACTCCAAAGAGCTAAGCTCGACGCGTCTGAATTCGCTGAAAGCGTCACTGACAACAGAAGATTCACCATAGATTTCGCATTTGCGTCGGTTGAGGCTGATCCCCAAGCTAGCCTCAAGTTCAATGATTTTGTTATGATCGTTCATTACTGCTTCCTGTGACCCTCCGAGCTTCAGGTCGTCTAGATATCCAATCTTCAGCTGTGAATGGAGGGAACGTAGAGTTGGCTGAAGAGGAAGACAGAAAAGCAGCGGTCCCAATGGGTCTCCTTGCTGGGGACCCATTTCTGACCTTATTACAAACGGTCCAAACTGCAGAATCGAAGGGTCTGCATAGCTTTGGTATATGAAGGGGTACAGCTCAGGAATATGTTAGAAAACCGATCTCAGCATCACGTCCTGCCTTACACTGTTGAAGGCGTTGGCGAAGACCAGCTTAACAAATAGCTGGTCAGGACGCATATTTATGATAAAGATCAGGTTGCCTCCAAAAAGAATAGGTGTTACCTGTTGAGGGCATTTTCCTGACAAGATGACGTTGGTAAAATCGGTTATGGCCCTCAACAGTTCCGCTGCCGACTCTTAGTTTTTCACCAGTTCGACCAGATGTTGAGGTCGGAAGCCATCTGGTCCACCTGCAGAGCCTTTCGGAAAAGAGTTAATTGTCTGTTCATTGTCCTGAACAGTGACTGTTAGACAGGTGGTGATTGTGATCGGAGTCGGTAGGCGCCTCATTTCTTCTTGGTATGTATTCAAAGGGTGTTTTTCCAGTAAGGCGGCAAAAGATTCTGCATTCAGTTCGATCAGATGAACGTTGTCGCAGAGAATGCGAGTGGTGGCGCGAATATTTCCGTCATCCAGTTTGGCAGTAATCGCAGCGATGAGCCTTTCATTTGGAGAGTTCGGTTTAATATATATATATTTAAAGCAATGAGGCTTTGTAAGTTTCGCAGTTTCAATTTCCTCTGAAGAGAGATTGCTCAGTCGACTTTTAATGATCGTAGACAATTTTCGGTTGCATCCCGCATGGCTCAGCTGACGAAGAAACGTTTTCGCGAAATCGAGAAGAGCCTGCCAAAGTTGTTGGTTTTCTGGATGTGCAGCAATTGATCCAAGAATATCCGTTAATTTACTAGAACATGCGAAAAGAGCTGATTTCGGAATGTGCTTAATAATGCGGACATGTGGGTCCGGATGATTCGGAGAGTCGGATATTGTGCTGGAATTATGAATGGACGGTTGATTTCGGCGATCAGTGATCTGATAAACTTAGGAGGGGTCAACTGCGGCGGTGAGCGGAGGAAGGTAAGATCCTGGGCAGCGATTGTTTCGAGGGCCGTGTTCGTGAACAGTTCCATCTCGGATGTGCAATTGTCTTTGTACAAAGCAATGACTACATACGCCGCTCGCTTTTCACGTCGCCCGAGGAAGATCGTTGTTTTCAATAATAACGGACTCCATGGTAACGTCACAGATGACAGTTTAATTCCAGTATTCAGGCCGAACGTTAGAGTTAATAATTCAAAGCATACGACCTCTCAATGAAAGTCCTCTTTTGACGTAAAAAATAATTGCAAGTAAAGTGATCCTTGAACAGCGAAAATAATCCCTGAGTTCCCTGATTCCAGGGTCACCGATTGATATACATTATACTGCGTGAATGAGAAAAAAGTTTAAAACAACAACAATTTAAGCCGACTATTCATATTGCAACCAAATAGTTCCTCGTCATGACGTCATTCCAAATTATAAAATGTGTCTTTTAATATTTAAACCCATAATATGTAATGAACCCTATTACCTTAGGGTGCGACTTATCCCTCGACCTACTACTCCATCTGCTAAGTATTCGGCAGGACTTTCATTTGTTGTTCCTTATTCTCGCACAGTCATTGGCACTAGTTGTTTCTCAGTGTGTGGCCCTAAGCTTTGGAATTCATTACCAGTATCACTTCGTTTTTTTCTCATCATATATTTGACATTTAACAAGATACAATTACTAATATAATATATATAAATATATGTATATAACTATATATATATATATATATATATATATATATATATATATATATATATGTAATAAGATACAGAGGAATAATTACAGTAGTTAATAACTTGTTACTAATACTTAATTAATAAAACATACACTATGAGTTGACATCATATATACCAGTAGTGAGATTGACTATTTGAAATTGAACACAAAATGTTTACTAGTTATATACAAAAATATTTTCTAGTTGAAAGTCCGTTAGTTTGGTAATTAGTAAGACGAGAAAAGAGTTGCCCAAACGGATATAAAACCCCATCAGGTGGGCAACTATGTTTCTAGTAATAATTCTGATTATAATAATGCAATAATTCTGAAATAATAATAAACACAAAAATAATGAAGCCGTTGCAAATCTCTTTTAATTTCAATAATTAAATAAATTGATAGGTTGATGAGTTAGTGGTGGCAGTGATTATGTTTGGGATTTCTGATCAAGCCCTTCTGTGGTTTACATCCTATCTCTCTAACCAATCTCAAATGATTGTTATGGAGCATTCCCGATCAAACTGGTTTAATGTTTTTTTCGGTGTTCCACGAGGCTCGGTGCTTGGTTCTATGCTGTACTATACTGCTGACCTTTGCTCTTTAATTAGCTCGTTTGTCTTCACTGTGCACCTCTATGCTGATGACATTCAAATTTCAATCAGTAGACAATGTAATTCCAACTCTTCGGGATTGGATGTTTTCCAATAGACTTCTACTGAACCCTGACAAAACTAAACTTATCTGGTTTGGTACTAAACATCTGCACTCAAATATTGATTATGACTTACTGAACTCTCTCTTTCCTAATCTATCTTTCTCAAATTGTATCAAGCACCTTGGTATTTACTTTGACAGTAACTTGACCTTCAAAGAGCACTTTGCTAGACTCTCTCTATCCTGCTTTTACCAACTTAGGCAAATTAGGGTTATTCATTCTTCTCTTTCTTTATCTACAGCCAAATCTCTGGTTCATGCTTTTGTAGCTAGTAGGCTAGACTATTGCAATTCTCTTTATCTTTGTCTGCCCAAAAGTCTGCTCTTCACTCTGCAATCTGTCCTAAATGCTGAGGCTGGTCTTGTGGCTAAAGCTCCTCGCTACTCTAGCATCTCAGACTTTATACTTAACACCCTCCACTGGCTTCCAATTTCTGACAGCATTAAATTCAAACAAGTAATTATTGTTTCTGAAGCGCTTTGAGGTCAGGCACTGTCTTACATTACTGAGCTTTTCAAATCACCCTCTTCCACTGCTTATTTCCTGCTCCATTCCACTGATCAGAAGAATGTTTATGTCCCCAGATCACGCACTGCTCTTACTCAGCGTCGGGCTTTAGCAGTGACTGGACAGTGGACACTCCCTCTGGAATGCCTTGAACCCATCCATTCGGGAATCACTTCTTACTCCCTTGCTCTTCTCAATGCGAAAGCTAAAGTCTCGCTACTTTACCATGCGTCTCCAATGCCAGGAGCGCCTCTGAGTATAAATAGAAGAGGTGCTATACAAATGCCATATTACATTACAATACATTACAATGTGATCATGTCTTGTGACACCAGCAATCACCCTGTCTGACAAACGATGAACCATCTGGAGTTTATCAAGTTGCACCAATGGAAGACCAGCAAAAGGTGAACCACAGTAGTCAAGCCTTGAGCAAATAAATGCATGAATCAAATTAAAAGCAGATGGCATATCTAGTGTACATCTAATCACTCTAAACTGGCAGAGGTGATAGAAGCAACTGCGACAAAGTGAGTTAATATAGTCTATTCTATTCTACTTGATAATTTATGTAGCGCTATAGCATGGCCAAGGCCAAAGGCAAGAGCGTTTTACAAAAGGCAGTCATACGATATACGAAATAAATGCATTTTAAGGTTTGATAAGAACGACTCAAAGTTGGTTTTCATGGTCACTGAAACTGGAAGTGCGTTCCAAAGGAGAGGATTGCGCCGAGTCACGGATCTTTCTCCAAGCTTCACGGTCTTGGACGGAGGGGGAATGTAGAGGTGAGATCGTTTTCTAGAACACAGCTGTTTGCGACAGTCTGTCATCACCGGCCTGCATATGAACACCAAAAGATATTCCGGGCAGAAAGGGTCATACAAGGCTCAGAAGGTCAGCGAGCAGTGTTTAAAAATGATACGCTCCGGGATCTTGA
The DNA here is from genome assembly GCA_018105865.1 of Metaphire vulgaris. Classification (NCBI taxonomy): domain Eukaryota; kingdom Metazoa; phylum Annelida; class Clitellata; order Crassiclitellata; family Megascolecidae; genus Metaphire; species Metaphire vulgaris. The sequence goes on along the minus strand of CM030836.1, from coordinate 4,067,806 downwards.
GCCAATGGAGCTTATCCCTCAATAACGGGGTAACATGGTCATGCCACCTGGCACCGAAAATCATCCGGGCGGCGGCATTCAGGACCGATTGCAGTTGGCCCAGCTGATAGTCGGGAAGGCCGAGGAGGAGGCTATTACAATAATCCAGCCTAGATAACACCAGGGCATGGACTAGATGTATTGCAGCTGATGTTGAGATGTAACGATGAATCTCCCTAATCTTTCGGAGCTGAAAGTAACAAGCATGGGTTAGGAAGTTCACTTGGCGATTTAACGATAGGGAGTCATCAAGGAGAACACCGAGGAGGCGACGCCGGTGAGCGGGGCGGCGACAGCATCTCCGATCGTAAATGGCGTTTGACTGATCTGGTGGACCCTTCAAGGGGTGTTAATCCACAACAGTTCAGTTTTTTCGGGGTTAACGCAAGGCGATTTGTCGCTGTCCACTGCATTATCTCGCAGATGCAGTCTTGTAGGCGAGATCGCAGATGATCCGTCTACAGGGGTGGGCAGGAGGAGTACACCTGCCCATCATCAGCATAAGCATGCCAGGCAAGCCCATGCGAGTCTACAATGCGTCCCACATCTGCGACGTATAAGATAAACAAGAGTGGGCCTAGGATCGACCCTTGTGGTACTTGTGGTACTCCGCAGCGTACAGGACATTTAGCTGACGTGCGGCCCTCCCAGGTGACAGACTGCGTCCTCTCGGAGAGGTAGTTGCACAGCCAGAGTAGCGCTTGGTCTTTAATCCCAAAGGATAGCTCGAGGCGGTGAATGAGGATAGAGTGGTCTATGGTATCGAACGCTGCGGAGAGGTCAAGCATACACAGAAATGCCTGATTCCCATTGGTAATCACGTCAACAATGTCGTTGAAAATTCTGAGCAGGGCAGTCTCAGTGGAATGGCCCGCTCGATAGGCAGACTGATGACGTGGCATGAGACCGCTACAGGCCAGGTGCCTGACGAGTTGCGTGTTCACCAGTCTCTCGAGGAGCTTCGACAGGAATGGAAGGTTGGCTATTTGTCTGAAACTGGCTAGGTCAGTGGGGTTAAGGCTTGCCCGCTTAAGGTGCAGGCGGGTAACGGCATGCTTCCACGGCAATGGAAACTCACCATTAACGAGGGAAGCAGTCATTATGGCCGTCAGAAACGGAGCCAACGTGAGGATCACATCCTTAAGAAGCCACATAGGCAGTAGGTCAGATGAGCACTGCTTGTTGGGTGACGATCTGACACTCGCTATGACTTCTGCCAGTGTCGGCGGCAAAAACCCGACAAAGGAGGGACTGGAGTAGACGTGGTAAGTCGTTGGTCCAGCTTCAGCTGTTCTATCCCAAATGTTCGTAACCTTACTGTCAATAAAAGCATGATAGTCAGCAGCCGTGAAATTGGAAGGCATGCGAGGTGATATGTCGTTCTTTCCAAGAAGACTGTCCAATACTTTCCATGTCTGCTTGGTATCTGCATGAGCAGAGTCGATCGCCTGGCCAGTATTGATGACCTTTCATTCTTACTAAGGCTCTGCTCACTCTGAGGGCATCGCGCCAAGACGACAGAGCGTAAGATTCGGCGTCTGATCCTTTCTTATTCCGATAGACCCTCTCGAGACGACTCGCTCGCCGTCGAGCCTGTCGATAAAGGTTAACTCAGAGTCAAGAATTATGCCAAGCTCACAGACAGAAGAAGGGAAAGAGAGGTCAGTGAAGGCAGATTGCATAGACAGATGATCAATTTTTAGAGCTGACCTCGAGTACCAAACCAGATGATCTGAGTTTTAGCCGGATTAAGTAAAAGACGATTTGAGTGCATCCATGAACGAAGTAAGTCAGAAGCTTCATCAAATTCACGAGTGATCTGCAGTGCATTAGTGGGGCTGGAATGTGAATAGGCCTGAATATAATCAGCATACATATGTGTTTTAAAATTATAAGGTGCAAACAAACATGCAACTTCAGCAGTACCGTATATGTTCGTGATAAAGTCGAGAAATTTAAGGCCAATTCACAGGTTATATATCCTGACCTCGACTTATACTCGAGGCACTAACTGTTGGGTAAAGTTTCCATACATAGCATGTCGAAAATAATTAATTTAGCTAAATGCGTAATTATTTTCAACATATGCTACGGCATCTAAATAAAAGTTCACATCAGCGCTTTTAAGATTGGTAATTTATAGGCGCCACATAAATATTAATTAAATATTGGCGCTACATAAATACAAAAAATTCAAGATTACCGGTAATTAAGACTTTTATATTGTCAAGAATGAGCGAATAGCAGGTTTAAAATTTTCTTAATCGTCAGGAATCAATCTGGGAATGTGAAAATCGTTCAGTTTCTCGATAGTTCAAAGCTAAAACGCAGTTTTTCAATCAAAACAATGGCGCCGCTGCCGCCACATGCCCACTTCGCGTCCGCCATTTTTCCGACTCTCACTATCACCTCAAGAGGGTTCGCCGCGATGACGTCACTTCGACTTATTCCCGGGTCAATGACTTTAGACACCTTCAAATACCCAAAATCTAGGGGTCGACTTATACTCGGATCGACTTTATCTCGAGTATATACGGTATATAGTATATACAGAAGTGGCCCAAGGACCAAATCCTGTGGGACTACACATGTGACTGGCACTTCGCGGGAGTAGGTAGAGCCAGGCGATGCAATCATGCGGCGTACAGAGAGATAGGGTTTCAACCAGGTCAGAATAACACCAGAGACACCAAATGAGACAGAGAGGCGCTGTAGAAGAATATCGTGGTCAACCGTGTCAAAAGCAGCACTGACATCAAATAGGGCAAGAAGAGTGACTTCTGACCGATCGATGGTCCTATAGAGATCTGAGAAAAGATGCAAGCGAAGCGTTTCAGTGGAGTTTGAGGCATGGAAACCAGACTGGTATTTCTAACTAACTAACTAACTAACAGAGTATTTATATAGCGCCTATTTATCTTAATTAAAAGAACTCCCTAAGCGCTCCCGCTGCGGTTAGCACTGTCGACTCGGCAGAGCCAACGTCGGAGGCACTGTTGACAGCGTTGACGCCTCTGCGGGTCGGAAGTTGATTATAAAATCCACTCGGATGGTAAGAGGAGTTCGCGTCAGAACGAAATCGGCGTTGACTTCCTGAGAGTGGACTTCGCAGAATGTTTCCCAAGACAGAGACGCCAGTGAAGGACGGAAGAAAATGTTGACGGTCCCGCACGATGGTAAACGGAATATGTGCCGTAGAAAAGTCCGACGGCGTACTCCCAAGAGGCAGTCTTCCGTTAGAGTAATCCGCCGCCGAGTAGGCTCCTGTCACCAAACTCATCAGATTCGACGGTGATGGAAAATTCCGTTGAAAACCGGAGCAAAACAGTCGATCGAGACGTACAATTGCTAGGAAGGGCGACATTCCAGACACGCAAACACGCGCTGGCGATGTCAGCCATTTTGGCAGACAAGATGGTGGACTTGACGTCAATGACGACTGAAAACGTCGAGAAACAAACGGAATATACTGAGAACAGAGTTAGCTCCTCGAAGACCGACGAGCGAGAACTCAGCCCTCTCATTTGGCACGAAAACCAAATGTAGATCGTCTAAAACTGGCGAGAACGGCGACAAAATCCAACACGCAAAACACGCGCTAGTAGTCGGAAGTCTACCGGAACCGGAAATTTCAGCAGCAAGTCATTAGCCTCAAGACATAGAAGCAGCTGAAGAGTGACAACCTTCTCAAGGACCTTAGATAAGATTCATCTTGTCTGCCAAAATGGCTGACATCACCAGTGCATGTTTGCGTGTCTGGAATGTCGCCCTTCCTGGCAATTGTACGTCTCGATCAACTGTTTTGCTCTGGTTTTCAACGGAATTTTCCATCACCATCGAATCTGATGAGTTCGGTGACGGGAGCCTACTCGGCAGCGGATTACTCTAACGGGAGACCGCCTCTTGGGAGTACGCCGTTTGAGATAAGGCAATAGTTTGACATTTCAGACTCATCAAGGCCAGTTTGCTTAAGCCTAAGCTTGGCTATTGCCAGTTTCTGTGATGCAGGTAGGCAACCTTCTTTAACCCCTTTACTGGGATTACATTTTTAGATGCCATCACAGTAAGGGGAATTATTTTTTTGGGAAAAACGTTCTTCTAAAATGAAAACTGTATTTTTTTTGAATTGGCTATATCTCCAGCTATATAACGAGGATACAACACAAACTATGCACGCTGATGTTCTGTGCACAGAATGGCCTTTGTCCGACCTATCTGGCCGATCTGCTCCAGCCAACATCAACCGCCATTGGTAGACCAGGCCTACGATCAGCATCTACTAGCCAATACCAGAAACCTCGTCTTCGGACAGTCATGGGGCAACGAGCCTTCTCGTGCGCGGACCCCATGCCTGGAACGCCCTTCCACCAGCGCCACGGAGCATAAAGTCGCCCGCCGCTTTCCGTAAAAATTTGAAGACACACCTGTTTAATTGTGCATATAATAATTAACATAATTGACATTAATTGTAATGCGCTTGCTAACATTTATTGATTAGGCGCAATATAAATAGCTAATTACATTTACATTACATTTACATAAGAGCTAAGAAGGTGAAGTATATGCCATTGGAGGATGTCAGCAGAACAAAATTAATCAATAAGTTTGAGAATCTGATAACATTTGGTAAAGATATCTCAATTCTAATTCGAACATCCCATTGTCGCAACAGAAGTTAGCGATGAATTTTGAGAAAGTTTTCTTAATTTTTAAAATTTACTATATCTTGGGCTATGTAAGAGCTAAGAAGATGCGGTATACGCCATTGTTTAACCTTTTTATTCCTCTTTCTAACCATCTGTGCCAAACAAAGAAATTCGAGGTAGGGTCCACTCTACGGTCTAAAATATTACTCCCTCCCCGAAAATGTTTTAGGCTCCGTAACGAAAATCTTTCAGTGGTAACCCCAATTGGATGGGTGGCAAAGTTGTAGGGGAATGTTTTTAGGCTCTGTAGCGATAATCTTTCAGTGGTAACCCCAATTGGATAGGTGGCAAAGTTGTAGGGGAATGTCAGTGGAACAAAATAAATCATTAAGTTTGAAAATCGGTCAGCATTTATTAAAGATCCATCAGCTCTAACCCGAGCAAGTCGTTTTATTGATGCCATTTTCAACGCATCATAGCCCAGTTTTCTACCTACCCCTTGGTCCAAAGAATATATGTTCTCTCTTACATAGAGCAAAAATAGCTAAAAATAGGTGCCATCTAGTGAATGGATAGATAGTTAAGAAAATTTATGGTAAGATAGTTAAGAAAATTTATGGTAAGATAGTTAAGAAAATTTATGGTATAAGACGTATCTGATATGACGTGCCGGATCTGCAAACCGCTATGAAAGGGACTAGACGTATCCCATATGTCGTGCCTGAATAAGGAAAGATGGATCATGGCGGCAGGCGTATCCCATATGTTTTGCCCGGTTAAGGGGTTAAGAGACCTATTGCAGAGCAACATTAAGAAAGGCAAAAAACAGTCAATATAGTCATGCACAATAAAAGTCAGAATTGGATCAAGTTCACAGGTTTTCATAGGCATAGGGAGGATGACGCGTCAAAGACTATCCAGCGTAATTTCATCAAAGTCCTGTAGACAAACATCTGTAGGTGTAAACTCTGGAGGCTGCAAACCAGCACTAGCATCCCTCACATGGCAAACTTTAGATATCAGATAATCCATGAACTGATTTGCAGTAAGCGATAAATCCACATTCAGTTGTGAATTTGATGGCTTTATACGACCGAGAATATCATTGAATGTTTTCCAGAGTCTGTGAGAGGAGCGAGCATTATGTGAAATTTGACACTCCCAGTAGTTTCTTTCTTTGTCACGAAAAACTTTTGCATGTCCCTGATTATAAGTACAATCTCAGGACGGTCATCCGGGTTCTTTGTTCGTCTGAATTTCTGCTCACACTTTCTAACACGACATTAAAATGTTTTGCATTCTGTGTCAAACTATGGTGACAGGTTTATGACAGATCTTAACCTTGCATACTGGAAGGAGAGCATTAAGTAGCTGTCTTGTTGTTGAGTCGTATAGCTCAGTGTACTCACAGTAGCAGAGGCAAGGTCTTCTAGGTTTTGCAATCTGCATATAGAAAATTTCATTCAACTGAAACTGCTCTCCTAGCTGTTCATGATTATATTTTGTCTGCTATGGATAACGGCAAGGTAACTGCACTTATTTTACTAGATTTGTCTGCGGCTTTTGACACCATAGATCATGCAATCCTTCTCCACAGACTCGAACATTGGTTTGGCTCATCGGGTACTGTATTAGAGTGGTTCACATCCTATCTTAAACATCGCAGTCAATCTGTTTATTGTAATGGTGCACAGTCAAACTCAGCTAAATTAGATTTCAGTGTTCCCCAGGGATCTGTTTTGGGCCCTCTCCTTTTCACCTTATATACAATGCCCCTTGGATCGCTCCTTACACAATTCTCTGCTGACTATCATTTCTATGCTGACGATACACAGTTATTCATTGCCTTCGACGATAAAACCTCCTCCATGTCACTAGAAAATCTGTCTCTTTGCCTGCAAAACGTTCAGTCTTGGATGTTTAATAATAAGCTTGCACTTAACCCTTCAAAAACTGAGTTTTTGCTTCTTGGTACATCATTTAATCTAAGTAAATTTGAAGACATAAATTCATTTATATTTGACAACATTTCAGTTAATCTAAGTCAGTCTGTCCGCAACCTAGGGTGATATTTGATAAGAACATGTCGTTTAACGATCATATAAATAAGGTCAGCAGAGCTGCTCATATGCAAATCAGAGATATTCGATTTAATTCGTGATTTTGTGCCCAAACCGCTCTGATTCCTCTTGCAAACGCCCTTGTCAGCAGCAGACTTGATTATTGCAATTCTCTTTACAATGGTGTGACCAGATCTAACATGCAAAAAGCTTCAAAGGATTCAGAATTCTATTGCCCGAGCCATTACAAAAACTCGTAAGCATGATCATATTAAACCTGTTCTTCAAAAGTTACACTGGTTGCCGGTAGAACAGAGAATTCTATTCAAAACTGGTCTCCTGGTTTTAAAACACTGCAGTCTGGCCAACCTCAATATTTAAAATCTATGTTGAATCACCCAAACCATCGTCATTCAACAAGGTATGCTGATTCATTGTTGAATGTACCTAGAACCAACACTGAAATTGGTAAGAGAGCTTTTTCTATTTCTGGGCCTAAAATCTGGAACTCTCTCCCTCCGGCTGTCAGATCTTCCAATTCATTGAGCATCTTCCGATCCAGACATAAGACGCATCTCTTTCAATTGGCGTTTCCTCCATAGTCCGTCTCACTCTCTCCCTCTGACTGATCTCTGGAATGACCTGGATCTTTTGCGGATCGATTTTGAAGTACCATCGATTGATACCTTGGGTATTAGAACTGGTGCTATAGAAGTGCATAATTATTTAGGTTTTGGCACAAAGGGCTTGATTGAAGGCCTTGACAGAATGCTTCAACATCAAACTTTTTCCAGTTATGCACATTCTTGAGGATGTAGACAGTAGAGCTGGGTCGATTACGATTATTTTTGCCGATTACGATTACGATTTTTTCGATTATTTTTCACGATTTCGATTACGATTACGGTTTTTTATATAATCGCGATTTCGGTTTCGATTATTTCGCAGCACTTTTAAAAACTGGCTTTCCCTACTGCTCTGTAAAATGGCCAAGTAAATTATACGAATTTCAATCAACTTGTGAAATACAAATAGATTCGCCAAATTGCTAGCTAAACTTGCTGCAACAGGATCAGGATTCAGGACAATGATCAATAGTAATTAAGCACAAAAATATTCATAAAACCCAAAACAGATGAGACACATCGTAATTATCAGTTGGTAACTACATGTAGCTGTGACAGTTCCCCAGCATGGCTTCTAGTTCAGTCTGCTGTTGCTGGATGTTATTCAAGTAGTGAGATAAGAACACTAGTTGCTCTACATGATGAGGCTTAAGTGCTGCTCGCCTTTCTAAACAAATCATACCACACTTCGAAAATATATACAGTATATGATTTATTGTTTGCAATTCGCCGCAGATACACGGATCCGAGTCGTCCAGACCCCACTTCCGGAGACAGTATTTGCAAATGACCCTGCGCTGTCCGAAGCGGTTCAACAGACAAAAAATGACGTTGCAGAGTATCGAATCCTATAGTTGTCGGATAGCGGGATCTTCTACCAGATGGTACTACCGCACGCACGTAGTTGATCACCTGAGCCGACTTCCAGTCAAGACTCCACTGACCACCGACGTCTGTGGGTTCCTTGTTCAACCGCAGGGGGTGACGTGATTTGTGGAGGATTGGTTAGGTCCTCGTGAAGTGGCCAGTCTTCATTTTCTGCCACATTCTGCAGAAACTTGTCTACAGCGGCTGGGCGACTCAGATTTGGGGGACAGATGTTAGAGAGGACCGGCAGCCATGACAGTTCGGTTGGACGTAGAGCGCCAGAGATGATTCTCATGGCGGCGTGTAGAGTAGAGCTGTACCGATTAATCGGCAACATTCATAATCGGACCGATTATTATGACAATCGGAACAATCGGTAATCGGGCGCCAGTCAGGTGCCGATACCGATTAATCGGTAACACTTGTTTTCTGACCGATTATTAGGATAATTGGAACAATCGGTTATAAATTACAAAGTGAACATAGAAATTTAAAATTTGACATAATAAGTATTGATAGCAAAAGCATTATTCATTAATGATCAAGCACACGTTATGCATTGAATCTCTTGGCAAACCTCGAATTGAACCTGTATACAGAGGGCATGTGCATTTACGCTACACCTTTATGGCAATTTGATTGCACGGTCGTTAAAAACACCCGATTTGGAGAATACGACAGACAATCGGTATCGGCAAAACAATCGGTTGTCTAACAATCGGAACAATCGGTAATCGGAACAATCGGCAAAATGTGCAATCGGTACAGCTCTAGTGTAGAGTGCCAGAGATGATTCTCATGGCGGCGTGCAGCTGAGTGTCGACGACTTTGGTGTGGGGGAGTTGCAGCAGTACTCAGCAGTTGAGTAGCAGAGTGATAGGGCTGCCTGTCTTAGAGTGGTGTCATTGGCTCCTCATGTGGATCAGGCAAGTTACGACAGAAGATTTGTCTGGCTTTTAACTTTGCTGGCAAGCTTTTTAAGATGAGTTTTATAGCTCAAGATTCTGTCGAGTGTGATGCCTAGATATACCGGGTGTGGATCATGTTTCAACTGATAACCGTCCATTTGTATGTTCAGTTCACGATTTGCTTCATAGTGTTGTGTAGATGAAACACACATAAAACGGTCTTGGTTGGATTCGGTTTAAGCCGCCATATTTTACAGTATTCGGCAATCCTCTGTGTATCAATGTTCAGTTTGTCTTCAATCTCCTTAAAGGATCGAGCCTGAGTGTCAAGGCCGATATCGTCAGCATATCAAAACTTTCTACTGATGGTATCAGGTAAGTCGTTTGTATACAAATTGAATAACATAGGGGCTAGAACTGAACCCTGTGGTAGACCGTTTCGTTGACGTCTCCAGGAGCTGACATCTTCTCCCAAGTGAACTAAGAACCGTCTGTCAGAGAGGAGTAATTCCACAAGTTGACAGAACCAGAGTGGCAAGTTGAGTGAGAGTTTGTACATTAAACCCGCATGCCACACCGCATCGAAAGCTGCTGTCAAACCCAGAAAGATGGCGTCTGTCTTTGTACGCAGTTGAATCCATTTTCAATGAAAATCTGATAATCAACGGTAAATAGATCCTTCTTTGAATCGGAAATATTGTATAATATAACTTACGGGAATAATCGAAAATTAATTGCGATTTCGATTATTTTTCCGTTGATTATCGATTATTTCGATTTATTTGATAATCATGTCGATTTCGGTTTTTCCAAAAATCTCGATTTCGATTTTGATTAATCGACCCACCTCTAGTAGACAGGCTTGCTGGAAGGAAGTGGAAAGGATGCTGAGACAAGGCCATGATCTGATATTGCAGGCGTACATATTTGAATATCAGATGCAGGAACATTCTCATGACTAATAATGAGATTCAAACATCCTCCATTGATGTTAGTCGACTCATTGACCAGTTGTACAAGCCCAAATTGATGAAGGAGAGCATTGAGAGTTTTAACATCTGGCAAAGAAGGTCTTTTCGTGTGAATATTAAAATCTCCAGCCACCATAACATGCGTATTGAATATGGCTATTTGCTCCAGGCAACATTCCAGTTCACTGAAAAATTCACTTGTGACAGGTTGAGAACCTGGCCGATAGATGGAAAGAACAGTGCAAGGGGCATCTGGTGTAGAAAATTCCAGGCACATTGACTTGAGGGTAGTCGTGGTGATATTGATGGAGACCTGTTTTGCTTTATAAGCAGCATGGTGGTATACTATGATACCACCCCCTGTTGAGTCACAGTTCTGACCACTTGTGCCTCGAAACACAGATTGTACTTGGCTTTGAAAAGTGTAGCCTGGTGGCGCTGCCTTGCAAATTGCAACATCAGATGACTGTTCATTCCATGATTCGGTGACGATAAGGACGTCGAGTTCTTTGGAGACGATTTCATTCTTTACTGCCGTATATTTGTTCCTTATAGAACGTACATTCCACTATCCCAGTCGGAAACAGTTCTTCACACGCTCTCCACGAGTGGCCTGGGACTTGTTTAGGCACTACACGGATGACTCTAGGCAACATGGTCGCCAAATGTTAAGTTTGAACAGTGTCTTATGGACAGATCGTTAAGTGACTGGATTCGTTAAACGGAAATCACGTAGCTGCTCCCAGAGTAACAAATTCGGGACAATGGGATGCATCCTACTGAAGTCGGGGACTCTGAGTAAACAGCATTGTAGGCTGTGAAGACACCATCTTTTAAGTCCGCTAAATGAAAAATAATGGACCATAGCCAGGTTAATCGCAATTAATCGCACAAAATCGGTAAAATTCCATGAAAATCCAAGTATAAATCAGTGCACTCTCATATTTAAACATGAAAAGTTAGTTTCACAGTGCAAACAAGATCTAAATAGCCCAGAAACAGAATTAAGCAGCACAATACGCCAACCGATAACATCTCGGCGCCGCCATAGATATCATGATGGCAATTCCCAGTGGTTTGCATTCCACCATCCTCACTGAATCTGCAAGAGACACAGTTGGCTACAGGAGTCACGTCACATCATCATCAGCGTTTCTGTCTTTTGACAGAAGGTATCCTGTTTTCCCACTCTGATCGATTGCTTGCTTCTTCTTTGAGTTCCTGATATCCTTTATTCATTATCCACTCCAACATCATCTTTCTCGGTCTACCTCTCACTCTCTTTTCCTCCATTTTTCCTTCAATTATTGTTCTTAGTAGAGAGTCATGCCGGAGGACATGTCCCATCCAATTTCTCTGCCTTTTCCGGATTGTATCTATCAGGCTTCTGTCTTCCTCTATCTCCTTCATGACTTCCTCGTTTGTCTTATGCTCTGTGTATTTTACTTTTAGCATTTTCCTCAAAATCCACATTTTGAAAGCCTCTAATCGTTTTATATCTTCCTTTCTCATTGTCCACGTCTCCGCCCCATACAACCCCACACTCCATATCAATGTTTTTACCAATCTCTTTTTTAGGTTTAGTTTTAGTTTACTTTGCATCAGCTCCTTTCTCTTATAGAAGCTTCCTTTGCTATTGCTATACGTCTTATCTCTTTATTGCATCTGGCATCGGTTGTTATCAGACATCCTAGATAGCTAAATTCCTTCACTTGCTCTATGATCTATCCATAAACCTTTATTTCCACTCTCATTCCTTCTTTTTTACTTATTACTAGAGCTGTGCCGATTGCATATTTTGCCGATTGTTCCGATTACCGATTGTTCCGATTGTCAGACAACCGATTGTCTTGCCGATACCGATTGTCTGTCTAAATCTCCAAATCGGGTATTTTTAATGATCATGCACTTATATAATAAACTATAAAGGTGCATCGTAAATGTAAGCTACAAGTCTTCGGACTTCAATATGCAGGTGCAGTTCGAGACCTGCCAAGAGACTCAATGCAGAATGTGTGTTTAATAATTAATGGATATGATTTTGTCATTAATACTTAATGTGTCAAATTTTAGATGTCCATATTCACATTGTTATCTACAATTTTATATCTGAAGTTGTGATTATGAAATTATTCCTTCATTAAACTTTAAAACCACAAGTCGTAGTCAGATAGAAGTATATATTTTATTTATTACTTGAGTCAAATAATATGTAACGTATATCCTATTTAAGCTGTTATAACTGTATGCATTAAGGTATAAACTGAAATTCGTATTAGACCGGTCGACAACGTGCGAGTCTTAAAGTCAAACTGGCAGCCCCATCCACTGTCACGTAGGCCATCTTGATTGCCGTATGTCTCCGCCAGAAAGACGCTAATGTTGAAACTTGAAACATCAACACGGGCAGTTAGCTTTTGAGACTAGTAGGTTGTAACAAGCGAAGCTGCACTAACAGCCTAAACTTATAATGCAACTGAGTAATGACGATGAAGTCAGATAAGATCATCAGACCTAATTGTCTCTGACTGAGGGTGAAGAGATGCTGACGAAGTCAGATAGGACACTAATCGTCTATGAGTCTCCGACCGATGGTTAACAGATGGCATATCTGACAATCTGGTCTGACATTAACTGCCCCCGACTGACTATCGAATGAAGGATTCAAGATAAGCGGCCCTCCCTCGTCCCTCTCACCATTGACAGTTCAACGAGCTCACAGCTGCCACCGACTCCCCAGATATCGCCAGCACCACCCCAAAGGAAGCGACCAAGGAGTCTAGACTCCCAGAGGGCAACAGTCACCAGTCATCACTCACTCGGTCCTACGGCACCCAGAAAAATATAATCGGCACCCCATAACCGATTGTTCTGATAACCCTATAATAATCAACCCGAATACGAATGTTACAGATTAATCGGTATCGGGGTTACAAGTCGTAGCCGCCCCAGCCATGACCGCCCCAGCCTTGACCGCCCCGTTATGACCGCCCCGCCTATGACCGCCCCAGTTATTATATTGGTTTTGATGAAAATCAGTGTATTGCACCCGTACTGGGTCATATAATCATTACCCACACCATAACCCAGACACTAACACTAAATGATACTGATGGCAGGGATAGCTGGGGCGGTCATAATGGGGGCGGTCATGGCTGGGGCGGTCATGGCTGGGGAGGTCATGGCTGGGGCGGCTATGATGTGATACATGGCTGGGGCGGTCATGGCTGGGGCGGCTATGATGTGATACCGGTATTGGTGCCGGATTGGCGCCTGATTATTGATTGTTCCGATTGTCCTAACAATCGGCTCGATTGTGAATGTTGCCGATCAATCGGTACAGCTCTACTTATTACCATAACTTTAGTCTTTTTTGTATTGATTCTCATTCCATACTTTTCTGACACTTGTATCAGTTTATCCATTACTTCCTGTAGCCCTTTTTGATTACTTGCTAGCATGGCCTGATCGTCTGCGAAGCGCAGCGCCTTTACTAGTACTCCTCTGACTTTGACTCCCTTATCTGTATTCTTCATCGCCTCTTGTACTAATTCTTCGATGTATATGTTAAACAGCAACGGTGACAATGGACATCCCTGCCTTACTCCTCTCCCAATCATACACGATGCAATGGAATGTGAGGACCATAGGACTATCAGTCTGTTATGCCATGCGGCGAAGATAATACTCAAGTTCATTACAAAAAAGTACAAGCGAAAACAGATGCAATAGGATTCCTTGGAGAGGATCAGTTTGGGTTTCGGAGGGGAAAAGGAACACGGGATGCAATCGGATGCTTAAGAATGCTAAGTGAGAGAAGACTTCAAAATGGAAAAATATCTATATATGCTTCGTGGATTACAAAAAGCTTTCGACAGAGTAGACTGGAGGATTTTGATGAGAGCACTGAAAAGGGTGGGAGTGGATTGGAGAGACAGAAGACTGATAGCAAACCTATACCTTGGACAGTCAGTGAAGGTGAGAATAAAGGGAGAACTGAGTGAATTGTGGACACAGGTGCACCTTATACTCCTTTTTATGAGATTTGCTTGAAATACCCTCAGATTTGTAGGAATTCAAGTCATTTATATTTCTCAATAAAATTTTGAACAGTAAAATCTGCTATTATCTTTTTATGTATCAGTCCAGATTATGAAATGATTGCATAGCAGTAGTAGTAGTAGACTTCTTTAGCACCATTGTAGTAGTACATCTGCACCAGTCGATGGTCGCTTCAGTGAATAATCGTAGTCGTGAATCATTGTCTGTGGTGAATCGGGGTTGTAATCCAAAGGTCAGTCCATACTTCCAGATTCCAGGTTAAGGTGGATATGCAGTCAGGAATAGATGTGTTTTAAGTCTAGACCTGAAGGTAGTAAGACAATCAGTTTGGCGGACCTGTACCGGCAGAGAATTCCAAAGTCTGGGTCCGGTAACAGAAAAAGCACGTTTTCCAGTAGTAGTCCTGCTATAGGGTATGTAAAGAGTAGTAGCATCAGATGACCTCTTTGAGTGCTGGTTGTCTTGAGCAGTCAGTAATGATCGGAGATACATTGGCTGATTTGTGTGGAGTGTCTTATATAGGCCTATATGCAAATATTACATGTAAAAGGACGTTGAACTTAAATATTTTATTCTTATCAAATGACTTGTTTAACTAGGCTTTTAAAATATGGCTCATGAAAATAAATTGCTACAAAATTTGGCCCTTCGATGGAATTTTTGCAGACTGCTGGGATTATGTGTATTTGAGTTAATCAGTGTTTCAAAAGCCTAAACTTGGAAATTATTTGCTGCTTTTTCTAGGTTATGGGATATGCATTTCTCATCTTCAGTTCGAGGGAACAATCAATGGATTGGAAGAACATGAGTATTTTTCCAGCTTGAATGTAGCTGTAAAGGCTCAAGAGAGTGAAAATTTGATTGCATCCTTTGAGCAGGATTTTATACAATCAAGAACTGTGTTGCTTCATAGGTGTGACTTTTATTAATTAATTAATTAATTAATTCTGACAATTTCATATAGAGCAATACGCATAGTGAAGGCTGAAGTCAAGAGCACTTTACAAGTGACTCTAATAGGAAATGTTAAATAACTATGTTTTAAGGTTCTTAGTGAACAGTTCAGAAGATGTCAACCTAGTCACGTCCGTCGGCAGCGAGTTCCAAAGCAAAGGGTTGCCCCTCGAAACAGACCGGTCCCCAAATTTCGCTGTCATAGACGGGGTGGAACCACCAATTGAGAACGGCTGCTTGATCGGAGCTGCGAGCGCCGGTCAGAAGACAGAGAGAGAGTTTTTCAAGGTCAATTACAATCATCTTTCATCGATCAGAACACCAAGGAGTCGAGTAACCTTAGATGGTGCAATTTCCACACCATCCAGCACCAAAGGTGTCTGGTCAATCAATTGGTTTCTTCTCGGTGCACTTAGCCACAAGTATTCGGTCTTTCTAGGATTCATCACAAGGCGGTTTTATGCCATCCAAGATTTAACATTCTTGATACATTCCAAATCTCGGAAACGAAGTCGATCAGCATCAGAGCGGTCGCAGGACGAATACATTTGTCTGACGTCAGCATAGAAATGCGATTCCAACCCAAATGATTTGATTACATCACCAACGTTGGCAACGTAGAGCATGAAAAGAAGTGGTTCAAGAACTGAGTCCCAAGAACTGAGCATTGAGGCACACCACTGCCCATAGAGAGCCTGAGATAGGAGAGAGGAGAAAGAAAGAAGGGAGGGTAGAAGAGATTGCCTTGAATTGGAAGGGGTTCCATCAACTGTCATAATGTTAAAATAGACCTACATCAATAATTTAATCATCCAACACTAAATCTTTATTCAGTAATCTGACCAATTACAATCATCTTTCATTTCCATGTTGCTGCCGGCTGAGAGACAGACAGGCAGACAGAGGGAGAGACACAAACACAGACAGACAGAGACAGAGATAACCTTGAATTGGAAGGGCTTCCCTCCACTGTCGTTGACCGTCATATAATGTCTACACATTAGTTGCTTAACTTATTGTGGAAGCTATTCAGAATTCCGATTAATCACAATCCTCATTCACTTAAATGTCACTGCCGGCAGAGAGAGAGAGAGAGAGAGAGAGAGAGAGAGAGAGAGAGAGAGAGAGAGAGAGAGAGACAGACTGACGGACAGAGAGATTGCCTTGAATTGGAAGGATTTCTCTCCACCAATTCTACTTGCATCTACTACAGTCTTGGATTTATTTATTGATGATGACTTAGATGGCTAACATTTCGGGCGCTGTATGACCCCTTTTGCCCTAGCTACTTATCGGACCTGGTCATCAAGTCTACGGCGGTCGATCGGCGATCGCCGCTCAAGCAACTGTCGTCAATTGGTGGTTCCTCCTCCGTCCAAGACGGCTGTCTTCGTGACAGATCATTCGGAGGGCAATCCGAGTCTGTGGAACTCTCTGCGAAGAACGTGACAATTGTGACCTCCCTGATTTGTTTATTAAGTGCCTTAAGATGCATATGTTTAATATATCTTATAATGTTCATTGTTAAGCGCTTTTGACTTTAGTCTTCACTATACTTACTGCGCTCTATAAATTGTCTTAATAATAATAATAATAATAATAATGGCAGTTATTCGTGTTCCAACAAATTTAGATAAGACGCACCCGAGTATAAGACGCACCAAGGGGGCTAATTGTGTAAAAATTCGTATAAGCCATGTCTTATATGCGCGAAAATACGGTATTTAATATTTACGGTAAGCCTTAGTGTAGACTGCGAGAACACAAGTTTGTCAAGTTTGTTTGGAAAAATTGCCCAGAAAGGAATAGATAAAAAAGGTACTGTTATTGAGAATTCGGGACACCAGCTAAAAGGTTTAATTAGTTAACTAGTTGCCCATCACTGCTATCATTTACTATAGCATTATTATTTTGTTGCTCTCTTTCAGGACAGCTGAACTTCTTGATAGTGTCCTTGCTTATGTAGTTCCTTTTTGGGAATTTTCTCCTGGATCATTTGGCTGCATGAAAGT
This sequence comes from Metaphire vulgaris, assembly GCA_018105865.1. NCBI lineage: Eukaryota > Metazoa > Annelida > Clitellata > Crassiclitellata > Megascolecidae > Metaphire > Metaphire vulgaris. The sequence continues at coordinate 4,050,661 of CM030836.1, read as the reverse complement.
GAGACATTGCTATATGATTCTTAACTCTTTTTAGGCAGAATTATTTTAGTGCTGTGGCTTAGACCAGAGGTTCCCAACCGGTGGTATGCATACTCCTAGGGGTAGGTGAGCTGCTGCCAGGGTTTATGCGAATAAAAGCAAAATTTTTAAAATTTTAAAATGAAAAAGAAAAATATGTCATAATAAGACAGGTGCTATCGCTAACAGTAAATGTATGTTTTGATTGACAGAAAGAAAGTGAACGTGAGACTAAAATGGCTTAGGTGCATGTAGTATGGGCTGTCAGCTGGCTGGTCATTGTGTTATAATTGGCCATCGTATTAAAAAGGTTTAAGGACTAAAAAGGTCATCGCCATTTTGTCCTTTGTCAACCTATAAAACTATAAACAAAGAGATGCCAAAAACTGTGAATGAGCGGGGCAACGAGGGCAATATATGTGCTTAGGACAGCGGAGTGCAGAGGCTGGTTGGTTGATGCACGTGGCCAAGTAATGGGGCAATATAATTATGTGCTCAGTGGCGGTTGCACCATGTTGATGACTGGGGATGCATCCCACCACAGGAATTTTTGTTGCTTGTCAACGTATTTTTCGTAAGCTTTTAATGTGGATGACTTTTTGCTTGTCAACCTATTACCTATTTTGCGGTAAATTTAACAAATCTACTCAAATATACTGCAAATGATGTTTTTTGCTTGTCAGCCTTCTCTGGCAACGTTTATTGACTTTTATTGGTCAAAAAGACTAAGAATTACCTTTTTTCTTTTAATTCTTTATTTTCTTGACTTTGCATTCATCACCAACTATTTGCATAGTTAATTGCTATCTCCTCTTTTGTAAACATCTTCCATCTCATTTGCTATCTCGTTCAACTTGCTATTCTTATCTCTGGTTAATCTTTTCTCTAGCTGTTTGGCTAATTAATTTGGCTCTGTAGTCTTCAATTCCATTCTACCAGGATTCATGGCTGCTTCTTTGGTTTTTCTTATTTCTGCCGGCAGTTCATCTGTTTCTACAGATATTCAGTTCTTTTCCCCTGCCTTTCTGAAGCCTAGTTCCTCCTCTGCCACTTTCGTTAATTTCTGTCTTGAAATGTTCCCATTCTATTTTCGGATCTTTGTCATCATCTGTTAGGTTTGTTGGCGCCTCGAATCTGTTTTGGATTTTGATTTGAAATTTATTTTGTACATCCATTTGATTTAATTTTTCTTTGTTGAGGTGCCTTTTTCTTGGCACTTTTCCCCCCACTTAGTTTGACTTTTATCTCTTACACAGCAAGGTGGTGATCTGAATTAATTTCTGCAGATCTGTATACTTTTGTCTTTCCCACTGATGCTAACCACTCTTCTCTATCAAGTTTTCTCTTTTGCTATCTGGAGAGGTTAATACAAGTTTCCTACATACTTTTTGTATAAATTGAGTGTTAGTTATACACAAGTTGTTCTTGCTTAACCTCCATAGCGTTAACCCCGTACGTGACACGGGCAACGAAAACCATGCTAAAAGCGTTAATCCCGTACGTGATACGGGCAAGATATCACTTTCAGAGTAACTAAATTCACGTTGACAAAAGCGTGAAATGTTCAACACAGGCGGTGACGTAGGCATTTGGGACAGGTAATGGAGCACCTTGATAATATAAAATGCATTCTTTCTTTATATGGCGCCAATTATATAGCGCATTATTGGCAAAACTAAATAAATGTTGCTCTTATTCCTTTACATTGGAGTCTCTTCTTCAATATAAATTATTAAAAAATAGGTACATCGAAAAATCAAGGTTACCTGCTGTATTGGTCCTACAATATTCATTTATGTGGCGCAAATTTGTACTTATATAGCGCATTATTAGCTAAATTCGCTACAACTTGCTCTTATTCCTTTACATTGGAGTCTCTTCTTCAATATAAATTATTAAAAAATAGGTACTACATCGAAAAATCAAGGTTACCTGCTGTATTGGTCGTACAATATTCATTTATGTGGCGCAAATTTGTACTCATATAGCGCATTATTAGCTAAATTCCCTACATCTTGTTCTTGCGAACATTAGCAGCCATCTAGCTAATGTCGGTCATGCATATTTGACGTGCGAAGACATGGATATCTTCACTAATTTGAGTAGCACTAATGATCTATGCTTCCTCTGCTGCCTTGGAGACGCTATGGCTTCCTTGGATACGCTATGGCTTCCTTGGATATGCTTTTCTGCTCAGTAAAAATGGCAAGGAAGCACATGTCTCCAGAGGCTGTAATGGATTTATTAGATACCGAGACACCGTTAGTTGACGAATTTTCGGATTGCGATACAGAAATTAATTTTTCGTCAGACAGCGCCGAATTCGATAGTGAGAGCGACAGTTCCGACGAAGACGATCAGATTGAAGATGCTCGAGTTTGGTGTCGTGTTGACCCTGGCGACTGTCGAGTGCCTCCTCCACGTTTTCCGTTCAAAGGAAACAACGGTGTAAAGGTTGATATTGAACATGATCCTTTGCGGTGTTTGCATTTATTTTTCAACGACAAAGTCATTGAAATAATTGTAATTGAAACCAACCGATATGCCTCTCAGTGTCAGGGAAATCGCATCCGCCCATTTTCGCGTTCGAGGCGGTGGGAGCCAGTTACTGCCGATGACATCTGGGTGTTTCTGGGTATTCTTATCCTGCAAGGAATTGTTGGAAAGCCAGTACAGAAATGGTACTGGTCGACCAACAAGGTGTTGGAAACTCCAGTCTTTGGAAAGATTATGACCGAATGCAGGTTCTCTCTAATCATGAAATATCTGCATTTCGCAGATAACGAGCAATATGACGAAGCAGTGCATCCTGCACCCAAGCTGAAGAAAATTTGGGAGCTTTTCCAAATAATAAATAGCAATTTTCAGGAGGTCTACATACCAGATCGTGATGTTTGCGTTGATGAGAGCCTCATGGCGTACAAAGGAAGGTTGTCATGGTTGCAGTATATTGCATCAAAGCGAGCCAGATTTGGGATAAAGTTTTACATGCTCTGTGAGTCCAGATCAGGATACATCTGGAGCTCGATTCTATATACCGGGAAGGGAACCAAATGGGACGAAAAATACAATCAATATGGCATGGCCACCTCTTCTGTTTTATCTCTTATGGATCCTCTCCTCGACAAGGGTTATTGTATCACGTTGGATAATTTTTACACTTCCCCAGAGCTCCTGGATATTTTGCTAAAGAGGTCGACCGATGCATATGGAATGGTTCGACAGAATCGTCGAGGATTGCCGGTCGGCTTTCAGAAGGAAAAGGTAAAACGGGGTTCTATTGCAGCATGGCAAAGAGGGAAACTAATTGCGATGAAATGGAGGGATAAGAAGGATGTCTGTCTCCTGAGCACCATCCATGACGCATCCACTGTCAATGTACAAACCAAGGGCAAACAAATTGTTTCCAAGCCAAAGGCCGTCGTTGACTACAACGGAACCATGGGAGGCGTTGACAGAGCCGACCAAGCAATTACTTTTTATCCTGTCGTGAGAAAGCAACAGAAGAAGTATTACAAAAAGATCTTTCGGCACTTACTCGAGCAATGCCTGTGGAATGCTTTCATCCTATTCAACCAAGGATCTGCCAAACCAATGTCACATGCTGACTTCACGTGGAAGGTGGCAGAAAGAATACTTGCAGAACATCAGCCGACAGTAAAACCACTAAAGGTAGGGCGCCACAGCACAACTGTGGTCAATCCAGAGCGCCTAACTGGTCAGCACTTCATTGACTATTGTCCACCAACGGCAAAGAAGCAGAATGCGGTAAGAAATTGCATCATTTGCTGTTCAAAAGTCGGTCAAGGTGGAAAGAAAGTACGGAAGGAGACCAGGTATTATTGTCCTGATTGCAATGTCGGCCTATGCCTTGTTCCGTGCTTCAAGATTTACCATACTTGCGAAACTTGGTAGCAGTCTGAATTCCTTCAGATAGACATTGGAATCGCAGCTCCAAATACTTTTGATACCATTGCAATTATTGATTTATTGTATTTTACTGCATAAACATTTGTTTGAAATTCCGCCTTTTTTTTGCATGAACTGAATTTAGAGATTTATGACCTTACTGCAATTATTGACATAAATTCTCGCCTTTTAGGCGCTACATAAATTTGCGCTAAATAAATGAATTTGAGCGGATTATAGCGTCAGGTGTATAAGTTTACCTTCAAGTGGTTTCACTGCAATTATTGACTTGACTGCATAAACATTTGTGTGAAATTCTCGCCTTTTAGCATATGAACTGGATTGTAGTAGGCCTAATAAGGCGCTAAATAAATTTAAATATGTACAGAAATAAAGACACAAATAAAGTGAATATAATACTAGCATCAGGTGTCCACTGTATATCTCTAGCCACTGGATTCTATTTCGAAAGCATTCATATCTCAAGAGTCTTCAATAGGCCTAATGTTTCAGTAATAACGTCGTTTCACATCAAAAAATAATCTAACGCTTTTGGTACGTCATTTTCACAATTAATCTAACGCCAAGGCGGTTAATAATTCAAAATCATCATTGGCACTCTACGTCAAACTGAACTGTCGTGGCTACCGTTCTTCTCTAACATCTGCCTTCCAAATCTGCATCGCACAGCTGCTGTAGACAAGTTTCTGCAGAAGGTGGCAGAAAATGAAAACTGGCCACTTCATGAGGACTTAACCAATCTGCCTCAACAGCGACTCAAATCACGTCACCCCCTACAGTTGAACAAGGAACCCACAAACGTCGTTGGTCAGTGGAGACTTGACTGGAAGTCGGCCCAGGTGATCAACTACCATCTGGTAGAAGATCCCGCTATCCAACAACCAGGATTCGACTTCCTGCCACATCATCTTTGGTACCTGTTGAACCGCTTCCAGACAGCGCAGGGTCACTGCAAATACTGTAACCAGAAGTGGGGACTGGACGACTCAGATCTGTGTGTCTGCGGTGAAGTGCAAACAATGAATCACATAGTTGACTCTTGTCCTATAACAAGACTCGAGGATGGCGGTCTTCAGACTTTACAACCAGTGATCCAGCTAATGATGTCGCAGTCAAATGGCTGACTTCTTTCAGCACTTGAAGCATACTATAATAATAATAATAATAATAATAATAATAATAATTCAAGTAATTTGGTGGCATTTCATCCTCTTGCACTCCATGTTTCCCTCATGCTCCAACATTATTCCCGACTTTTGCATTGAAATCTCCTAGGAGCAAGATATGGTCATGTCTTGGTTATTTGTCTATCAGATGTTGTAAGTTGTTGTAGGATTTGTCCTTCTCGTCATCTGAGCCTCCTTCTGTTGGTGCATATCAAGGTTGTTAAGTATCGCTGATACTGTATCGGCAATACAGCATCAGCAATACTTTTTCTAGTATCGCCTACTGTATTGGCGATACTTTTTAAATCAAGTATCGATTTGTGTATTGCTGGTACTTTTTAGAGTGAAAATATATCGGCAATACTCGGTGCCAATACTTTTCTATTGAATATTGCCAACTTAATATCGACGAGTAGGCCAGGACAGAACAGACCATAGAATTTAATTATAATTACTAAATCTATGCTTATGACCTTGTGACCATAGATTTATTATTGATATTAGTCTATGCTTGTGACCCTCCGTTTGTAGTTTTGTCGTTTATCGCATAGATTTATTATTAAAGTCTATGGTTTATCGCTTGTCACGTGGACGTTCAATGTAAATTAATAATATATAATAAATAATAATAAGTATCATGGCGGAAAATGATGGACTTGATGTTCCCACCAAATTTTTCAAGTACTTGGAACCAGCAGGTAAAACATAAAATCAGGCACTGCAGCAGGCTACAGCAAAACATTTTGCCTGAATTCCTCAAACATCTGGGCCCCAAAGCGAAGACATGGCTTGCAAAATTCTACTCAAGGGTAATTATGGAAAAACGGACCCCCACAGTATGGCGAGAGGCCAAAATGATTGCGGTCCTGAAACCTGCAAAGGACCCAGCAGTTGCTGCAAGTTATCGCCCGATTTCGTTGCTGTCAGTGGGCTATAAGCTACTGGAGCGCCTAATTCTGCACTGAATCAGACCAGTCTTGGAAGATTGTATTTCTGTGGAGAAAGCAGGCTTCAGACAAGCACGCAGTACTTGTGACCAAATCCTGGCTCTGACAACATATATCGAAAACGGTTTCCAGGAAAAGCTAAAAACAGGAGCTGTTTTTATTGACCTGACAGCAGCATATGACACAGTCTGGCATTTGGGCCTGCTGCTAAAAATGTCCAGGGTGCTGCCGTGCTGGGCAGTTGAAGCAATTTAGGTGTTTTTGCATGATAGGCGGTTTCGCGTGGTCATGGGTGACAAACGCAGTTCTTGGAGAATCCAAATAAATGGCCTACCACAAGGCTCAGTTCTCTCACCAAGCCTGTTCAATATATACATTAACGGAATGCCGATGACAAACTCTCGCAAATTCACCTATGCTGATGATATATGTCTAGGCACCCAAGGCAACTCGAGCTCGGAGGTGGAAAATGTGATAAACAAAGACATACACTTGCTGGAGGAGTACTTTACGAAATGGCGACTGCAGCCTAGCATTAATAAAACAGTATCTAGTATTTTCCATCTTCATAATGCAAAGGCTAACCAAGAACTCAACATTTTCCTTAACCCATTCACCGTTTATTAAAATTTTTAAATCCGTTACCATGGCGGCAATTTATTTTAGTACGGCAATCCATTGCTTTAAAATATTTTAAATACTTCTGATTTTGAAGCGTAGAAGCTACTAAAACCTTTAGGAATTGATGTAAAGGTCAGATTTAGTGTCCCTTATTAATTTATGTCCTTGGTCGTTGAATTTCTACTTGGAAATCGAAAGAATAAGGTCTTGCAAACGCTACGCGAAAGTCCACTTCTAGAACCAAGGGATCTCCGATTGAACATCGTAAAATTCCATTCAACTATGGCCATAAACCTCACAATTGCTTTTATTCTATTTAGATTTGCCTTTGATCTTGATTTCCTGCGACTTATCCCCACTTTCTTGAGGAACTTTGCCGCATGGCAACGAATCTCCGGTCGCTAAGGAACCGCCATTACAGGCAAAGTCCAGGGGGTCGGATAGGAAAATATCTATTTTTCAAGAGATTGTGGTATAAATATTCTAAAAAATAAGCACCATCTGGCGAATAAATGGACACTAAAGCCATATATGTATAATAATGATCCAGACTCTTGGGCAAAGGTTAGCTGTTGGCTTGAAAAGTACTGCCCGAGTCCGTCTCGGGGTAAACGGCTAAGCGTCGATAACGTAACCCGAGTCTCTCTCGGGTAAACGGTAAAGGGGTTAAAGGTCATCGTGTTAGAAATGACCCAAACCCTGTCTATTTAGGGGTCACGCTAGACAGAACTCTGTCCTACCACCAGCATCTAGAAAAGACGGCAAAAGCCAATACCCGTACAAATCTCCTAAATAAACTGGCAGGCACAAGCTGGGGCCAGTGCTCGGACACTACGCACATCTGCACTTGCTCTGTGCTATTCAGCAGAGTACTGTGCCCCAATCTGGTATAAATCATCGCACACCAGACTGGTTGACGTCCAACTAAACTCAACAATGCGGACCATTACGGGTACTCTACGTTCTACTCCTCTACCCTGGCTTCCGGTACTCAGCAACATCCAGCCTCCTCATCTTCGTCGTCAAGAGGCAACTGCTAAGTTGTTGGCAAAGGTTCGCCTGGATGACAGGCTTCCTCTTCACGTGGATATTATATTCCACCCAAGAGCTCGCCTGCCTTCGAGACATCCAATCTGGCTGGACCCTCTGCCAGAGGACATGACAGCAAATGCTACATGGAATGCTGAATGGGCGACAACGGAAGTTGTCAATCACTCCCTCGTACCTGAGCCATCGGTTTGCCCGCCTGGTTTCGACTTGCCACATCGACAGTGGTCACTGTTGAACCGCTTCAGGACAGGCCAAGGCCGCTGTGCGGCCAACCTCGTTCGTTGGGGTCAGGCTTCCGATCCAAACTGTGTATGCGGAGAGCCGGAGACAATGGCACACGTAGTGAATGACTGTCCACTTACTCGTTTTAACGGAGGTCTTCCTGGTCTTAATGCTGCTGATGAAGAGGCTGTCTGCTGGCTTCGCACGCAATGCAAACACTAATAATATAGCGGGTAAAAGTGGTAATTCGTTGTATAAGTGTCTAAAATGTCCACCTGGAGTGACAAGTAAGTCGTCTTGCCACAACAAATCCCTGCAAAACTTAAAGAAGCACATTCAGGCAAACTGAACTAGCCTTAACTACTAAATAATTTTTAATAATACGAAAAGTTCAAAAACTCGTAAGGGTAAATGTTAGTGTCGAAGTCTCGCTACATTCCTCGATGCCTTGCGATCGTTTGAGCTCGCCCTTAATTATAAACAAGTTAAAGCAACCTAATCATGTTCTAATAGCGCCAGTCGCTAAACGCATTATGGTTAAAATTAGAATCTGGCCTAAAAATCAGGTAACGTGCACTGCATATGCAAATGGGGACAGTAGGTGCTTAAATTCGAGTGGTATTGTAGGAAATAAATACTAAATAGTTTTGCTAAAGTGGATTCTTGTTTTGATGAGGAAATTAGCTATGCCTATCACACACTGTTGTTATGGAACATGTAGGCCTACAAATGACATGACTTGTATGTTTCTGGGTCTGCATTGTTATTTTTGTTGTTATTATTATAATTTTTATTATTGTTATTATTATTATTATTATTATTATTATTATTATTATTTGGCCATTAAAAGCAGACATGGGTCAATTACGTTTTAACCTTTTAAAGGGGAATTAAATTTTTTAAGTCATCCCCGACGGGAATTAATTTTTGGAAAAGGCTTTCGTATGAAAACATGAACATATACGTTATAAACTTACTATATTTCAGGCTATATAGAAGCTAGAAAGATGCGGTTTGCACCGTTGCTGAGCATTTTTATTGCTCTTTCTATCCATCCGTGCCAAAAGAAAAAAGTTGGGGGTAGGGACCACTCTACACCCCAAAATCGGACCCCTCCCCAACATTTTGTTCAAATTTTGATCAAAGGTCAATAGCAAAACGTCTTCAGCGGTAAACCCCCAAATGTGAGTGATAGAGTTCTAGAGGAGTGTAATTGGAACAGAATGGTGCAAAAATTTTGAAGATCGGACCATATTTGGGGTAGTTATGAAGTTTCATACCCAAGTGCCAATTGCTGGCTGAAATGACAATTACGTGAACGGATTTTCAATGTGTAAAACCAAACAACTCAGTATATTTCAGGCTATATAGAAGCTAGAAAGATGCGGTTTGCACCATTGTTGAGCATTTTTATTGGTCTTTTGAACCATCTGTGCCAAAAAAAATTTGGGGGTAGGGTCCACTCTACACCCCAAAATCGGACCATCTCCACAAAAAATTTTCAAAGCTCAATAAAAAAAAAATTTTCAGTGGTGACCCCTTAACTGTGAGTGGGAAAGTTGTAGGGAGGTGTAATTGGAACAGAATAGTGCAAAAATTTTGAAGATCGGACCATATATGGCGTAGTTATGATTTTTCTAGCCGCCGGCTGAAGATTTTTCCTATACATTTTCCAGCCTTGGTTGTTACACAGCCAATATCTCTTGCATATATAGTCAGCAATATCGAAAACGGTGCTGCCGCCTATCGAATGGATGTGAACTAAATCGGTCCCCACGTTGGATTTTTGAAAATATTGCAGGTCCGCGGTACACAGTTGCTTATATTGCGCACCGTTTATAGACAGCGAACGCCGTTTGGCTATGGTTTTCCGCCGCCATCTATAAATGACAAACCCTTGGAAGAGGTTAAGCAATTACAATTACATTACAATTATACGGATTTTTGTCAATTACAATTACAATTACAGCCAATTACATTGGGACCAATTACAATTACAAACGTGTCGATTGCAATTACAATTACTTTTCATTCCTCTTTCTGCTTCTTTTAAAAAACTTGTGTCTAAAATAATTAACATAAATTAGTTCAACAAATTCATATGCTACAGCCTATTTAAAAAACCGTAACACAAAGTTTCACAAACCCGCAAATGAGTCAACAAATTCGAAGTAGCCTTTTTCGAGCATGACACTAATTCACCACACAACCGGCACTTCACTTTAATTAACATTTGCATAGGAAACAGCATTGTTAAAGTCATCAGACTTTTCAAATAATTCCATATTACTCCTGCTTGATTTACGCTCATCTTTACTGGTAGCTGGCATTAAACTTTTATTCACAAAAAAGCGCAGCCGCAGAACACAGGAAGTAGACATATGATAAGCTGGTTCCCTTCCAATTTGAAAGGCAGTAAAAAGTAAATAAGTAAATGTTTGCATGGCAACTGACCAGAGCAGTGAGTCCATTTACCAATAACTGTTGTGCTTTGACAATTCACTAACCATCCAATGTATTCACTGCCATACATTCATAGACTGACAAGACATCGGCTCATACATGCTAATACGCTATAAGAACTTATAAAACTCACATTCTTGTAATTGGGTAAATCAATTATAATAGCTCAATTACAATTACACACTTGACAATTACAATTACATGTAATTGAAGTTTCCACTGATCAATTACAATTACAATTTCATGCAGTATTGGTATTGGTATTGGCAATACATTTTAGCAGTATTGTTAACAACCCTGGTGCTTATGCCTTGATTATTGTGATGTCAACATTCTTGCATTTTATTCGGATTTTAGTTAGTTGGACGCTATAGAACACCATATCAGAAACAGACTTTGTAAAACTTGACTCCAGAGAAATTGCCACTTCGTTCATGAACTCCTGTGATTGCCTCGAGTGACAGATCTCTCTCCGAACTTCGCAGTCTTGGAGGGGGAACGTACAGTACGGACCGCATACTTGATCTTAACTGAAGGCGGCGGTCAGTCATCGTCGGTCTACGCACTAGGGCCGATAAGTACTCTGGGAAGGTGGGGTCGTGAAGATTAGATTAGATTAGATTAGATTAGATAGTTCATTAATAGGCGCACTTTAGCACAAATGCGCCGGTGCTGATTGGTCAAAGAATAATGTTTTAAGTCTTGAAAGGAAAACGTCTCGAGAGGTGGTATTGTCCCGTAGCTCCGCTGGGAGAGCATTCCAGTAGTAAGGCCCTAGCACCCTAAATGAACGATCGCCAATCTTTGTGCTGGTTCGAGTAGTGACCAAAGTTCTTGTGTTATCTGATCTGAGCCCGAACGGTCTGTGCATCGACCTCAACTGCTTACATTCACAGGAAAGGTATTCTGGTGCCTCTCCTCGGAGACACCTATCGACGAGGGAAATGATCTAAAAATCAGTCTCTGCTTGATCGAATCCAATGCACCGCGAGAACCGGTGTGATATGCTGGTTCCTCTTTGTGTCTGTTAAAAGGCGGGCTGCAGCATTCTGCACCACCTGAAGGCGCTGAATTTGTGTTTTGCTGATTTGTACCAACAAGCTATTACAGTAGTCCAGTCTTGTACTTACAAGTGCATGAACTAACACCTTTGCCGCTTCTTGTGTCAACGAGGTATTATCGATCTCAATTTCCGTAGTTCGAAACTGCTTGCAACAACCTTGTTGACATGCTGAACCATTGTCAGATTTTCATCCAACATAACACCTAGATTTCGTACAACTTTAGAACGGAAGATTTCAATTGATCCAATACTGATTTTATCCAGTATTACTTTATCTATCTGTTTCCTATGCCCTAGGCAGATTAGTTCAGTTTTTTGTGGATTGAGTTTGAGCCTATTCCTGCTTAACCACCCTTCTACATCTTTTATGCAGGCTTGCAGTGCTTCCGCTGCATCCTTTACTTCAGTGGGGTGGTGGCTGAGATACAGTCATGGAAAGTCATCAAACATCGTTTGTAGACGATACGCTCAAGAATCCGAAGCCAGTGGAGCTTATCCCTGAGTAGTGGGGTCACGTGGTCATGCCACCTGACGCCGAAAATCAGCCGAGCGGACGCATTCAGGACCGATTGTAGGCAAGCCAGCTGGTAGTCGGGAAGGCCCAGGAGAACGCTATTTCAGTAGTCGGTTCACAAAAGGGTTAAAGTGCGTACGAGGTGAATTGCTGCTGATGTTGAAATATAGCAATGGATAACTCGTATCTTCCGGAGCTGATTGAAGCATGCTTGAATTACATTGTTCAAGTGGCCGACGAATGACAGTGAGTCGTCCAGGAGGACGCCTAGTAGATGCGCCTCAGTGGATGGGACAATATCGACGTTGCCAATCGAGAACGGTGTACAGCTTATCAGATGATTCCTCCTTGGTGTACTGATCCAAAGGAGCTCGGTCTTGCCGGGGTTTAGTGCAAGACGATTGGCTGCTGTCCACTGCTTGACTTCCTGAATACAGTCCAGAAAGCGAGTCCGCAGTCGTTCATGTCCGAGGGTAGGCAGGAGGAGTAGACTTGATCGTCGTCTTGACTTGACCATATCCATTTTTTCCAACAATACCATTTCCGGAATTCCTTTTAGCTCTGATCTTGGCATTGAAGTCTCCCATGATGATCTTTGCATCGCTTTTAGGGACTCCATTGATAGTCTGTTGTAGCACTTTATAGAATTCATCCACTTCACTTTTGTCTGCGTCAGTGGTAGGGGCATAGACTTGGCAGATGGTGACTGTTCCAGTCTTTGTTCTGAATCTAGCTGTAATCAGTCTATCATTGATTGGTTCATAACCAAGCAAGGATTTCTGTGCTTTTTGTCCTAAAATCAGTGCAACTCCACTCCGATGAAGCAAGTAAAAAAAGTAAGTAAAATCTTGTTAACTTCTATAGCGCTTTTAAAAAACAGTGGAGGGAAACTTTGTTTACTCTTCCAATTTGAAGCAGAAATTGAAAGACGTTTGTGATTATTGATGTTACTGAATAGAGATTCCATAGTTGATAGTTAAACAATTGATGTTATGACACAATCGGTCGGTGTGCAATATATGAGTGAGCATACTATACAAAATCATTTTTGTATAAATTCCTATTTCCCATGCATTATACATGTGAGCATGTTATTTGCATGAAATCACGGTAATGACTAAATCTGATAATGGATAGAAAGAAGTTTGCTCAAAGGATAAGTAACTAAGTAAGTAAAATCTTGTCAATTTCTATAGCGCTTTCAAAAGCAGCACCGAAGTAGCTCCTTATTCCTGTATACGCTTAATCTCAAATGAAATAGCTATAGCCAAAGGTTGGGTCATTCATGCCGAGTCATTTAATCACAAGGGCGAGTGGGTGGGACGTTGCAGCTATGGAGGAAATGATTTTTTGAAGAGAAATGATTTTAGTTTAGATAGAAAAACTTGAGGAATAGAAAAACATGAGGAGATGTTGCAAGAAGGGGAAAATTTGTGACTCAGAGTTTATTTGGCTTTGATTATTATTATTATTATTGTCAGACAATTTGCTATAGTGCCGTAGGTGAGCGAATGGCACAAAACAAGGGTGCTTTGACAACTAGTTACTCGTAACTGAGCTTAAATAAATGCGTTTTCAAGTTGGTAATAAGCGTCGCGGGCAGCGTTCGTCGATTGGTCACACTGTCCGGAAGAGAGTTCCACAGGATCGGGTTTCCCGTGCAAAAGATCTCTCGCCAAATAGAGGAGTCGAAGATGGTGGAGGCACGAGTAGCTGATTCCGCTTGCTGGACCTTAGCCGAGCCCGCGTTCGACCTCCGTGAGATCTAGTCACCATGGTGGCCAGGTAGCGGGGGCAGCTCGAGTCATATAGAGCTCGAGCAGGTGAGCCAGCAGCGCTAAACAATATCCTCTCTTTGATTCGCAGCCAGTGGAGATGGTCTTTCAGCAATGGCGTCACATGCTCATTCCAGCGACGACCTAGGGCACAGCGTGCTGATAGGTTGATCACAGACTGTAGACAGTTGAGCTGGCGGTCTGGGATTCCAAGTAGTACGCTGTTACAGTAATCGATCCTAGTTAGAATCAGCGCTCGGACGAGTTGAACAGCGGCGCTGGCTGTTATGTAACGTCGGATCGACTTGATTCTTCGCAGCTGATAGTGACAGCTGCGGATGAGACCGCTAATGTGCACCTCGAAGGACAGCGTCTCGTCCAGTAAAACCCCCAGGAGTCGTACGTTACTTGAAGGACCAATAACGTGGTCACCAATATTGAGCGGGACACGATTGATCGACCCGTGCCGCCTGGGCGTGGAGATCCATACTAGTTCCGTTTTCTCCGGGTTGAGTGCCAGACGATTTTCCGCCGCCCACACACTGATCGCAGCAATACAATCCGCAACGCGTGCTGCCAGTCGTTCGGCCTCTTTTGGCAGGGCGTAGGAATATATCTGCCCATCGTCTGCATAACTGTGCCCCTCAAGGCCAAAGGCTGCTTTAATAAGGCAGATATCTGCAGTGTAAAGAATGAACAGGAGAGGGCCCAAAACAGACCCTTGAGGGACACCATGGTAGACACGTCGCTGGGCCGACTTACTCTCGCCACAACAGACTGACTGCATTCTGTCAGTTAGGTAGTCTGTGATCCAGTCTAGGGCCAGTCCCCTCAATCCGTAGGAGGTTTTCAGTCGGCGTAGAAGAATCGCATGGTCGACCGTATCGAATGCAGCGGATAGGTCGAAAAGGCTGAGGAGAGCCACTCGACCATTGGCCACCGCATCAACTATGTCGCTGAAGATCTTGAGGACCGCAGTCTCCGTTGAGTGGCCGCACCTGTACGCCGATTGATCTTTGGGCATCAGGTCGTTCGCAAGAAGGAAAGCGATGTAGACGGCAGAGGGATATTTGAATTGAGTTTCTAAGATCTGGTGCAGCGTATGAAAAAGCACGATTGCAGATTTTTAGAGGTGATTGATTCAGAGGTCGAAGGAGAGTTACATGAGAAGATCTAGTAGATCGAGGTTGTTGTGGAATTATCAGATTTCTCAGGTAGACTGGTTTTGATGTATGAAGTGAGTTTAACCCCTTAACCATGTATTTAACTGTAACTCAATGTAAAATGGACGGATATATCTGGGATCCCCAGTTAAGGGGTTAAGTCATCGATATTATTCAATGCGTTCTGCTATTTTGATGAATACCATCTTCTCTTCCGGAAGCCAACTATTTGATATTTCCATAGTACTTATCATCCATACCTGTCCCATGGGTCTCTGCAATTCCAGTGACCTCCCACTGAAATCTGTCTAAGTTTTGTATTAGTGCATACAGTGCTCCTGTTGTGTATAGTGTTCTCACATTCCAGCAGCCAATACCTGTAATGGTCTTTGGATTCAGTAGTTGTTCTTCGACTGTGGCTGTCTTATCCACATCTGTCCTCCCCGAGGGATTTAAGACGACCACTTCATATGATCTATTCAGACAGGCAGTCTCGGTCGAAATTTCGATGACCGGGACTTTAACCTGGGTGTTATTCTGTTGTACTTCCATGCTGAGGTTTCTAGATCAAATGGAGTGTAAGGTGGTTGACCAGACCTCTCCCTCATCCTTAAAAAGATCGGCTGCTTGGTTGTACGAGCTGATCATGCCTCCTGCACCAGATTTTCACCTCCTGCATTGGCCACTGCTTTCGGGAGTTCTCCATGAGCCTGCCTAACTCACGTAGCACCCAAGGTGGTTCTTTAGTCCGAGGACCTTCACCACTGATGGTATAGCCTCATGGAGCAATCTCCCTGCTTGCAGTGTTCACCCCCTCACCTCGATGAGGTGCAGGTAGGGCTTTGAGGGGATTATTATTATTATTATTATTATTATTATTATTATTATTTTTATACATGACAATTTCTTAAGCGCCAAAGTCAAAAGCGCTTTACAAGAATGAGGTATGAAACAAGTATGTTTTCAGCTGTTTCTGGAACCGATCCGGCAATGTCTCAACTGTCAATGACTTAGGGAGCGAGTTCCACGAGGCGGGGCCCCACGTCAGAAGAACCTGTCCCCAAACCAAACAATGGGTCTCACTTATTCCAAATATTTTCATGTTTAGTCTCTTGAGCTCTTTTGTCAAACAAAATGACTTCCCAGTGCTGTACAGTGTTCGTAAGTATGTTCCAATGTCCTGTTGCTGACAACATTTTTGATGAACTTCAAATTCAAATTTTATCTTTTAAATTTTAAAAAAAATTTAAGTTTTAATTTTTTAAATTTTAATATCTTCTCATGATATATGAAGAATGTCATTGCAAATGTTACCTTTTTCTTTTCATATTCTTGTAGATAATCAAAAACCCTTTCATTTGATATATAAGTTCTTTACCAATATAGGTCCCTCTTTAGCTAAAGAAATTCACACCCAGCCTGGTCAAAATACACAAACCTATCTCAGACATACTAATCCAAATAGCTTTTTTCTCAATCCGACAACTCCGGAAGAAATTATCACTGTTACTAGGAACCTTAAATCTAAGTCCAGCTATGGGTTAGATAATATACCTATGAAAATTATCAAACCAATTATTCCTGATTTGGCTAGCATACTATCTTCCTTATTTAACTTATCCTTCTCAGCTGGCATTTTTCCTCAGACATGAAAATTGCTAAGGTCGTTCCATATTTAAAAATGGCGATCCGCATCTAATAAATAATTACAGACCAATCTCCATGCTTCCTGCCCTCTCTAAAATCTTAGAAAAACTAGTCTGCAACAGACTCAATAACTTCTTAGCTAAGCATGACCTACTATACCACAACCAGTTCGGGTTCCGTAACAATCACGATACTTCTCTTGCCGTAACTGAACTCATTGATAAAATATCTGCAGCCATGGATACTAACCTATTTACTCTTGGCATTTTCATCGATCTTTCAAAGGCATTTGATACTCTTGACCATTCTATACTCATAAATAAACTTAGCCACTATGGCGTCCGTGGAACTGCTCTAAACTGGTTCTCCTCATATCTATCTCACAGAAAACAGTATGTTCAAATTGAAAACAAGTCCTCAGGTCTTCTCGACATTTCATGTGGAGTACCCCAAGGCTCCATACTCGGTCCCATCCTATTCTTAATCTATATAAATGATATTCACGAATCATCAGATCAATATAAATTTATCCTTTATGCTGACGATACTAACTTATACATCTCAAATAAAGATCCCAAAGTCCTCATAGACGTCGCATCTAGAGAATTACCAAATGTACTCCAATGGTTTCAGCAAAATAAACTTTCTGTCAATGTAAGTAAAACTCATTTTATATTATTCCACAAAAACGATCAGCTCAATTCTACATACCCGATACCATCACAGCTGGAAACCTTAGCATCACTCGCACGGACCACACTAAGTTTCTCGGTATAATAATACAACAGCACCTAAATTGGGACAAACATATCCTTGAAATCTCTAAAAAATTACAAAAATATAGGAATTTTAGCCAGAATAAAATCATCACTTCCCTCTCTTCACCTAGTCTTGCTATACAAATCTCTCATATTACCATATCTGACCTATTGCAATCTGTCCTGGGAAATTGCTCTAACACAAACATAAATACTCTATTTCTCCTCAAAAAAAGGTGATAAGGATTATTTCCCATTCCCCTTCCTTTTATACTGATCCCTTTTCAAACACCTAAACCTATTAAAAATCCACGACATTCAGGTTGTTCAGGTAGCTACCTTCATGTTTAAAATAAAGAATATGCTTCTTCCTGCCCACTTTCAAACATATTTTAACCTCTGCTCTGATATCCACTGCATTATACTCGAAGTACTACTGACAACTTCTTTGTTAATACTAGAAATACGTCAATATATGAAAAATGTGTTAGATTCTCTGGCCCCAAAGTTTGGAATTCTCTATCTAATGAAACTAAGAAAATTAAATCCTCCATAAATTTAAAGAAACTATTTCAAGTTCATTAATCTCAAAATATATGTCACCTTGATTCTGCGTAAAAATTAGCTTAAATATGTATATGTATTAGCACTTTGCACGCTGCACCCTCACTTTGCACCATAGGTTAAAATTTGTTTCCGGTTGCTACTTGCTTTCTGTATTTATAAACATAGTACTCAGTCAATTGGAACATGTCCATAGTTAGTATAAGCTTACTGGTTCACCGGGAAAGCAGGCCTTGAACAGAGAATATTTCTCTTCTCCTGCTTCTCCCTTTAGTTTCCAAATTATTTAAATGTCAACATTTTTCAAATATTACTATTATGATGTTATTATTACTACTATGATCTTTACATGTAATCATTGTGATGATGTTATTATGCACTTATTTGGAAAATAATAAACTAATTTTGATTGATTTGATTGATTGATTGATAAGTTGTCAATATTATTATGATATGTGATTTAAAACATTTTGGGAAACTGTTGAGGGGTAAATTCTGTGAAAACATCTTGTCTGCCAAAGAGTTAAGGATGTCTGGTAACCCTATTGATGATCTTGGATGCCTCCTTAATTAATGCATCCATTGTTAACTCAAAACTCCACTACTGCAGCTCATTATTCTGCAACCTGCCCAAAGCCACACAATCGATTATATCAATCTGTATTCAGAGCTTCGTTAGTATCCCACACAGTGGCGGCCGGTGGCTATAAGAAGTGGGGGTTGCAATGTTAGTGAGAAAAAGTTCACCCTTAAAATTAGGCTGGGATACTTCGGTTCCAATGCGGTCCTATTATGTGGATAGTGATTGTTTTCTGCAGGATATTGCCTCAGCACTAATATAATTATTCCTTATTATTCTAGCTAGCTTAAGCTCTGTTAGGTAACAGTCGAAACTATACTGTATAGGCCTATTTAATTAAAAAAATCATGAATTATTTTTAAAAAATTTAAGAATATATAATAATGGACGTCGAAGGACAAAGCCAGTTAAGGCATGCTAGCAACGCGCCAACATCTCCCCCCCCGCAGAGAGTTACTCGGTATTCAGCCAGCGTATCGGGATCCCCGCTAAGCCTCGGCGAGTGTGTGCAGAGCCAGCTACTTATAGTTCGGCTCCGGTTGCAACTGAAGAGTGACACAAGCCACGCCCACTTCTGCAATGGAAAATGCGTCCTGTAATGCTCCATTACGGCCTATGTAGTATATATGCAGCATGGAAATTCTACTTGTGTCACAGTCCGTCTGCAACCGCAACACAAATAGCTCACAGCACACTGCAGCCGAAGCGCAGTTAAACACTCAAACCTATTCTTTTACCTGATCGGAAATAATTGACTTTCTGCACCAAACAAAATTCCATATGAAATTATTATTGCTATTGACAAATTGTGCAGCGAAAAATTGGGGTTGAGCTGGGTTTTTGCAACCCAGCGACATGGTCACTGGCCGCCACTGATCCCACACCTCATCAGTTTTGAAATCCTTGTGTTGGCTACGAATGTACAAAGTAAGTTACTTAACCACATTCCTCTAGCACTCCTCGGCAGCACTTGCTTATTTATGGCTTATTTATGGCAATATCATAAAGGGGTCGGTAGGTGGCGCCGCGTGTGGCTGCCAAGAAACTCCGATCGTGCGATTTAATGTCATTTTATCGGTTTTCCTTATCGCTATGCTTCTCACGATGCACTATAATTCGTATAGTCCGTCAGTGAATCCGAATTTAGCGCCAGTTTGATCGAAATTCGAGTGTTTACGGCGAAATTTAGCAGGATCTGAGCGATCTCTACGTCAACACCGTTATTTCGAATTTCACCGTTGATCAATATGGCCGTCGCCTGACTATTCTCCGCTACGTTTTTCTCGACTAGGCTACTGTGTTGAGATTATGCGAACGTTACGTTATTCGTCGACAGAGCTGCTGGCTTGTTCTCATGGTGATCATCCTGCACCTCACGTTGTTGATTTACTGTCCGAATTCGGAATTCTTAGACTCTGTGAGACCCAGCGTCGAGTTCGTCACTACTGCGGAAAGAGATCAGGCCGGAAACGTTTCCAACCGAAGTTGGTGCCGATCGAGAATGGTGCGTTTATCTACACTGACTTCAACAGTGATAGACTTCCTTCGTCGACAACCCGGCGTCCGCCATCTGCTCTGCCTGTCCGTACTCTTCGACACACTGCTGCTCCACTAAAGCCTGGTGCAGACGGCCTGGGCCGACGCTCCGCCCTGCTTCATCCGATATTACAGCGGCATCTCGTCCCTCAAGTGCATGCGGCGAACCTCGGTCTTCTGAATATTAAGTCAATAAACAATAAGACAGAGAACGTCGTGGATCTTATTGAGTACTACCAGTTGCATATGCTCATTCTTTCTGAGACATGGCATGTAGACTCCGACTCGGCAGCCATCAAGCGGCTGCAAAGCCACGGCCTGTGCGTCGTCGAGGCAGCGCGTCCCATTGCTGGAGACGCCAAGCTAATGGAGATGAACTTCGTGAACCATGGAGGTCTGGCGATCGTCCATAGACCAGGAATCAACATCGCGAGGCTGAGAATGAACTTGGCGCCCACCACTTTCGTGCATCTGTGCTGCCGGATTGGAGGGGTGTTTGGACCCTTCATTCTAGTAGCAATCTATCGCCCAGGGTCCCGAAACACGTGTGAACAGTTCTTTGCCGAATTCGCATCACTCCTTGAGTCGTTGGCGACCTACAAATGCCAGTTCTATGTGGTGGGGGACCTGAGCGTCCACCTGGAAAGGCCAAATGACGTGGCCAGTAGGAAACTTCTCCAGATTCTCAATGAGTTCGACCTGGTGCAGCGAGTGACTGAACCGACCCATGTCCTGGGTGGCCTCCTGGATGTAGTCATTGGACTGGGGGACTCGGAACCCTGCCGAATCACGGTTGACGAGACTGGGCTGTCTGACCACCTGCTGGTGCGCTGGTCAACACGGACGGTGCGCCCTCCTCCGGAGTACAAGGTGGTTAAGAGGAGGGACTGGAGTGGCTTCAAACGCGATCTGTTCGTCACTCGTCTTTAGGAGTCGACGCTTTGCTTGCCGGTCGCTCCTGGAAAGTCCATCTCTGATCTCGTGGAGTGCTATGACACGGTGATCAATCGCATCCTGGATGACTTGGCACCGGTGGTCGAGAAGACAGTCAGGGTCAGGAATTTCTGCCCGTTTTATGACAATGAGTGCCGTCTGGTGCGTCAGGAGGCGCGAAGAGCTGAGAGGGCCTATGATAGGTCCAGGGGCTCAGCCAACGAGGCTGTGGCCCTTGAGGCCTGGAGGACTACCCTCAAAGCAAGGAGGCCCCTTGTAAGATCGAAAGGTAGGGAATACTGGAAGCAGTTGCTGCTCACCAGGGAGTCCGACTCGAAGGAGACCTGGAAGACGCTGAAAACCCTACTGGGAAAATGCACTCCTGCGATGGCTCCCTGTCCTGCATTCAGCCCGGAAGAGTACCATCGGTACATTGATGGAAAGATTGAACGAATACGGGAGAGGACGGCGTCTGCGGGACCGGCAGCCTTCGAGGCTTGCGATGGGCCGCATCTCATGGCGTTTTGGGCACCGACGGAGGAGGAGGTGCTCCGCATAGTGCGTGCGTCTCCAAATAAACAGTGCTCTGCAGACCCTCTGCCGATGTGGTTGCTAAAGGACTCGGCGGTGGTCCTAGCCCCGGAACGCACATACCAAAGCCTCAGGCTTCAACCCCCTTGCACCTTGTCTCCCTTGCCCCTGCCACACCCTGCTTGCCCTTTTTTTGCCACTTGATCTGAGAAATGCTATACAAATATTGCATTGCCTTTATCATCAACAAATAATTATTGCTAATAATATAATTTCTCTGTCTAGGTACTTCAGAATCTGATGCCAATATCTAAAATGAGAAAGAACCTAATAAAAGATGTCTTGCAAAAAACTGCCAGTCACAAGTAAGATGATTTTGACAACTGGGAAATGTTGCCCCAACTTGATGCTGTGACGTATTTTAAAAATTTGATTTGTCATTTTACTCTGTTCTAAGTTAATTTTACAGTTCGTCCTACTACATATTTTGATAATTCAGTAGTTTCAATTTTAAATATTTCAGCTTGGTTTATATTTAAATCTTAGGCATATATTAAGTTACATACATTAGTTATGCGATTTGGTTGAGATTTAGTGAGAATAAATAAGTCCCAAATGCCTGTGTCACTATATTTTGTGGACTAAATTAGCTGAATTGCATGTGTTGCAACTCATTGATGCAAATAAGTCGACATACCCAGTCACCTGAGTTCAGTGGATCAACTTGTGATCAGATAGACCTAACTCATCTACAATGACATCAGAAGGCAGGAAGTCATGTGAAGCAATAACGACATCAAATAAGTTGGAGTCTCAACAAATTGATGCATGTTGAATTCTTGAAAGATATGTACGAGTCTTTGCACTTTCGCATCCATAGAGCACTTAAGGTGGACATTTAGGTATTTGTAGGTATTTGACATTTAATATTTCTTTTGACACATTGTAAATACCACCTATTAGTTAAGACAAGAAATAAACTCTTTTAAAAAGTGTAATATGCATTTATAAATATCAAATCTTTAGGATTTTTTTTGTACATTAGTTTATACAGATGTCATTAATTTCAGTTCAGTTCAATAATTGCTTGTACAATGCTAATTTCAATAAATCCTGAAATCTTCTTTATATTGAACAAATCATCGCAATATTTGACTGACTAGCTGACGACTGACAGATCAACTGTCGAACAATACAAAATTAATGCTATATCCGTACATATGTGGTGACAACACCATCCGTTCCTGTTACCATCACCTGCGCCGGATAAGAGAGGTCCGTCGCTACTTGCCTACTTCGGCAGCGATAGACCTGGTTCGCGCACTAGTCGTCTCTCGGGTGAATTATTGTAACAGTCGTGGTCTATTTGACGATGAATGGACTAATGCCTAAAGGCCAGTCTGCCTATCGGAAGGGCCATTCCACCGAAACTGCGGTCCTGCGCATTTACAATGACATTATTGAAGCGGTCGCCAATGGACAGCTGGCCCTCCTCTGCCTCCTGGATCTCTCGGCTGCTTTCGACACGGTGGACCATGACATCCTCATTCGCCGACTTGAATCCACTTTTGGTCTAAAAGGGCTGGCTCTGTCTTGGATTCGGAACTACTTGGCCGACAGATTTCAGTCTGTTAGCTGGAATGGACACACGTCGGCTCCATGCCGTGTTCTTAGTGGAGTGCCACAAAAATCTGTACTCGGTCCACTATTGTTTATACTCTACGTGGCTGACATTGGTCGTATCATTGAAACGTGTGGGCTTGCCCATCATGCCTACGCTGATGACGTTCAGGTTTACGCCTCCTGCCCTCCATCTGAGGTTGAATGTTTGCGTTCCCGTGATTACGGATTGCATCTCCTTAGTCCAGAGGTGGACTGATGAAAATCGACTATCGCTGAACCCGGGAAGACCGAACTCCTCTGGTTAAGCACTCCTCGGAGGAGGCATCTCATATGCCGGAATACGCCCGATTGGTGATGTTTATGTCACTCCGAGCACAGAACTGCGCTCCTTGGAGTTCTTTTTGACGACACACTCGTTTGTCGGACATTTGGACAACGTCATTCGCACCTGTTTCTTTCAGCTGCGAAGGATCAGGAGATCCGTCGATACCTGCCGGTGCCTGTTGTCGTCAATCTCGCGTCCGTGCCTCGTCTTAGCTCGAGTAGATTATTGTAATAGCGTTCTGCTCGGACTTCCTGTCAACCAACTAAATCGTCTTCAGTCGGTGCTAAACGTCTCAGCTCGTCTGATTTTTGGCTCGAGTTGGAACGAGCACGTGACACCGCTTTCTACGTGATAATCTTCACTGGCTCAGGATTCTGGAGCACATAGCCTTCAAGCGTTGTTGGCTAACATTTCGGCGCTGTATGACCCCTTTTGCCCCAGCTACTTATCGGGCCTGGTCATCAAGTCTACGGCGGTCGATCGGCGATCGCGCTTCGCTCAAGCAACTGTCGCCAATTGGTGGTTCCTCCTCCGTCCAAAGACGGCTGTCTTCGTGACAGATCATTCCGGAGGGGCAATCCGAGTCTGTGGAACTCTCTGCCGAAGAACGTGACAATTGTGACCTCCCCTGATTTGTTTATCAAGTGCCTTAAGACGCATATGTTTAATATATCTTATATTATTATTATTATTATTATCAGACAACTTCTATAGCGCAGTAAGCATAGCTTAGGCTAAAAACAAGAGCGCTTTGACACGTGTCACTTATATGAGATGTTAAATAAGTGTGTTTTTAGGTTCCTTCTGAAAGTCTCAACAGAGTCAGAATTAGTCACACGATCTGGCAGAGAGTTCCACAGGAGCGGATTGCCCCGCCTGACCGATCGTTCACGAACTTAGAGGTCTTGGATGGAGCAGGACGAGCAGCTGGACCCGACTTCCAGACCGTAGCTGCGATCGCCGCTCGTTCACCGTGGATCGTTGTATCAGCGTGGCTAGGTAGTCGGGCAGAAGGGATCGTATAAAGCTCGATGAGTGAGCCAGCAACGCTTATAAACGATTCGTTCCTGGACTCGAAGCCAGTGAAGGCGGTCTCGCAACAGCGGCGTGGCGTGCTCGCACCAGCGGCTTCAAAGACTAGCCGTGCAGATAGGTTTAGTACCGACTGTAAACGATTTAACTGACGCCCGAAGACCGAATAATAAACTATTGCAGTAGTCGATCCTTGACAGTATTAGTGCCCGTCACGAGCTGTGAGGCTGCCTGCGCTGGTATGTACTGTCGAATCGTCTTGATCCTTCGCAGTTGGTGGTGACAGCAGCGGATCATGCTGCTGATATGCGCTTCGAAGGACAGGATCTCGTCTATTTGGACTCCCAATAGACGATCGCCGACGACGGGGCGATGGCGGCATCACCTACTACGAACGGGTCCGACTGATTAGGTGCTGCCTTCGTGGAGTGCAGAGCCATAGGAATTCCGTCTTCTCAGGGTTTAAAGCGAAGTCGATTCGCAGCGTCCACTCAGCAATCGCTGATATGCAATCAGTGATTCGCGCGCGTAGTCGCCGTGTCGGAAGGCAGGCATGAGGAGTATATCTGTCCGTCATCAGCGTAGCTATGTGACTCCAGACCGAAGGCTTCTGTAATCTGTCTGATGTCAGCAATGTATAGGATGAAGAGCAAAGGGCCTAAGACGGACCTTGCGGAACTCCGTGATAGACCCGACGCGAGTCAGACATACAATCGTTCCACCAGACTGACTGCGTTCGGTTGGTGAGGTAGCTCTTAATCCAGGTCAAGGCGAGGCCCTTCAGGCCGTGAGGATACCTCGAGGCACGAATCAGAATCTCGTGATCGACTCACGCCGAAGGCAGCGGAAAGATCGAGTAGGCATAGAAGTGCCATACGCCCATTTGTTATTGCATCGATAATGTCGCTGAAAATCTTTAGGACAGCTGTCTCCGTAGAATGGCCCCGCCGATAGGCGGACTGATCTTTGGGCATCAGACCATTCGAGATCAGAAATGCGACCAGCTGTTTGTTAACGATCCTCTCCAATAGTTTCGATAGGAAAGGAACGTTTGATACCGGCCTGTAGTTGTGTTCATCCGATTGATCAAGGCCCGTTATAATGTTCATTGTTAAGCGCTTTTGACTTTAGTCTTCACTATGCTTACTGCGCTCTATAAATTGTCTTAATAATAATAATAATAATAATAATAATAACAGTGTGCTGTTTGGACTACCGGTCGGTCAACTTAATCGATTGCAGTCGGTCCTGAATGTCTCGGCCCGCCTGGTGTTCGGTGCCAGATGGAGCAGCCATGTAACGCTGTTCCTGAGAGATCGTTTGCACTGGTTGCGGGTCCCTGAGCATGTGGAGTTCAAGCGCCACTGGCTCACGTTCTGTGCGCTGAATGACCCCCTCTGCCCTGCGTATCTGTCAGAACTAATCAGCCGATCGACTACAGTACCACGTCACTCCCTTCTCCGTTCGGCGCCAGCAATCATCTCGTCGTCCCCCCATCCGCTCAAGACAGCGGGACTGGGGACCGGTCCTTCTAAATCGTGGAAACCCGGCGTCGTGGAACCTGCTCCCGATGGCTGTGACAACCGAGACCTCTCCGGATCAGTACCTACAACATCTCAAGACGCATTTGTTTAACATCTCGTTCCCTGTACAGCGCCTTTGACTTTAGCCACCTAGCTATGTTACTGCGCTTAAGAAATTGTCAAGTTTAATAATAATAATAATAATAATGTATATAACCCTCAACATTCTGTACTCTAGCACCATCAATTGATCATCATCATCATTTTTGCTCTCTGCCAAACTCTTTAGTGACAATAGCTAGACACAAAATGTTTCCAAGAAGTTCTATCTTCTATTACTGATCTTCCTTCTATGATTGAAATTCTTTTCATGTTCATATTTTCTCTGATGTTGTCCATCCACATTTTCCTGGGTCTTCCTCTTCCTTTATTTCCTTCTATTTGAGTGTAGAGTGCCTTGTATCGTAGTCTCCTTTTATCCATTATCCATTCTGTTGACATGTTTATACAAGTGGAATCTTTTTCCTTCTGATTTTGTCGATAATTGTATCCTTTAGGTTGAGACGTTGTCTAATGTCTTCGTTTCTTATCTTTTGTAGCCGGGTTACTCTAAGAATTCTCTGTAAGCAGGTCATTTCGGCCACCAGTAGCCTATGTTCATCTGTTTCTTTCATGCTTCATGTTTCTGCTCTGTATATTATTTGCGGGACTATTATGGTGTTTTATATTGTGACTTTTATTCTATTCTTCATGACAATTTCTATAGCACAGTAACATAGCTAGGGCCAAAGTCAAGAGCGCTTTACATGAAACGATTGAACAAGATATTAAAAAGGTGCGTCTTGAGTTTAATCGCAAACAACTCAAAGGAGGTGACGGTGGTTACCGAGTCCGGTAGCGAGTTCCATAACAGGATTGCCTTGAGTGATGGATTTCTCTCCGAACTTCACAGTCTTAGACGGGGGAGGGACGTACAGCACGGATCGCGTACTGGATCTCAGCTGAAGGTGTTGGTCGGTCATCGTCGGTCTACGAGCTAGGGTCGATAAGTACTCCGGGCAGGTGAGGTCATGAAGAGCACGGAAAGTTGTCCAACATCGTTTGAAGACGATGCGCTCCGGAATCCGGAGCCAGTGGAGCTTATCCCTGAGTAGTGGGGTCACGTGGTCATGCCACCTGATGCCGAAAATCAGCCGAGCTGACGCGTTCAGGACCGATTGTAGGCTAGCCAGCTGGTAGTCGGGGAGGCCCAGGAGGATGCTGTTACAGTAACCTGTTCACGAATGGATTAAAGTGCGTACGAGGTGAATCACTGCCGATGTTGAAATATAGCAACGGGTATCTCGGATCCTCCGGAGCTGATTGAAGCACGCTCGAGTTACATTGTTCAAGTGGCCGACGAATGACAGTGAGTCGTTTATGTTTATGCCCTTGTTTATGCCCTTGCTGCTACTGTTGGAGGCACGAAGTGCGATATTATGTTATAAGACGAGAAATCGATTGATTTAATAAAATTATAATTCTCGATTGTCAAATCAGTACAAACATCAGAACGGAAGAGGAAGACGAAGAGCAAACCCAAAAACTGCAAATCTACGTATATAAAATATGTAAGAAAATCACAACCATAACACATCCTCCCCCTTACAGTTATGATTTTTGAACGAGAGCAAAATCATACATTAAAATAAAAGTGTAAATACAACCCTATATCCAAAATACAACACAATGACCAAAAATTGCAAAATTTTAACCACAAATTACCAGTACCTAAGAAAACAACTAACCTTTAGGTACCCTACTCAACAAATCAGGTAACACATTTTTATTTCCTGCTCTATGCCTAATCTCCAAAGAATATTGATTCAATTCCATACTCCACCTTAACAAACGTTGATTGAAATTAGACATACGAAAAATTGATTGTAATAGAGCATGATCAGTGTAAGCGACTACAGAAATAGAACCAAAATAAACTGAAAACATTCTAACAGCCAAAAAGTAAAGAAAATGCTTCTTTCTCTACAATAGAATAATTAATTTGATGTTTATTCAATTTTCTACTAAAATAACACATTGGATGTTCAACGTCATCATAAATTTGAAACAAACAGCTGCCATCACAATACAAAGAAGCATCTACTACATCTATTTCCTATTTTATAATTTTTCCTATTTTATAATTCAGGAGGATGCAAAATTTGTCTTGATGCTAACCTTGACTATAACTTGACAAATGATTTCTCAGCGCTCTCAGACCATTAAAACTCTTATTCTTTTTCAACATTTCAGTTAAAGGCATTGTTAACTCAGAATAATGTGACAAAAATCTACGATAATACCCTGCAAGACCTAACCATGATAAAACTTGTTTCTTGTTCTTGAGCCTAGGAAAATTCACCAGTACATCGATTTTCGCTTTCAAAGGTTGCACCGAATTCAACCCCAAATGATGTCCAAGAAAATCTAACGCAGCATTAGCAAAAGAACTTTTCTTGGGATTTAAAGTCAACCCAGCAGATTTTATTCTAGCCAAAATTTCAGTTAAATGTTTCACATGATCTAACCAAGAACCACTAAATACAATCAAATCATCAAAAAACACATCACAAAAATATTGAATTTCTTTGACCAAAATTCTACCTAATTTAGAAAAATTAGCAGGAGTCCCCTTTAAACAAAAACTCATAAACCTCCATTGATAATGACCATTAGGAAGCACAAAACCAGTTAAAGGAATAGACTCTGCATTTAGCTCCACCTACCAGAAACCTTTCAAGAGGTCGAGCTTTGACATAAAATTAGCTTTACCCACTTTATAAATCAAATCTTCAACACGAGGCATTGGAAAAGAATCATCGCAAGTAATAACATTCAAATGACGAAAATCTGTGCGTAAACAATCAGAACCATCTGGCTTCTTAACTACAACAATAGGTGCAGCTCATTCCGAGCTTGATTCCAATTTCAATAATTCCGAAATTTCCTCCTAAACTCTTTTCAATTTCACAGGATTCATTCTATAAGCTTTTTGAGCAACAGGCTTAGCACCCTCTGCTAACTTAATAGTGTGCTTAACTCAATTAGTACAACCAGGCTTAGTCATAAACACTTCACCAAAAGGTTTTAACACGTCAAATAAATCAGACTTCAAACTCAAATCCAATTGTGACTTATCAAGAAAATCTTGCACCACAGCATCACAATCAACAGGTTTATAAACATCTGACAAATTATAAGGACACTCAGATTCACAAAACTTTTCATAATTGACATTATCAGACATCATTATCAGACATCAATTCAGAACACAACACAGGCACTGCATTCTGCTTAACACAAGTCAAATAAGCTTCATCATTAATAACACACAAAACTATTTACAGAATACTTAAAATTTACATTACTTACACTTTCCTCAGACTTTGCAAAACAAACTTAACTAAGTCAAATAAGCTTCATCATTAATAACACACAAAACTATTTACAGAATACTTAAAATTTACATTACTTACACTTTCCTCAGACTTTGCAAAATTAACTTCAACAGGTTCCACTATCTCTTGATCACAACACTTTGAATAAACACTCACCTTGAAATCAGTACACAACACAGAAAAATCATGTTGTTCATAACGCTTCATCAAATTTACTTGACAAACACGCTTAGATTTTCTTTGATCTGGCGTGGCTATTACATAATCAACAGATCCCTATTTCTAAATCACTTCATAAGGACCACAATATTTAGGGAAACCACCCAAGATAGGTTCACACAGAAACTAAAAACGCACCTAGTTGAAACCTCATATGAGATGTCCCTGCAAAGCGCTCTTGACTTTGGCCTTCACCAGGCAGATAGTGCTATATAAATTTTCGCTTAATAATAATAATAATAATAATAATAATAATAATAATAATAATAATAATAATGAAAAGTGTTAGAGACTGCTTGCATCTTTGTGTCAAAGTTACATTTGTCCTAAGCCATTCTGACAATTCAGTAGTTATCTTCACTGCACTTTCTGACTTCTGATATATTGCCTGTTTTAAACGGATGAGTTTTTCTTGAATCACTTGCCACAACCCTTCTTGCCACACTGGGTCAAAAGCCTGTTTGTAATCGATGAAGTTAATATAAGAGCTCTTGTTTGCCACAATTGTTTTTTCCAGTAACTGTCATATGATGAAGAGTTGAATCAAAATCGGTTGATCACTAAGTACAATTGAGCTAGTGCTATATATTTCAAAATGTGGGTCTCTTTAGTTTTTTGGCCATATTTCAGCAAATACTAAAGATATCAGCATGAAATTTGGTAATTACATCAGGAACATTCTCAGGTATATGGCCTATAAATTTCATTTAAATTGCTACACATGCGGCCGAGATATTAAATATTATAAAGGGGTCCAGTTTTTACTTGTTCACCCTGTAGATTAAACACTGGGATGGCGGCTTATCGAGGGAGAATGCATGGCGGAAAATCTGTTCCAGACCTATGCATGGCAAGAGGCGAGTTTGGTGGCTTGCCGGGGGGCGAGATAACGAGGTTTTACGGTAGATGAGGAATGGCAACATTTTAAGAAGGAAATGATTGCCATAATGAAGGAAGAAGTGGGAGTCAAAACAATAGGCAGAACAAAAAGAAAAACTCCTTAATGGAATGGAGATTGGAAAGAAGCTGTGAGACAAAAAAATAAACTGATCAGACAATGGATGAAACTCAGAACACCCAAAACCAGGAAGACATATCTTGAACAATGAAATAAGGTCAACAAACTATGACAAAAAGTTAAATAAGAGTGCTGGGAACAGCTAGGAAAAGTTATAGAAGAAGATGTGCAAGATAACACAAAATTATACAGCCTGGCAAAAAGTTGCCGAAAAGAGAGACCCGAAATGCAAACTACAATAAAGGACCAAGATGGCAACCTACTGCTGAACATTGCAGATACTGAAGCTAGATGGAAGCAATACTTTGAAAAACTTTTAAATATAGAAGATATACATAACATCACAGGCTCCACACATAGCACACACGCTGATGAGCAAGGCAAAGAGACTCCAGACTCAGAAAAATATTATTTCAGTTTGGAAGAAGTGGAAAGAGCAATAAAGTGCATGAAAAACGGCAAACCCCAGGATATGATGAAATCCCAAATGAGAATTTAAAATACTGGTCTACAAGCAAAAATGTAACTACTCTGAATATTCAAGGCAGCTTGGAAAGAAAGCAAAACACCAGAAGAATGGGAAAGTGCCATCATTTGCCCAATATACAAAAGAGGAGATAAAGCAGACTGTAATAACTATCAAGGTTTAGGTTGGGTTATAGTTGAGATGTTAAAGCGCTTTTGTTGTGGGCCTCAGCCTTGTTACAGTGCTATATAAATTGTCTAGGAATGAATGAATGAATGAATGAATGAAGGAAAGAAGGAAGGAAGGAAGGAATATCCTTGCTCCTGCACAATACTAAAATATATGAAATGATCCTGGAGCACTGTCAGGGCTAATTTAATCAGGGGCTATAAAAAGGCAGATGGAAGGGACAAAATTCGTGATCTTCAGTTCTAGATATAGCTATTTCCGGTTTAGTTTTAGGTTGAGAGTTCTTGTGAAGGTTATAGCCCGAGATGGACTTTCAGGGCGATTTTTATGTTTTAATTTTCAATTCTATTTTATTAAATGATTAAAAACTCGGTCATGCATGTACATCTAGTAGAAGTAGGTGTCACATTTGGTGACAGCGGTAAGTCGAACACTACGTCGAACTGTACGTTGCGATAATTTCGATAGTGAGTTGTAGCGAAAGTTGGACGGACGTGACTTTGAGCGAAGGCGTTGGAATTCTGTCGGGATCAATTGCACGGAATTTTCTGTTTCTGGAGTCGTGTGTTGTTTTTCAAGGACGGTAGACGGTAATTCCATTGGTGTATTATTCAAGGAAATATCACGGAAAGTTTCAGTCGAACATTTATTTCAGTTGCTGACGAAGATTATTGAGAAGGATTAAGGACAAGGAGATGTCAAATTAAAAGGAGCAAAAGCACAAATGGAACAGGACTAGAGATACTTGTGGATGTGTGAATCCACTGATTTGATTGAAATACTTTGTCATTATATTGGAAATGTTTGTTCAGTTGTTGTGATTATGTTAGTTAAGTCCAGGATTGCAAGGTTGTTTCTAGTTATGGTATATTGAGTTGTGTATTGTCAGTTCTTGAGACTTGTATTTTGTAGTAATCGAGACTTTGTGATTGTAATGGCAATATATTAGGTATTGTGGAGTGAGATGTGGTTGTGTTGAATGCTTCTGACTAAAGTATTGGCTGGAGTGTAGTTGCTTTGGTGAAAGGTTGCTATGGTGATAGTATTATTATTGTGTAATTGGTGATTTAAGTGTTTTGTTCTTGTGGTGGTTTTCGTAAAGCTGTGAGATTTGATTGAATTGATGTATTATTGTGCTTTGATTGTGAATATGGAGTCAGAGAAGTCAGAAATTCTATTATTTATGGAAAGGTGGAGAGAAGAAAGGTTAGAGAAAGAGGAAACGAGGAGGAAGGAGAGAGAAAAAGAGGATAAATTGAGAGAGCAGGAGAGGAGAGAGGAAAAGAGGAGAGAGGAAGAGAAAGAGAAATGGGACAGAGATTTTGAGGAACGAAAGAGAAGAATGGAAGCAGAAGAGAAATTATGGAAGGAAAAGAGCGAGAAAGTGAGAAAAGAGAAGGAAGAGAAAGAGGTTGAAGAAGAAACTCCAGTTTATGTTAAAATTGCAGAAATTAAAAATACCTGGCCTCATATTTTCAAAAGAATGCCTTTAAACAGTGCTGATATTCCTGGATATTTTAAGACAATTGAAAATAATTTTGAAGTTTATAATATTGATGAAAAGATTTGGGTTCATATCTTACTTTCTTTGATGAATGATAAAGCTCAAAAATATGTTTGGAACATGACAGATATTTCTTGTTATTCAATTGTTAAAAGACAGATTTTGATGATACATGGCTTAAAAGCATTTGAACCTGAAGTAAAACCAGTGGAGAAAGTTAATGAAATAAGGGAGAGGGATAAAATTGATAAACTGAAGTTTGAAAGAAAGAAAAATGAGTCTGATGTTAAACGATTTGATTGGAGATATGTAAGAGTTACATCTGATGTTGCGATGCAATGTATTTTTGGTGAAGAGAATGCAGTTTGTGATATGATGATTGATAATTCTAGATGCAATGGAAAATGTATTAGTAAGATTTGTAAGGCAGAACTGGTTAGTTGTGAATTATTAATGGACACTTTGATTGATGTGAAGAGAACTGAATATGTGGTAATTGAACCTGTTATTGTTAAGTCCCATGTGGAATTGTTTGCAAATGTTCTTGTTGCAGATGCAACTGAAGTTTTGAGGAATATTGAAGTTGTAACCAGTGAGATTGTGTGCAGTAATATTTGTAAGGATGAAGAATTGAGTGTGAATATGGGTGGTGATGATGAAGCATCTGTTTGTATTGGTAGTTTTGAGGGAGATGATGTAGCATGTGGTTGTATTGGTAGTTTTGAGGGAGATGATGTAGCCTGTGTTGATATTGAGGTTGGAAGGCTTATTGAAGTTGATGTTTGTGTACATGATGATGTTGTTGTTGTAACTGATGA
The DNA here is from genome assembly GCA_018105865.1 of Metaphire vulgaris. NCBI lineage: Eukaryota > Metazoa > Annelida > Clitellata > Crassiclitellata > Megascolecidae > Metaphire > Metaphire vulgaris. The sequence goes on along the minus strand of CM030836.1, from coordinate 4,017,026 downwards.
TGAGGTGATTAAAGAGAAATGTGTTTTTGAGAATTTTGAAGTTGTGAACAATGAAGCTCTGTGTGATAATGATGTATGTGCTGATGAAGAGGTGATTGTGAATATGGTTAGTAATGAGAAAACCCTTGTGGATATTGATTGTATTAAAGATGATGCAGTATTTGTTGATGCAGATTTGATGCAAATTGTTGAAGATAAGGTAGCAATTGTTGATGTTGAAATGGGGAAAGTTATTGAGGAGGATTATGATGATGAACTGGATAATGTTGTGGGGAGAAGCATATTGGACGCTGAATTTACTGTATTTGAAATTACAGGAGGTAATGATTCATTAGTTGTAGTTGATGTTTTATCAGTTGAAGAGGATTTGTCTGTTGTAAATATGGATTTTGAATTATTTCTAAGAGGTGAAACTGAAAGATTTTTGTATATAAGTAATGATGTGGTGTTATGGGATAGAACATTCAAGAGGCATGTTTTTGATCGTGGAAAATAGAAATGTTACTTTGAACTGAAATTGGAATGATGATTTGTGATGTTGTGGATATTAAAATGATTATGGACTGAAATGTTGAATTGAATTTAGCCTGATGATTTGTGGTGGAGAATTTCGATAAGAAGTGAGACTGTAAAATGTAGTAGTATGGACATCAGAACTTGAAAGTGTGTTTTAGAAATTGAGGACTATGGTTTGTAAGTGTGTGTTTTAACAGATTTTGAACTAATTTGTAACGAAGTTGTTGGAGGTTGAAGGTTCGTTGTCAGATCAGTAAGTTGGATTATGTTAGTATGGAGTATTGGATTATGTGAAATTGAATTATGCACAATGTTGTTAAGCACTAGTATTAATTATTATAACCTTATTTGGAGTTTGGTGTTGTAAATATTTGAGGTGAAATTAAATTCAAAGAACCTTGTTTATAAAGAAAATGGACAGCTAGATTATTTGAACTTTGAACAAATTTAAAGTTTGAGTTACAGGAATATATATTAATGTATTCACTGACCGTATTCTTTAAATGTAGTTGCAGACATTTTGTCTAGAATGACAGTGAGTAAGACTGTCAAAGATTGTAATTAGTTAAGTGATGATGTTCTTGTAGATTACTATTCATATGTATTAGTTTATGGATGTGTTATACTTTATGAAGGATACCCATAAAGAGGTTTGTTGATAATTGTAGGAGTATTTGGTGTATTATTTGTGTATTGTAAGTGAAAGCAAAGACTTTACTGTTTACTGTTGATGATAATGATTATATAAGGGTATACATGTTGTATTTGTGAAGAATTGAAGATCAATGCAAATGTTAAGTTTATATGTGTATAAACTTAAAAAGGGATGATAAAGGAAATGTCAGGGCTAATTTAATCAGGGGCTATAAAAAGGCAGATGGAAGGGACAAAATTCGTGATCTTCAGTTCTAGATATAGCTATTTCCGGTTTAGTTTTAGGTTGAGAGTTCTTGTGAAGGTTATAGCCCGAGATGGACTTTCAGGGCGATTTTTATGTTTTAATTTTCAATTCTATTTTATTAAATGATTAAAAACTCGGTCATGCGTGTACATCTAGTAGAAGTAGGTGTCACATCTAAGAAAACATGGGGAAGATAAACTTGGAGAATGGCAACACATTTCCAACCAATTCACAGTACAGCAGACTTGTTGTTCTGTCTCAAAATGCTTCTTGAAAAATCATGGGAATTTGATGACAGCTGCTATTTAGTAGATGCCTTTCAAGATCTGGAAAAAGCTTTTGACAGAGTGCCAAGACAACACTTGTGGAATGTAATGCGAAAGGTTGAATATCAGATCTCACAAAAACTACTGAGCTCTATAGTTGGCATGTATGACATAAGTCAAAGCTATGTCAGATCAAACGCCGGCACTGGACTATGGGTTTGAGGTAAACACGGAAGTGAAACAAGGCAGTATGATATCACCATTGCTATTCATCTCACTCATGGACCAGATACTGAAACAAGTGACAAAGAACCAGATAGAGGACGAAAAACAAAAAGATGATCGACTTCTAACATTTGCCTATGCAGATGATGTAGGACTGGTGGCTAGCTCACGTATAAAACTACAGAAATACATTGACACCTGATATAAAGTACTGACAGAAAATGGCCTGCATCTGAGTGCCACAAAATCAAAGGTGATGCAACTATCAAGAATGCCTGAAGAAGAAAGTATACACATATGGGCAAATGGCAGAAAACTGACAGAAGTCAAACAATTCAAATGCCTGGGAACGCTTTGATAGCTCGGCCTCAAACAGCATAGCCATCAATGGCAGAATTAATCAGTACAGCAGAAATGTTGGCATGCTATACCCACTCCTGAAAGACAGACATGTTCCTATTGCTGCCAAAATCAGTATTTATAAAACTATTCTCAGACCACTACTAGCTTATGGATGTGAAGTCTGGACGCTGACCTCGGCCACCAAAAGTAAGATACGAGCAGCAGAGATGAGAGTCTTAAGGCTTATTAAAGGGTTCACATTAAGAAACAGGAAGAAAAACGTCACGATCAGAGCAGAGCTAGGTACAAAAAGTATCATACAGCATATAGAGGAGAGCCAACTGAGATGGTATGGTCACGTCAAGAGGCTGGGAGAGGAGAGAATGTCATTACAAATGCTGCTATGGCACCCGACGACTGCCAGACCAAAAGGACAACCAAGAAAAGATGGATGGATAGCATCAATGAAGCGCTATAGTCCAGAGGAGCATCACTGAAGGAAGTGGAAGAAGCGAAGATCTTCATGAACAGAGATGCATAGAAAGGCTACTTCGCAGACAGACCACAAGTCTAACTGCAATGGGGTACAAGGTACCAGTGATGGGCAACTAGTTAACTAATTAGTTGCTAACTAAAAGTTTAGCTAAATTTTTTTAGTTATATCCATAGTTTAATTAAATATAAATAGTTTAGTTAAAATGATAGTTTAACTGAAAAATTTTAGTCAGTAACTAAATAGTTTAACTAAAACTTTTTAGTGGGTGTCCCAAATTCTCAATAACAGTCCCTCTTCAATCTATTCTTTTCTGGGTCATTTTTTCCAGACAAACTTGACAAACTTGCGTTCCTGCAGTCTAGACTAAGACTTAAATATTAAAAAGACAATAATTAATGATTTCAATGGTTCATTGACTGATAAGTTCATGTTGCGAGCATCATGTATGTTTTCATGAACATACCTGATACCTAAGAAATAGTTATAAAATTAGTTGCAAAAAGTTTAACTATATTTTTTTAGTTTAGTTAACTATTTTAGAAAGTTAGTTTGCAACTAAAAGTTTAACTACTTATTTTTAGTTTAACTTTAGTTATAGTTTAACTAATGTATTTTAGTTAGTTGCCCATCACTGCAAGGTACAAGGTACAGCTATTAACCATAGACCTATTATTGCTATTGCCATGCATTTGTGTAATAGACAATAATATGCATGCTACAAATAAACTAGTTCCAATTTTGCATTTTCATTGTCATATTCATGTTCGGCATATAAAATTTAATAAGAAATGACAAATTATATTTTAGTAACTTGAATTTTGTAAAAAAATATGTTGTCCAGTATATATAATCAATTGGCCTCTTTGTCGATTCCTGACTAATCATTTGAAAAATTGAAAATACATCTGTTTATATATTTTAATAATCTCAAAGAAATTTCTGAATATGGTGAAAAATGAGGAAAGTAGTGATTCAGAAGCTGTTGTATACTGAATAAGACTTAGTCACTCAGTAGTGTGGATGAATATATTTTTGGTGGACAAATTTGCACAATTTTCGCTTATATGCAAGCTGAAGTATGGGCACAAGTGGCAAATTTCTACATTTCCCCACACATATAGGACCGCTAAGTCCAGCACTTTTCTTTAAAATTGCTGCACTAAAGTGGCATAACATTATTTCCACATATATGCAGGCTGAAGTAGATGCATACATGGGCAATTTCTGCATTTCCCCACATATTTGGGGTTCTGAGTCCTGCATATTTCCCGACAGATCACCACATCAAACTCATAGTCCTATTGTATTGAATTTTGTTTCAGGGATGGTGAAACTCCATTTCTTTACATAAAAAGAAATTTTCTCAGTACTATTAAGAGTCATAAAGACACAGTCTTTTCTCAAATATATGATGGAGTGATGAGGGAGGAAGCCAGAATAGGCAAGAACAACTTTGATTTTAGGTTAGTATGACTTATGGATTAATTATTGTGAATTATAGCAAATCTATCATGTGGTTAAATAGATGCGTTTTATCTATTTTATATTTTTGTAAGGCCTCCAGTCTTCTATGACAGATTATATCTTATTATCTTTTCTATTCTGTCTAATTTCTCTCAACCTCCATATTCAGTTCCATATTCTAGAATTCATTACCATCATCACTTTGTAAAACCAGCACATTATAATCTTTTAGATCTAGTCTTAAGAATACCTATTTTGCTTGATTTACAGGGGTGTCTCAGAAAAAAATTTCAGCAGAAAAACTAAGATTTCTTAAAAATTTATAAATAGATTTCTATCAAAATTTCAATACGTGTACAGCACATATTTCCCCACCTTTCTGTATATTTTCGTCTCTTTTGTATGTAATTTGGTTATATTACAGATATCAAAATCAAACTTTGATTTTTACTACTTAGTCACAGCATGACAGGCCTAAATATCTAGCTTCACATAAATTTGGTTTCATGTCAATGTTGGTAGTAGTTGTAGTAGTAGTAGTAGTAGTAGTAGTAGTAGTAGTAGTAGTAGTAATTGAACGCAATTTTTTAAATTTTAAATTCACAGAATTTGACATAACAAGAAAAGTTTGATTTAAACTTTAAAAATGGGTAAAATATCGAATGAAGATAAGATGCAAATTCAGGCATTGCGGGAGCTTGGCTTTGGATACCGAACAATTTTTGCAAAATATCCTGGAAAAGGATAGAATCTTTATTCGGCAAAAGATATTTGCAAATGGGTCAATGAATTTGGATCTGCAACCAATCAAAAACTTTTCTTTCTTGTTTTATCGAATTTTGTGAATTTAAAAACAGTTTAAAAAAACTTGTGCTCGAATTAAACTTACTACTACTACTACTACTACTACTACTACTACTACTACTACTGCTGCTGCTGCTACCACTACCAACATTGACATGAAACCAAATTTATGTGAAGCTAAATATTTAGGCCTGTCATGGTGCGACTGAGTAGTATAAATCGAAGTTTGACTTTGATATCTCATAATATGGACACCATACATGTAAATGAGATGAAAATAAGCAGAAAGGTGGGGAAATATGTGCTTTGCACATTTGGCAATTTTGATAGAAATATATATATGAATTTTTAAGAAATCATAGTTTTTCTGCTGGTTTTTTTCCGAGACACCCTGTATATCTCTTAAATTACTCCCCGCTTATTGGACTTTCTGGCTTGTTCAGATTGGGTTTGGTGCACTATCAGATGATGCCCAGGCATTATGGTGATGGCGCCATAGAAGATTTTTTATTAATTAATTGATTGAGTGAGTGAACAAGTGATTGAGTGAGTGAATTGGTGGGTGGGTGTGTGTGTGTGAGAGTGAGTGGGTGCGTGAGTGAGTGAGTGAGTGAGTGAGTGAGTGAGTGAGTGAGTGAGTGAGTGAATGAGTGAGTGAGGGAGCGAGTGAGCAAGTGCCTGCCTTCCTTACTTTCATGGATCATACAGACTCTTACAAAAGCCTCTTAAATTGCTTTTTTTCTCTCATACTGATGTTTTGTTATATACTGTACTGCTACCTCATGTCTGTATCATGGTAATGATGTTTTGTTATGCGACTTATAATATAACCTTCTTGGCATTACATTCTTTGGCAGATTTTTATTCCAAAAGCATTACAGTTTAACATTGAATTCGTTGCATTGTTTCTGAAGCACATACCCACCCGCTAGTGGAGTCATTGTTCACCTGATTTTGCCGCAGGGCAAGATGCATATATGGGCAATTATTGGACACTTGAATGAGCCAATAATGGGCTCAGAAGATTCATGTGCATACCTCGTTTGCTAAAACACAATGTCGCAAATTGCCGCTTTTATGTGGGCGTGTCACAAAAGCAATTAACTGGGTGATCTCACTTGCCCCAAATGTCTGTAGATGGGGACATATATTGTACATCCTTAACGCTTCATCATCAAATTCCTTGAACGTATAGCGTACACTCATAACACTAAGGAGGTTTAACACTAGAAAGACGACGAAAACGTCATATCTACAACGACGACGCTGCGTCAATTGATGCATGTGCATATACTCAGTGAGGAATGTTGTACACATCATGAATTTAATTGAAAACTTGATAGATATAATCTGCTCATATATTGTTATTTTTGTTGTTGTTCGTGACAATTTATATAGCGTCATAACATAGCAGGGGCCTAAGTCAAGGTCGCTTTACAAAGAGCGCGGAAAGGAGATGTTGAATAGATACGTCTTTAATTTGCTCATGAACTCTCCAAAGGAGGTGACGGACGACATGCTATCCGGCAATGAATTCCAAAGGAGGGAATTTCCGCGCAAGAATGAACGTTATCCAAATTTTACAGTCTTCGACGGTGGTGGGACGTACCGATGAGTTCAAGAACTGGATTGCAGATGAAGCTGTCGATCGCTCATCTCCAGCCTCCGCTTGAGCATCGCTAGATATTCTGGGCAGGGAGGATCGTGTAATGCCCAGAACATCAACCAGCAGTGCTTGAATGCGATGCGCTCCAGGATCCGTAGCCAATGTAATTTGTCCCTGAGGAGTGAGGTCACGTGGTCGTGCCACCGAGCTTTAAATATCAGCCTGGCTGAGGTGTTGAGGATTGACTGGAGGCGTGCAAGCTGACAGTCAGGAAGACCCTGCAAAATCCCTTTGCAATAGTCGACTCGTGGTACAACAACAGCTCGAACCAGTTGTATCGTGGCCGCGGTTGAAATATAACGACACACCTCTCGGATCCTTCGAAGTTGATGGAAGCACGCCCGGGTCGCATTGTCGACGTGAGCTCAGCATATAGCTCAGAACATGTTTACGACAAAGCCAGGACTCAGTGTCAGTTCCAAGATTTGGCAAGTTGGGGGGGCGTTGGGGTGGCAACTTCTAAGCATGGGGCAACCATTTGTTGTTAAGCATGTATTAGTAAGTAGAGGGTCCAAACAGAGGGCTACTGGAGGAAGGGCAGGCATTCAATAAGGGGCACGTCCCCCAGGCTCCCATGTGGAGCCACCACTGCCAGGACCTACACAATATGCACGTGCAATCTCTCGACCTGTAGATGCATTCAGTCTTCTTCTTGACATTGGAGTATTTCATCATATCGAGCTTAGTGCTGTGGAATATGCTCGGCAGGAAGTTTCCGAGTGGAACGTCACAGATAATGAGATGGACGCATTCATTGGCATGCTATTTCTGCAAGGTTGCATGAGTGCAAGAAGTTTTCCTTTTCATCTACTCTGGTCCGAGGCTTATGGGTCCGAGGCTTATGGGTGTCGGGCATTTCATAACACAATGACCAGAGATTTGACTTCAGATCGACTTGCCAGGCAAGACTAAAGGATGACAAATTCTGTATGGTGTCTTGGGTACTGGACAAATTTGTGCAGAACAGCCAGCAGGCATACATACCAGAACTGTCATTGACAATTGATAAGCAATTATTTCCAACCAAAGCCCGTTGCCAGTTCACCCAGTTCATGCAAAACAAACCGGATAAATTCAGCTCTGGATCTTGGCTGAAATCGATTCAAAGCATTGCCTGAATGTCAGACCCTATCTTGGAATAGATGAAACAAGATTAGACAGCTTGGGAACTCGTTGTAGTGACTTTGATGGAACTGTACTTTTGTCGAGGATACAATATGTTTTTACTACCGATAGCTGAGATCTTGCACTCAAACTACTCAACAAACGAACGTCTTTTGTGGGAACCATGCATATGAGCAGAAAAGAGATTCCGGCATCAGACAAACTGACCACACATGAATCGATTTCTACTGTACTGATACAATAAATCTTGTAAACTATCAAGCAAAACCTACTAAAGTGATTGTGATGTTATCCGCTCAACACAAGGGCGCTGTCTTAGTCAGATGGAAAGAAGAAGCCAGAGTTAGTATGTTATTACAATAAGAATAAATGCCGAGTTGACATGCTTAACTCAATGTTCAAGCAGCTCTCAACGTCTGCCAACGTTGGCCTCTGGCAGTATTCTTAAATATCCTTGAACTAGCTGGTATATCCTGGACCTAGCCGGCGTAAATGCATGGGCACTCCTCTGGAAGACCACTGGCTCAACTATATCACGAAGAGATTTTATACATGAACTAGCACTGGATCTAACAGAAGCCACACAATCTGCTATTATGAAGTCACCAACTTCTGCAGCATTGGCAAGTTCTGAACAGCTTAGCAATCAATCAATCAATCAACTTCTATGGCGCCACTATCATAATGCCCAGGGCATCAGCCAATGGCGCACCAAATCCAAATAGAATTAGAGCCAGGCCAATCCGGAAGATCATTCAGAACAGTGGGGGAGCAATCTAATGGGGATAAGCCAAGTCAAACAGGTATGTTTTAAGACCAGATCTAAAAAATGATAAATTGTAGTTTTACGAAGTGATATTGGTAATGAATTCCAAAGCTTAGGGCCACACACTGAGAAACAACTAGTGCCAATGACGGAAGTGAGAATAAGGAACAACAAATGAAAGTCCTGCCGAATACCTAGTGGATTGAGTAGTAGGTCGAGGGATTAGTCGCATCTTAAGGTAATAGGGTTCATTATATAATATGGTTTTAAATACTAACCAGACAAATTTTATAATTAATTCGGTATTTGATAGGAAGCCAATGTAGGGACTGTCTTGTTGGAGTTATATGTTCGAATCTTGGAGTTTTGGATATGACTCTAACTAAGGAATTTTGTACTTTCTGGAGTTTCTGCATATTTGAATTTGTGATGCCGAAAAGCAGGGAATTGCAATAATCGAGGCGACTAGATACCAATGCATTGGCTAACTGAATGAGAACAGGATTATGGAGATGTCTGATGCGATAGATGTCCCGAATATGATAATGAGAAATTTTGCAAACTGAACTTATGTGACTGGTAAAAGAGAGGGAAGAGTCAAATATCACACCAAAGTTGCGAGCAGAAGTACTTCTAGGGACAAGAGTGGAATCTCCTAATACTACAGATTGCAGAGATTCAAATTTGGTCAATCGAGCTGGAGTACCTAATAACAAGAACTCAGTTTTTGATGAATTCAAAAGAAGCTTATTCGAATCCATCCATGACTGAATATTAGGGTGGAGTGAAAAAACGTCTTTTTTTCAAATTCTACAAAGCACTAGTTATCAAAAGTTGTGTATGGCACTATATAACTTATATGCAAAATATAACCGTTGAGACTTGATATCTTCTGCCACCTACTAGAGCTTTTATGACGTCAGTGGTATATGATGATCTTTGCCTATGTTGACAGTTGTAATGTTGCCAAATTTGTTCCGTAAGTTATATTATTGTGCACTATACGAGCTTCAGTTAAGTTATGAGTGTACTGCAAATTGGTATTTATTGTGTTAGATGTACTCTTTAAACCCTAAGAAAAAATGTTGGAGACCTCCCTCAACCCTAGCGTTTTTGCGTATTTTCACGTAAAATTGATTTTTTTTCAAATTGCAATTGCTCGGGTTATTTGAAAGCAAAGAAGATAAGGTATACACCACTGTTTAGAATTTTAAATCCTCTTTCTAACCATCCGTGCAAAATTTTAAAAAAATTGGGGTGAGGGTCCACTATCGAGCCTAAAACAGCACCCCCTCAAAAAATATTTTCTTGTTCAAAGCTGTACAGATAAAATTTTTGAGTGGTAACCTATCTTTGGTTAGTGGCAAAGTTGTAGGGGAATGTATTTGGAACAAAATAAATCAAAAATTTTGAAAATAGGACCATATTTGGCTAAGATATGATCTCTCTACCTCAAGCCCTCTTTGAATGATAGATTGTCGATCGGATCAGTTTTGAACAAAGCTTTTCTTTTTTTACAATTCCCTATATCGCAGGCTATGGGAGAGATAAAAATATGAGGTATACACTATACACAATACACCTTTGTTTAGGATTTTCATTCCTCTTTCTAACCGTCCGTGCAAAAAAAATTAAAAATGGGGCAAGGGTCCACTATCTGGCCTAAAACAGCACCCCTCCAAAAAAACTGACGTCACAAAAGCTCTGGTAGGTGGCAGAAGATATTAAGTCTCAACGGTTATATTTTGCATATAAGTTATATAGTGCCATACACAACTTTTGATAACTAGTGCTTTGTATAATTTGTAAAAAAAAAATTTTTCACTCCACCCTACTAAATATTAGTGAAGGCAGTGTATAGAGTCTCAAGGGATGAGTTTGAAGAAGATTGATCAAAAGAGATGAGAATTTGAGTATCATCAGCATAAAGTTGATAAGCTACTTGATGTTCATCAAGAAGTGAATCCAAGGGGGTTGTATAGAGAGTAAATAACAGAGGTCCAAGAACTGAGCCTTGAGGGACACCACAAAACAGATCAGTGGGAGCTGAGAGAGGGTCAAGAGGGTCAATTGCCAGATGAAACTGGTGTGAAATCGAAACCATACTGTACCTCTATGTGGTATTTGTAAACGTGCTACATGTGGCAAATGCATGGCAAATATTTGCAGCAGTTGCAAGGACAATGATTAGAATAAAGATGACAATAGGTTACCGTTAATTAGGGTTTTTACATTATTATTCTTATGCATAGCCAGCTGTATTTGTGCTTGCATCGATTGACACACCCTCATCGTTTTAGGTAGAGCAGGTTCTACTGAAGCATGCATATGTGGAAACTATTACTTGTTTCCATTTTTCAATGAAGGACATCAAATAAATAAAAGTCAAATTTTTTCAGATTTTTCTTGTCATTACTAGAGGAGGTATATCGCACCAATGACATCACTGGCATCAATTGACGCACGTCGTCGTTCTAGTGTTAAAGCCTACCAATACACTAATACATGAAACTTCAATCATTTCTGAATTCTCACACTAAACAATAATTAGTAAGCAGAGTTTCAGAACCAAAAAGACATAACATGTGATACTATTACTAATACATACATACATACATAAATACATACATACATACATACATACATACATACATACATACATACATACATACATACATACATACATACATACATACATATATATTGGCCTTGTTCATTGGCCTTGTATTGCGCTTGTTCAATAAATGTTTACAAATGCATTACGATGTCTATAATAAACACAGTTTTAAAAGTGAGTCTTCAACTGCTTGCGGAAAGCAGCAGGTGACTTTAGTTTCTGTAGCGCTGGTGGTAGGGCATTCCAAGCATGGGGTCCAGTGTATGAGAAAGCATGTGCCCCATAACTGTCTGGAATAGTCTCCAGACAGGTTTATGGTATTGGCTGTTAGAGCAGATCGTAAACCTGGTCTACCACTGGCAGTTGATGTTGGCTGAAGCAAATCTGAAGCAAATCAGTCAGATAGGTTGGGCAAAAACTATGCCATGCGCAAAACATCAGAACGCAGTTTTTTTTTGTATCCGTGACTGGACTGGAAGCCAATGAAGGTCACAAAGCGCCGGTGTGACATGGTCTCAGGGTTTCAGGTCCAGCACCAGACATGCAGCAGCATTTGGTGTGCACTGCAAAATGGCCAGTGTAGACTTTGGAAGGCTCGCAACAACGGAATTGCAGTAGTCTAGCCTGGACAGAACAAATGCAGAAACCAGTTGCGAGGCGACTTCTTTTTAGTGATTCAACAGATCTGGAGGATGAGTCATATATAATAGAAGCAACCCTTGGCTAACTGTCCAGCAAGCTGCTTCATGGTCTGTTCATTGTTAAACAGGACTCCAAGGTCCCTGACAACGGTTGATGGGTAGACAGTGGTGCTCTGAAGTGCCAGATTGCAGGCAATGTGAGCCAAACCATGCAAGCTCCGTCTTGGAAGAATCGAGCTGCTGCAATCGTCGCGAAGAACACCACTCTTGAACTTCTGTGATACACTGCTAGAGATGACTGAGAGCAAGACCATCTTCTTTAATGTCCACATGATCACAGGTCTGTTTGTCATCAGCGAATATATGATGGTGAAGGTCGTGATGTTGAAAAATGAGGTAGAAGTCTAATGGAGTTACTGTACATCTGTTTAATGCATATTATCACATCTGCTATAAACTGGCAGTGCTGGTGATCTCTGTGCTGTTCTGACATTGTACCAATAACAGACTAAGCTGTCTGTTCATTAATGCGGTTCTAAGTCGTTTTTCTGTCTCCTTTCTTTCTGCTAATTGTCTCTCCGTCTTCCTCTGCCTCAATGATGCGCTAAACACTAAGGAAAGCGCTGATAAAATTAAGTCATTGGGGAAAGTGAAAAATTTATCTGATTTCAGTATTATGTGAAATTGTGAATATAATATGCCCCTAACTTTATGGAAAATTCTGAGTAAAAAACTGCATTATTCTTGAGATTTACGGCAATAGAGCTGTGCAACAGAGCTGTGCAAACAAGAGTCACGATAGGGCCTACTGCATGAATTTTGAAATTGGGTACACCATGTGTTTATGTGAGTGAGCATGCATCACCTTTCATTAAGTACTGCAGTTTAGCTCTGTGCAATGAAGCATGGATCTCTTGCTTACAACACTAGTCATTCAACAGATCACTGTGCTATTAATATTAACCTGGCGATCAAACCAGACCTGCCACCTCTAATTCATCTTAGCAGAAAAATCATGTAAGGGATTACTATTTCTGCATGATGAATGTTATGGGATTTTCTTAAAAGAATAGGAAATTTATTGAGTACCCTAACCTTGTCTCTGCAATGAAACCAGTTCCATGCGATGAGAGTCTTTTTGTTCCAAACCTGCCGGAGTTTTGGACACTGGAAGATGAGGATGAGGATGCAGAGATTGATGAAACGCTGCATATAGAAGCTGTTGCAGCTACGGAAGATCCCGATATGGAGCAATCAGTGTCCCTCAATCCTCATTGAATTTCTAAGTCAGAGCTTAATGATCTGGTCAGAGACTTTGATTTGTCAAAAGTCAAGTAGAATTGCTGGAATCTAAGTTGCAAGGATGGAACCTGCTCTCACCAGGTACAAAAAGTTCAGTATTTCACGAACGGCTTAAAGAGTTGACTCAATTTTGTTGTTTTTGCATTGACATTGATGGATTACTTTCTGCTTTCGGATGTAAGCACAATCCATCCAAATGGCGACTGTTTATTGACTCGTCACTTTTATTGTAAGTTTAAAGGCTGTTTTGCTGCACAATGGCAAAACCCCCTTCTGTACATTGGGCTTACATGAAGGAAACATATGAGAATATGCTGCTGTTATTGAAACACATAAAATACTTGATATACAACTGGAATATATGTGGAGATTTGAAGATTGTTGCAATTTTATTTGGTCTGCAGCTTGGATACACCAAGTACTGCTGCTTTCTTTTCATGTGGGACAGCCAAGCTAGAGATTCATATTATGTAAGAAAGAACTGGCCACCTTCCAGGGATTTGGTTTCAGGACCCTGTGAGGCGGCCATCAAACTTGGGCTAATGAAAAACTTTGTTAAAGCAATGAACAAAGAAAGTGAAGCCTTTACATACTTACAACAGAAGTTTCCACACATCAGTGATGCTAAGATAAAAGATGGCATTTTTGTTGGCCCACAGATTCAAGAGATGCTCAAGGCAGTGTTGGGCAAATTGCAAATCAAATCTTTTTCAATCGATCTTTTTTTAAAAATCAAATCTCGTACTCAAAATCCCAATCACTTGCAGGTCTGAATTCAATCAATGAGTGGAATTTCAAATCAAAATCTTTTTTTCAAATCAAATCACTTTTTATCAAGTCTGACTGACTGTTCAGCAAAACCAGACAATACTTAACTTAAGGCCAAACAAAGGCAACATTGTCATGTTCAAATGTCAATACAAAGATGATATGTCGTGTCAAGCATCAGGCCAAATCAGTAAGAAATTATCCGTGTTCCGTGCTCCATGTAGAATATCTAAGTGTCATATTTTATGCATAATGTAAGTCAGCTGACAGCAATTTTTGACATGAAGCAGACAGTTACTGCTCCAACAAATGTGCATTCTGTCTGAGGAGTAGGAGCTTCTCGAATGTTTCATCTGATAGGCCTAAGCCAAACAACAACTTTGTCGCCATCTGCGTTCACAATCGTGAAGAAAGTGCCATCTAAAATAACTGGTACTTTGCCATTACTTAGTTTATTTTCAGTAGCCATCTTTCTTCTTTGGTACGTGAATGTATCTGTAAGCAAATACAAAATACTGCAATGTATTTAAGTATTTGTATTTCAAATACTTCCATGTCCTGTATTTAGTATTTGGTATTTAAATACTTTGAAAATGTATTTTACCCAGCACTGGTGCTTATCTGTATGCCTAATCTAATATAATCTAATCTTAAACTTCTATACCGCCACTTCATAATGCACAGGAGCATCAACCGATGGCACACGAAATCCATATAATTAAAGATCCAGGTCAAATTTAGGGTATCCACTATCCAGCCAGGCAAACGGGCGACAGTCTATGGTGGATAGGCCAGGTCAAAAAGATGGGTTTTTAATCTATACTTTTTCCCAGCACCCTAAGAATTTGTATTACATCTCTGCAGTGTTATTTAAGTTATGGTTTTTCAGTTACAGTTTCAGATTTAGTTACAGTTACATTTATTTAAGTTATGGTTTTTCAGTTACAGTTATGTTTTCTCAGTTACAGTTAATCTTTTTTCAAGTTATAGTGAAGTGATTTACCCATTACAACTACCGTATATATTTGTGATAAAGTCGAGAAATTTAAGGCCAATTCACAGGTTATATATCCTGACCTCGACTTATACGCGAGGCACTAACTGTTGGGTAAAGTTTCCATACATAGCATGTCGAAAATAATTAATTTAGCTAACTCTGCGTAATTAATTATTTTCAACATACGCTACAGCATCTAAATAAAAGTTGACATCAGCGATTTTAAGATTGGTAATTTATAGGCCCCACATAAATATTAATTAAATATTGGCGCTACATAAATATAAAAAATTCAAGATTACCGGTAATTAAGATTTGTATATTGTCAAGAATGAGCGAATAGCAGGTTTAAAATTTTCTTAATCGTCAGGAATCAATCTGGGAATGTCAAAATCGTTCAGTTTCTCGATAGTTCAAAGCTAAAACGCAGTTTTTCAATCAAAACAATGGTGCCGCTGCCGCCACATGCCCACTTCGCGTCCGCCATTGTTCCGACTCTCACTATCACCTCAAGAGGGTTCGCCGTGACTTATAACCGGGTCAATGACTTTAGACACCTTCAAATCCACAAAATCTAGGGTCGACTTATACGGATCGACTTTATCTAAAGTATATACGGTACTGATTTTCTTGTTACAGCTACAGTTAATTTGAATGCAATTTTCATCAGCCTGTTTCAATCATGTAATAAAACTCCATATCATCATACATTTACCATATCAGCCTGCAATCATCATCACTAAGAAGCTGGTTCTGTTCATTAACAGCTGCCTTTCTCATGTCTATGTCCACTATTTGGATTAAACATTTTACAGAAATATGCACACAATAATATGAAAAGCAAAATCGATTAGAAAGAGAGATGTAGACACTTGCTTTCCAAAGCTTGATCTGATCAGTGTGGACAATGGAATGTACATCCGTTAACTATGAACATCCATCAAGCAGTGCACCCAGTTTATTCAGTATGATTCATCATTCAGCCTGACCTGACGCTATGCAGTGCAGTTTAGTGTGGTTTTAGGAATCCTGTTAGAATTAGGCCTGTACTGTAGTCCTGAATCCTGACCCACAAGAACAGTGAGATTGCTCACTGAACCATGCAAATGTTGTCTTAACAATTGAAGTCTTACAGAATTGTTCAACAAATACAAATAAACTTATAAAATTATTTGTCAGTTTTACAATTTTTTTTCTATTACTTAGCTGCTTCACTTTATTCAATTACAGTTACAGTTATTTTTCAGTTCCAGTTAAAGTTATAGTTAACTAACAGTTATTTTTCAGTTATTTTAGGTCTTTAGTTACTGTTACAGTTAACTGAGAGAATACTGCATCTCTGGTACCTTTGCCTTTTGAATCCATACTGCTCTTCAACGATACCCTTCACTGCTTCTGACTTTCAATCAATCAAAGCGGCTATTTATGTTGTGCCTGTGCAGATAACATTTTCAAGCACATTACATCGCTGACAAATCAATGAGTAACTGAAGATGTTATTATTATTTCTAGACAATTTCTCCAGCGCAGTAAACAAGGCTAAGGCCTACGACAAAAGCGCTTTGACATAAATTCTATCAATAAAATCCGATATTAAATAAGTGTGTTTTTAAGTTCCTAAGAAAGGATTCCGCAGAGACAGCTTCCAACACAACATCAGGTAACGAATTCCAAAGTAACGGATTCCCTTTGGAGAATGACCTTTCTCCAAACTTGGAGGTCTTTGACGGAGGAGGGACAAGCAGTAGGACTCGACGACTCGACCGAAGCTTCATTCTCGACTCATTTGACGTCGTTCGCTGCACCAGCGCACTCAGATATTCTGGGCAGTGTGGGTCATAAAGGGCTCGGAAAGTGAGCCAACAACGCTTGAAAACAATACGCTGTTGAACGCGTAACCAGTGGAGGCGATCTCTCAGCAGTGGCGTGATGTGGTCATTCCAGCGACAACCGAAGACCACGTGCAGCCAGATTCAGTACGGACTGAAGTCGATTTAGCTTGTTTTCCGGTAGGCCTAGCAAGACACTGTTACAGTAGTCCATTCTGACAAGACGAAGGCCCTGCATAAGCTGAACGGCTGCACTCACCGCTAGGTAGCGCCGAACCAGCTTGACCCTCCGTATCTGGTAATGACAGCATCGGATAACGTTGTTGGTGTGTGCATCAAACGATAGTGTTTCGTCCAAAAGCACACCTAAGAGACGCACACTCGCCACAGGAACAATAGTGGCATCACCCACAGTGAAAGGGACTCGACTCAACAACTTCCTTCTTCCTGGAGTGCTGATCCAGAGGAATTCCGCCTTGTCCGGATTCAATGCCAGACGATTTTCTTCTGTCCATCTGATGATTGCAGATATGCAATTTGTGAAGGACATCCAAGTCGCTCTGTATCCGACGGCATGCACGAGGAATAAATTTGCCCATCGCCAGCATAGGAGTGCGATGACAAGCCAAAAGCCTTGACGATTGAGCTAATGTCCGCAACGTATAAGATGAAAAAGTAAGGGACCCAGGACTGATCTCTTGCGGAACTCCATGGTGGACTTGGCTCTTCTGGGACATTAGACCATTACACCATACAGCTTGTGTTCTTCCGATGAGGTAGCTCCTCATCCACTGAAGTGACTGGCCTGCCAGTCCATACGATGTTTCAAGCCGACGGATGAGAATCTGATGATCGACTGTCAAAAGCAGCCGAGAGATCGAGCATGCAGAGAAGTGCAACTCTCCCATTTGCAGTCACATCCACCAGGTCACTGAATATTTTCAGAATGGCTGTTTCAGTGGAGTGTCCACGATGATAGGCTGATAGGCTGATTGTTGTTGCGGCATCAGTCCATTCACACTCAGAAAACTGACCATCCGCTTGTTGACAATCCTCTCTAGTAGCTTGGCTAGAAAAGGGAGGTTGAGACCGGTCTATAATTGGAGACATCAGACTGGTCAAGTCCCGACCGTTTCAGATGCGGAGTAACGATCGTGATGCTTCCAAGTTGTTGGAAATTCTCCTGATTCCAGAGAGACAGCCATGCGCCGCCAAGAATGGCGCCAGTACATCAATGGACTCCTTCAAGAGCCACATAGGCAGCGGATCAGAGGCACACTGCTTATTCGGTGACGAAACGACGGAGACAATTACTTCTTCCAGCGCCAGGTTGAGAAAGCAGTGAGACGCGGACCGTTATAGTTAGAGAAAGATGCCGATCCCGCACTCGCAGTCTTTTCGTATTCCTCTGATCTTGTCATCAATGTAGCGGTGATAATCCTCAGCACTGAATTCAGGGCATAGAGCTGAGCCTCTCTACTCTCACCGAGGAGCGAATTGAGAGCCTTCCAAGTTCCCCTCAGATCGTCATGTGCTGACTGCATCAACCCCTTCCAGTATCTCCGGCCTTTTTGTTTCACCAGGCACCTTCTTGATTTAAGAGTGGAGGTCAGAGATTTTCGCGCTTCATCTTCCATAGCAGTACCTTTGGATCTTCTATAAACCCGCTCTGCACGCCGCACTGTTCTGCGCGCCTGTCTGCACTCCTCATCATAGAACGGGCAGTGAGGGCGAAACACGAACCTCATCTCGGTCACTGGGGCTAATTCATCAAGTATTTGCACTATAACAGAGTGATAAAGTTCCGCCAGCTCCGATGCCATCTTCTCATGTCCGATCGATAAACAGAGCTCAGATTCTTTAATACGCAATATGAAGAGGTTCTGATCGAACTTCTTCCAGTTCCTCCGCTTGACTACTTTAAACTCCGGGAGGCTGTACAGCACGTGCTGACCAACATACAAGCTTATGATCAGATAAGCCCGCTTTCTCAACTACAGTCTTGAGCGCGCCAAGTCACACGGTCCAATCACAACATCCAGCAGTCCACCAAGTTCGTGAGTAGGTTCATCAACATATTGCTGCAGGTTGAATTCTCCCAAGATCTGGTTTAATTTTTGACAGCACTGTCCGCAGGCTTCTCCAAGTGTATATTAAGATCCCCAGCGACATAAAACACACAATTTATACGTCGCAAGAGACTCGAGAAGCAGCGTAAATTCCTCATAAAATCGCTCACAGATACGATTGAGACCCTGGTCTGTAGATTGCAACCATGACTACAGTCGCCTTTGTGCTACCGACCGGCAGCACAAATACTCAAACGTTGTCGGCTTGAGTGTAGTCCTCAGTTTTGTGATGTTAATTCCATGTTTCAAATCACAGCTAATCCACCATGGTTAGTCCAGTTCGCATCAGTCTGTCGAGCATCTGCAGCAATGGGTCGGGCTGCTTCAATAACGTTCAGACCCATTCCCCGTAACCTCTTGATGGGGACAGCGCCTGAGTCTTCGTGCCAGGTCTCTGATAAGATAAGTAGGTCAAGACGAAAATCCTCCATAAGGTCAACTACATTGTCCACCTTGCTACCTACAGAACGGATGTTCTGAAGTCCAAAGCTAAGTTCTCGATTTGATAATTAAGATGGCGCCGATTTTAGGATACAATAACGGACGAACTCTTGACTTTCAAGGTCAGACAGCACGTGTGTCTCCTTGCTGGAATATCGACATTACCGATAACAATCGGTATCATCTGATGGTCACAAGATCGGCGATTGCGACTGTTGTCACAGATGCAGGCAACTTGCTACGCCTGTGGATAGGCATAGCTGGAGTGCAAAGTGGGTCTGTGTCTACAATTTTTTCCCCGCACGGCAGCCACGCCTAGCTAATCGCAGCTGGGCGATGACATGTCGCATCGAGGCATCGAGGGTGACTCTAGACGACTTCAAGCACAACAACAGATCTCGTGTCAGCATCAGCATATATGGCCAGTATCTGGTCAGATTCGAATTCTTTATACCCGCCGATACAGTTAAAAACACCAGACTTCAACGTGCAACAGAGTGAACCTCTCTGACCTCCAACTAGAAAAATTTCTGTGAAAAACGAACGGTTGACAAGAAAAGGAATTAAACGAACGTTCAGGAACCACAAAAATCCAGCTGAGAAACGTAGCGGCAGCCATCTTGAATTAACGGCATTTTTCAAAATGTTAACGGTGTTGAAGATAAGATAGAACAGTTCTTCCAAAATTCCGTTGGTGTTGAGAAACAGCTCAGGTGGTACGAAAGAGTTCACTGCCATGGCAAAATCGGGCGGTGAACCCTTAAGAAGGCGGTCTTCTGCAAGAAGACGTTCAATTGACGAGTTAGCATAATGCAGAAGATAGGATGTTGAGGAACCGCATAGATGTTGAGAGAAATTCTCCGAAATCAGACGGCGAATCCTTGAGGGCAGTCTTCTGCACGACAGTACCATAATCCATCACCTAACCTTGACAGAACCGACGAGAGATGGAACTCCACTTGAGAAGTGGAACAGTTGTTGCCCAATGTAGCCAGTGAAAACTACATTAACGGGCTGGTGGCTTAGATTAAATGGGGGACCAACCACGCTGACATCGAGTGACATAAAGTTGATCCATGCAGCGCAGAGAAAGTGCGGAGACGGTCGCCGACCTCTCCGAAAACAACAAGTAGGCGACAATCTGAGCAATTAGTGCAAAAATTAAGCACAATGTGTAGGTGGAACTGCAAACAGTGATATTCCAAAGCGTGTGCAAGCAGCCAAGGAGGTGCTACCAGTACACTCTTTGCTTCTTTGCTTTTCTACTTGTTTTGTGAGGATCTTCAAAACTATCTTTGAAACATGACAAAGCAGGCTTATTGTTGTTGTTGTTGTTGTTGTTGTTGCTGTTGTTATTGCCAATATCCTTCAGTAGGATTATGTTAGCAGCAGTATGGAAAACCAAGAAAGCACCATTAGACTGGAGAAAAGCAATTATAATACCAATACACAAGAAAGGAGACAGAAAGGAATTCAACAACACCAGGGGAATCAGCCTCTTAAGTGTATCAGGGAAAGTTTTCACCAGAGTCATGTTAAACAGGATAAATGACACAGTGGATGAAACTCTCAAGGAAAACCAGTGTGGATTCAGGAAAGGAAGAGGATGCTCTGACCAAATCTTCATCCTTCGACAACTCATTGAGAAAAAAACTAGAATTTAATGAAGACTTGTTTATATGCTTCATCGATTTTGCCTAAGCTTATGACTCAATCTGGAGAGAAGGGGCATGGAAACTCTTGGGGAAATATGGCATTCATGCCAAAATAATAAGGCTAATTGAAAATTTACATAGCACATTTTTAGCATGTATCAGAATTGACAGAAGAAACTGAGTGGTTCAAAATCAAAACAGGATATAGCCAAGGATGTATCCTATCACCGATGCTTTTCAACATTATATTAGATTACATCATGAGACGGATTGAAAACACGAATGGGTTGGGAACATCTCTAAAGCCAGAAAACATAGATGAAGCAGAATATGCTGATGATACATGTCTAATAGCAGAATGCCTCTCAAGGATTGTGGAGTTAACATTGGCCTTAATAACGGAGAGTGGAAAATTTGGACTGAAAATAAACACTAATAAAACAAAAATTATGCCAATTACAAAAGAAGTTGGAGAATGGCCAATAGTATCACACAACGGAAAAGAAATTGAAATAGTGAAGAATTTCGTTTACTTGGGAAGTGAATTAGAAGCAAAAGGAGGCTCGGACTTGGAGATTAAACGAAGAATAGCAATGGCAGGATCAACCTTCAGCAGGCTACATACCAAAATTTTCAAAATACATGACATTGAGATGAAAACAAAACTAAGAATTCTCAACACTTGTGTAATACCAATATTAATTTATGGATGTGAATCTTGGACCATAAAAAAAGAATTGGAGAAAAAAAATAACAGCAACAGAAAATAAATGACTTAGAAGAACACTAAGGATTGGGTACAAAGAACATATAACAAATGAAGAAGTTAGAGAGAGAACACTGCAATCAAGCATCATGGAAGTCATCAGAAAGAGAAGAATGAAATGGACTGGACACATACTCAGAATGGAAGAAATAAGAAACCCAAAACGAATTTTCAACTACAAACCAGAGGGAAGAAGATCTAAAGGAAGACCGAAAAGACGATGGGTGGACGTTTTGGAAGAGGATCTGCACATGGCAGGACTGAATCTCAATGGAAAAACTGACGGAAGACACCGAATGACTTTGGAAGAAATAGCAAAGGACAGAGAACTTTGGAGAGATGTCATGGAGAAGTCAATAGCTGGACACAGCTGGAGGATGAAGACCTGACCTGACCTGACTTGAGGATTATGCTACAGAAGACGTTACAATACCAAATGCTAAATTGTTGATTTCTTAAAATCTTAGGTGATACAGGAATTCTAATTACCGTATTATCTCGGGTATAATACGCACTTTTTTTCCAAAAAAAAATGCTAAAAAGTCTGGGTGCGTGTTATACATAGGAATAAATTTTTTTCACTCTTCAGTCAAATGCAGAAGCAACGCTATGGTACATTCCCGTTATTGTTAGGTATGTAGTATTAAGTATACCGTATTTTCGCGCATATAAGACGCACCCGCGTATAAGATGCGGGTTTTGGTGATTTGTGTTTAAAAAATTATGGATAAGACGCACCCATATATAAGATGTTGGAGGTGAGTATTGACATCAGGCTAAAGACCAAAATATCGTCCAGGTAGCATAGAACATATTGATAAGTCATGCCCTTGAAAACGTGGGCCATCATGCTCATGAATGAAGCAGGTACATTACATAAGCAAAAGGTAATCGCAAAAATTGGCACTGACCAGAATGTGTCAGGAATATTGTTTTCTTTTGTACTTGGGTCCAATGCAACTTGCTGATACCCTTTCTGCAAGTCAAGGACAATAAAATTGTAGGCTTTACACTTTTTGTGTGGACGACTGCTCCCACAGAGGATCACCACAGCGAAATGCGGGCTATCATGCTCATGAATGAAGCAGGTGCATTACACAAGCCAAAAAGGTAATCACAAAATTGGTACTGACCAGAATGTGCCAGGAATATTGTTTTCTCTTTTGTACTTGGGTCCAATGGAACTTGCTGATACCCTTCCTGCAAGTCAAGGACAATAAAGTTGTAGGCTTCTACACTTTTTGTGTGGACGACTGCTCCCACAGAGGATCACCACAGCGAAATGTGGGCTATCATGCTCATGAATGAAGCAGGTGCATTACACAAGCCAAAAGGTAATCACAAAAATTGGTACTGACCAGAATGTGTCAGGAATATTGTTTTCTCTTTTGTACTTGGGTCCAATGGAACTTGCTGATACCCTTCCTGCAAGTCAAGGACAATAAAATTGTAGGCTTCTACACTTTTGTGTGGACGACTGCTCCTGTTGACCTGGCACAGTTATGCATTTTAAAAACCTGTAAATCCCTAAATTTTCCACGTTGACTTATATGCAGGTCATAGCAAATTTCTTAGATTTTGGCCTAAAACTGGGGGTCGACTTATCTGTGAGATTGACTTATACGCGAGTATATGATTAAAGGTGGTCCGTTTTGCCTCTTTCAAACTGGAAAGTTGACCGCTGGTTCTCAAAATTTCAGGTGCGTATTATACATAGGTGTAAAGATTTTTGCATTATGATAAATTTCGAAACTCAGGGTGCGTATTATACACGGCTGCGTATTATACCCGAGATAATACGGTACATATTTGTGTTCAGCAAGTAAAAATCATATTAGTTTCACCAGAATTTGTAGAGGAAACAAAATTTTGCATAAATTTCTTGACCAGCGTAATTTTTCTCACTGCCCTAAAGATGTATGTGACATTAAGTGGCAAATTTGGCTGCTGGTTCTTTTATACATTGAAAAATTTGTGAAAGGTGCTAAGAAAGGCTATCTAGCAATTTGCTTTCACTAACTTTGTATATAACTAGGAAGTTCTCAGCTATTTGATACACTGCAAAAGTGATATTATCAGGCAAAATTTTGCATGCATCTTACCGGTATATATGCATATTATTATGCGTCTTGTGGCTAAAGTTCCTTGCTACTCTAGCATCTCAGAGTTTATGCTTAGCACCCTACATTGGCTTCCAAATTCTGACCACATTAATTCAAACAAGTAATTATTGTTTCTGCAGCACTTCGAGGTCAGGCCCCATCTTACATTACTGAGCTTTTCAAATTACCCTCTTCCACTGCACATCGCCTGCTCTGTCCCACTGATTGGAAGAATGTTTATGTTCTTAGATCATGCTCTGCTCTTACTGAGCGTCAAGCTTTTACAGTGACTGGACCCTCCCTCTGGAATGCCTTGAACCCATCCATTCGGCCCTCACTTCTTACTCCCTTGCTGTGTTCAATGCAAAAGCTAAAGTCCCACTACTTTATCATGCGACTCCAATTTCAGCGGCACGTCTGAGTAGAAATATAATAGGCTCTATACAAATGCTACCTTACATCACATTACATTATACATTTGGTTTTAAGATTTTTCTATTATGATAGCTGTCGAAACTTAGTGTGCATTTATGTAAGACTGAGTTTTATACCCGAGGTAATATGGTAAATGTGGTGCAATGCAAGATTAGATAACCCAAACCTGTGATGAAGATGGTGCAAGAAGTTGGAATGGTTGATATTACTGAAGGCTGAAGACAGATCAAAATGTGTCAACATTTTTGGTGTTATCTTTTGATATGATTGTGTATAGGTAGCAGAGCGGTTTCAATGGAGTGATATTTATGATGTGCTGATAGTAGTGTCATCTGAAAGCCATTTCAATGGGGTCCATGACCATTTTGTTCCTACCTTTTTTATTGCTGATTCGTGTACCTTGGACTATTAGAAGAAGATTTAGCTCCTATGTCCCTCTCAAATTTGGGGGCTAACTGTGCAAGAGTCCAAAATCCAAGATGGCCGCCAATGGATATATAACCGAAAGATTAAACTAAATAATTGTTGACAATTTTTGATCAAATTTGCATGGTGGTTAGCAATAATACTTGTTATAAGATGGTTATGCAAAATTTTGCTAATTGCATTTCAAAAAGGTTGCCGTCCACCATATTAGCGATTGAATGTAACAGCCGTTAGTGCGATGTGTGTTCGGGTTAGCTCCAGTTAGTGTGTAACATTTGAAGTCGTCATTGTCTACAATGATGACTGCTGGTTTACCTTCAGCAATTTCAAAAGTTCAGTTAAGTGATCACTTGATGTCAGTTACAACCATAGACTTCTTAAATTAAGGACTGACGTCAGCCAATCTCGGGTCCGCGAACTTGAGTCCATTGTTTTTAACACCATAGCATCTATTAACTGCTGTAACTGGAGTTTTCACAGTGATACAGCCATGAAATTTGGTAGTCACACTCATAAATGAACTCCCTACGCATTTCAAGTACCCGGAAGTTGATGAAGTCATTACACTGCAAAATACACAGGTTTTAAAATGATATATAAATCATGTTAAAATCAATGTATTTTGCATATATTGCATGCTGCTGATCTAGCCCGAATATTTAGTAATTAGCATCGGGATCTAGTACGCAAGAATTCAGCTTTAGGTGACTATATGCATCAAGTAGGATCGCAATACCATTACCAGGAATATAGTCCAGCGGCGTATCCAGGGTTTTGAAATAGGAGAGATATGTAGAATTTCTGGTGAACAAAAGCTCATCAAGAAGTTATTCGCAAATTTATGTATTCTCTTCGATCATGCTAGTTGCCCCTCCTCACGATTTCTCAACGGTCTTGTTCAAATCCCATGACCGGGATCCCTGCCTGAATAGGGGAGCAGCCCGCATTGTGGCTACACCAGTGATATAGTCAAACTGTTGTCTGGAACTGATCCTCGTTTTCTTCCAGTTATTAGCCGGTACTGAACCCAGGGGCAGAGATGGCTATAGGTTGAGTTAACTAATGGGTTGGGTTGAATTAGGTTGGGTTGGGTCAGACTTTTTCATATTGATGGTGGGTTGGGTTAGGTCAGAAAGCAAGTCATGGTTTAAGAAATTGCAATGTATTACGTTGGGTTTGGTTGGGCTGGGTTAAGTAGCCCTATTGCCAGCATGGGTTATATTGGGTTCGGCTGGAGATTTGATGGGTTGGGTTCTAAAAAATGGAACCATGGCCATCTCTGCCCAGGGGAGTAGCCAGTATCCCAGAACTAGGAGGCACCGTCGCTTATAGATCGTTGAAAACGCACTAAGCGTTAGAGACTATGACATTTTCTGCTCGTTGGAAAATTGTGGGCGAAAAATATGAGGGCCTCTATTCTGCAATCCTGGCTACGCCACTGCAGTCTTGTGGCACAACTGAATTCAGAAGTTTGTGTGCATACGCGACGGTGCCTTCGAATTCTCAGATCCTGGCTACTCCTCGACACAGAATCACACACACACACACACACACATACTTATATATGTCTTTGGCGTAGCCGCAGGTTCCCAGAGGCCCAGCCCCCTTTTCGGAGCGAGACTGGTCATGAGATTCACCCAAAACCACTGAATAGTTAAGGGCTATTTGGGGTAGTATTAGATCGAGGCAATCAGACTAAGCGTCTGAGAAGATTATATTTTTGGGTTGGTTGAAACATTTGGGCGAAAAAAATGTGAGTGCCCCTATTTTGCAATCCTGGCTACGCCACTGCAGTCTTGTGGCACAACTGAATTCAGAAGTTTGTGTGCATAAGCGATGGTGCCTCCTAATTCTCAGATCCTGGCTACTCCCTGGGTTCAATACTAGCTGCCAACTGGGAGAATAAAACGAGGATCAGTTCCAAACAACAATTTGACTATATCATTGGCGTAGCCACAATGCAGGCTGGTCCCCTATTCTGGCACTGGCAGGGACCCCGGTCGTGGGATTTGAACAAGACCGTTGAGAAATCTTGAGGAGGGGCAACTAGCATGATCGAAGAGAATACATAAATTTACGAATAACTTCTTGATGAGCTTTTGTTTACCAGAAATTCTACATATCTCCCCTATTTCAAAACCCTGGATATGCCACTGGACTATATTCCTGGTAATGGTATTGCGATCCTACTTGATGCATATAGTCACCTAAAGCTGAATTCTTGCGTACTAGATCCCGATGCTAATTACTAAATATTCGGGCTAGATCAGTAGCATGCAATATATGCAAAATACATTGATTTTAACATGATTTATATATCATTTTAAAACCTGTGTATTTTGCAGTGTAATGACTTCATCAACTTCCGGGTAATTGAAATGCATAGGGAGTTCATTTATGAGTGTGACTACCAAATTTCATGGCTGTATCACTGTGAAAACTCCAGTTACAGCAGTTAATAGATGCTATGGTGTTAAAAACAATGGACTCAAGTTCGCGGACCCGAGATTGGCTGACGTCAGTCCTTAATTTAAGAAGTCTATGGTTGTAACTGACATCAAGTGATCACTTAACTGAACTTTTGAAATTGCTGAAGGTAAACCAGCAGTCATCATTGTAGACAATGACGACTTCAAATGTTACACACTAACTGGAGCTAACCCGAACACACATCGCACTAACGGCTGTTACATTCAATCGCTAATATGGTGGACGGCAACCTTTTTGAAATGCAATTAGCAAAATTTTGCATAACCATCTTATAACAAGTATTATTGCTAACCACCATGCAAATTTGATCAAAAATTGTCAACAATTATTTAGTTTAATCTTTCGGTTATATATCCCTTGGCGGCCATCTTGGATTTTGGACACTTGCACAGTTAACCCCCAAATTTGAGAGGGACATAGGAGCTAAATCTTCTTCTAATAGTCTAAGGTACATGAATCAGCAATAAAAAAAAGGTAGGAACAAAATGGTCACAGATCCTATTCAGATGACTCTACTATGACTGAAAATGACGGAAAAGATCTTTTGCAGACAATTGGGCCTAAATTTGTTTAGCAACTGCTTATTTTTAATCCTTGACAGTGGTTCTCACACAGGGCAGCCCCTACTGAACCACTTTAAACCTTGTTATATTATATTTATTATATTGACAGAATATCCTGGTTGGAAGTGGGTCGGTATTCATAGTCAGTAATCATTTGGGCATACAGTAGAAATGATTTCTTGATCAAAGCCAGAACCACGGCATAGGCAAATGAAGATGGAAAGCAAAAGTGAGACAGAGGCTTCCTTCCATGAGAGATTTATGAAATGCAAAATAACTGTACCCAGGACATCATAGTATTCTTTAAGTAGGTGATTTGGTTAAATTATAAGCAATCACTGAATGGTAGTGAAGAAGTTCTATTCACAAACTTCAAAAAGAGTGACATTTACACAGGTGAAGGTGAATGAGAAAAGGAAAACCAAGTGAAACAGCATTAGGGAAAGCTGCAATAGATATTTTGAAAACTACCGGTAGGCTATATACATACCGTATATATTCGTGATAAAGTCGAGAAATTTAAGGCCAATTCACAGGTTATATATCCTGACCTCGACTTATACTCGAGGCACTAACTGTTGGGTAAAGTTTCCATACATAGCATGTCGAAAATAATTAATTTAGCTAACTGCGTAATTATTTTCAACATATGCTACGGCATCTAAATAAAAGTTCACATCAGCGCTTTTAAGATTGGTAATTTATAGGCGCCACATAAATATTAATTAAATATTGGCGCTACATAAATATAAAAAAATCAAGATTACCGGTAATTAAGATTTGTATATTGTCAAGAATGAGCGAATAGCAGGTTTAAAATTTTCTTAATCGTCAGGAATCAATCTGGGAATGTCAAAATCGTTCAGTTTCTCGATAGTTCAAAGCTAAAACGCAGTTTTTCAATCAAAACAATGGTGCCGCTGCCGCCACATGCCCACTTCGCGTCCGCCATTGTTCTGACTCTCACTATCACCTCAAGAGGGTTCACCGCGATGACGTCACTTCGACTTATTCCCGGGTCAATGACTTTAGACACCTTCAAATACCCAAAATCTAGGGGTCGACTTATACTCGGATCGACTTTATCTCGAGTATATACGGTAATGTCAAGCAGAAAACAAATTCCAGGCAAAACTAGGTAAAAATGCACCAAGGTTAAGAATCTACATGGAGGGACAGCAGTTTTGTTACATGTAATATTTCTTGTTCAAGGTAAAAATTTGTCTGTTTGGTGTGTATATCTTGTCTCATAAAAAGAGTGGAATAAGCATTAGTCAGCAGAGGTTGTGCAGAAATGATTTATTTACCGGTAATTCTAACTTCAGATTCTGTTATCATGGTAAAATCTGGTTTATACAGATTTGCTCAAAATGTGACTCAGTGGTGGAAGTGTGCATTTATTGGTGAAGGAATCATTGATCATGGTGGAGGCTTTCGTGACACACTTTCTGACATTTCAGAGGAACTTTGTCCAAGTGAAGCTGACAGTCAGCTTTTATTGCCATTTTTCATTCCTTGTGCCAATCAGGTTGGATTTAAATTTGTTTTGTTGTGTCTATTTTATGCATAATGTTATTGAGCTGAGCCAGTTTCACAACAGAGAACCAGATGATGATGTTGGTGAGTATTATGTGCTAGTGTTTTGGGCATTATGATAGTGGTGCCATGGAATTCGATTATTATTATTATTATTATTATTATCTACGACAATTTATATAGCGCAGTAGCATAACTGGAGCTAAAGTCAAGAGCGCTTTACAAAGGAGTCACTTATAAGAGATGTTAAATAAGTGTGTCTTTAGGAGCTTCTCAAAACAGCCGACGGACTTCGCATTAATAACATCGCTTGGCAACGAGTTCCACAGGGCTGGGTTTCCCCGCGTGACTGATCTGTCACCGAACACGGCAGTCTTTGAAGGCGGAGGGACGATCAACAATGTCCGACTACTGGAACGAAGTTCCGCGCGTCTGTCGTTCGTCGTTGCCCTGCATACGAGTGTTGATATGTAGTTGATATGTAGATCGATTGATTGATTCATTTGTTCACTGATTGGTTGGTTGATTGATTGATTGATTTTTTATAATTATTGAATTGAATTTATTTCCAAAGTAAAGCAGACAATAATCATCAATCCGATTACAAAAAATATATATACTTAATTAAAGTGAAAAAAATGGAAAAAAGACATTACATCATTCACATTTAACTAAAAACAATTTGACATTACCATGAGCCTAAGGAAACAAACAAGATTAACCTAAGGGATCCTAGGATCCCGATAGTTGGTTAAGCTATAATGTCACATTATTACATAATCACTATTGTACATATGATCAAGGATCAAGAGGAACTTCAATAATTGGCTATGTAATATTTCACATAACAAGGAGAAAGTTAATATTGATATGAAATTAGTACTAACATTCAAATAAAGGAGTTAAAATAAGTAGGTGAAAAAAACAAAATGCCATAGGTAAAAGAGAAGTTTTAACATTGGACATTAATAAGTTAAGTGATGAGAAATTTTTTTTTATAGAGATCTTGAAACTGGAAAAGTTAATAAGGTTCTTAATATAGTGGGGGATGGCATTCCAAATCCTGGGCCCATTGAATTTGATTGTAAATAACCTTGTATTAGTCGCAGCAAAAGGAATGAATAGATTTATTCTATTTCTTAATATAGAGTTAGTTTTTATAGAGGCAAGTTCAAAATAATTTGTTAAGATAATATATTGATGGTAAAAGATTATGTAAATATTTAAAAATGAATAAGGAAACTTGATACTTGTTAATACATACATACTTGTTGAGAAGTTTGAATTTATTATATATAGTTAAAGTGTTTATATATACAGGTTCATTAAATAACAGTCTAACTGCTTTATTTTGTAAAATTTTGATCCTACCTGTTATAGTTTTGTAAATGTTTGCCCAAATAATATTGCAGTAAGTTAAGTGGGGATAAATAAGTGTATAGTAAAGCTTGTGTCTGACAGCAGTGGTTAAAAAACTATTAATGTGTTTGAGAATGTTAATGTTTTTAGATATTTTATTAGCCAAGTATTATTATTATTATTATTAATTCTGACAATTTCATATAGCGCAATACGCATAGCGAAGACTAAAGTCAAGAGCGCTGTACAAGTGTCCCTAATAGGAGATGTTAAATAAATGTGTTTTAAGGTTCCTAGTGAACAGTTCAGGAGATGTCACCCTAGTCACGTCCGCCGGCAGTGAGTTCCAAAGCAAAGGGTTGCCCATCGAAACAGACCAATCCCCAAATTTTGCTGTCATAGACGGGGGTGGAACCACCAATTGAAAACGGCTGCTTGATCGAAGCTGCGAGCGCCGATCAGACGACTTGGGCTTACAGACCAGAGCCGTTAAGTACTCGGGGCAGAAAGGGTCATTTAACGTCCTAAATGTAAACCAGCAACGTTTAAAGGCTATACGCTCCGGAATCCGGAGCCAGTGAAGTTTGTCTCGTAATAGCGGTGTCACATGCTCATTCCACCTAGCGCCGAAGATCAGACGAGCTGAAACATTTAGCACCATCTGAAGACGGTTTAGCTGGCTGACAGGAAGTCCGAGTAAGATACTGTTACAATAATCCACACGTGATAGAATGAGGGATCGAACCAGTTTAATCACGTCCGGTAATGGCAGGTAGCGGCGAATCTCCCGGATCCTGCGTAACTGATAGTAACAGTTGCGAGTCACATTGTTTAGGTGACTGACAAACGAAAGTGACTCATCCAAAAGAATGCCTAGAAGATGTAGTTCGGTACAAGGAACAATGTCTACATCTTCAATTGAAAACGGATTTCGTGGTATGAGATGTTTCCTTCTAGGTGTACTTAACCAGAGGAACTCAGTCTTTGCTGGATTCAGGGATAACCGATTTTCATCCGTCCACTGTTCGATCGAGGAAATACAGTCCGTGATGGAGGACCGTAGTCGTTCGACGTCAGATGGATTACACGAGGAGTAGACCTGAACGTCATCGGCATAAGCGTGTGAAGTAAGCCCACACGATTTGATGATTCGCCCTATATCTGCCACATATAGGACGAACAGTAGTGGGCCTAGTACTGATCCTTGCAGCACCCCACTGAGAACACGGCGCGAGTCGGACGTGCGACCATTCCAGCAAACCGATTGAGATCTAGCTGTCAGGTAGTCTTGAATCCAGGATAGCGCAACTCCATTTAAGCCGTAGGTAAGTTCAAGGCGATTTAACGAGAATGTCATGGTCTACTGTATCAAAAGCCGCAGAGAGGTCCAAGAGGCAAAGAAGGGCTAACTGACCATTAGCGATCGCATCAACAATATCATTGTAAATACGCAAGACCGCTGTTTCCGTAGAGTGGCCCCTCCAATAGGCCGACTGATCTTTAGGCATTAGACCATTTGACGTCAAGTAGTTTACAAGTTGGTTATTGACCACTCTCTCCAGCAGCTTTGACAAGACGGGAAGATTAGAGACTGGCCGATAGTTGCTTATTTCATCTTGATTCAGACTTGGCCCCTTAAGGTGTGGATATACGACCGCATGTTTCCAAGACGATGGAAATTCACCACTATTCAAAGACATCGACAGAAGAGTCGTGAGAAACGGAGCGAGCGTCTCGATAGACTCTTTGAGGAGCCACGTAGGCAGTGGATCCGCTGACATTGTTTGCAAGGTAATGACTCTCACAATCGAAATGACGTCGGTTTCTGAAGGAGCAGCGAACAACACTAGACCAGGTCCTGAATGCACCGTGAACGAGGCAGGACCAGCTTTAGACGTTCTTTCTCTTACGCCATTGATTTTGTTATCCAAAAACTGGTGGTAGTCATCAGCTGTGAAACAGGAAGGCGGCCGAGGGCTTTTATCGCTGTTTCCCAACAGCATATTCAAATGCTTCCAGGTCTGCCCGGTGTCTCCTTTAGCAGAGTCTAAAGCTCCTCGCCAGTATTTCCTACCCTTCTGCCTCACCAGATACCTACTAGACTTGAGGGCAGAGCGCCAAGCACAATGAGCTGCTGGTTCTCCATCCGACCCTCTAAGCCTCCGGAAAGACCTCTCAAGGCGTCGCGCTTCGTCGTGCCTGCCTACAATCGACATCGTGAGAATGGCCGGTGTGGTCGGGTGCGCACCGACATCTCAGTCACTGGCGCCAAGTCGTCCAGAATTTTCATTATTTCAGAGGAGTAGCATTTAGCAAGATCTGTCGCATTTCTGCAGGAGTCGACAGGTTGGCAGAGCGGTGACGCTCGAGCCTAATTTTTGAACTGCTCCGAGTCAAAGCACTTCCAACTCCTACGAAGAATTTTAGTGTAGACTGAGACGGACGTGCGTCGAGATCGACCAATGAATCATCTTATGATCTGACAGGCCTGACTCGACACCGTGACATCATCCGGACAATCGTCGGGCGGATGATAAGATGACATCCAGCAGTCCGCCATGGTCGCGCGCCGGCTCTCCGACAAGTTGACGCAGCCCGAACGCATCCTTAAGTTGGTGAAATTTCTGGCTATCTGAATCAGAGGGTCTCTCAAGGTGAATATTCATGTCACCTGCAACGATTATCGAGCTGTTGAAAGTGGGTAGCGATTCCAGGAGAGTAGCGAATTCATTGAAGAATTGATCGCTAACACGCCCCGAGCCTGGTCTGTAGATAGCGACCAGTAGAAACGGGCGTGGACCCACCAGAAATTCTACAGCATAAATGTTCAAACGTTTTTGGTTTTAACTTTGTATCCATCTTGGCAACGTTGATGCCTGGTTTCGAGACTATAGCGATGCCTCCATGATTGGTAAAATGAGCGTTGTCTAGTCGTGTCCCGCACGGTATGGCACGAGCCGCTTCAATGACATTAAGGCCCATGCCACGGAGTCTTTAAATGGCAACACTGTCGGCATCCTCATGCCAGGATTCAGTAAAATAAGAAAATTGAGGCGATGCTCCTCTAATAGGTCTGGAACGTTATCAGTTTTATTGTTGATAGAACGAATGTTCAGTAGTCCGCCCTAATCCGCCGCCGGAATGATCAGCATGGCGCTGGAGTCGCTGGATACACCAGCCCAGGTCGTTGGAAACTGATTGGTGCTGACTTTTCAGTGTGAGGACGACGATTTAAATCCACGATAGGAATAGTTCTAACCCTGTTGAAGTCGGCGAGATAAACGCACCATTCTCAATCGGCACCAACCCGGTCGGAAACGTCTCCGGCCTGATCTCGCTCCACGGTAGCATTTAACTTCGACGCTGGGTCTCACAGAGTCTGAGAATCCCGATTCGGACAGTAAATCAACAACACGATGTGCAGGACGATCACCGTGAGACCACTCGAGCAGCTCTATCGATGAATAGCGTAACATTCCCATAATCTCTACTCAGTAGTCTAGTCGAGAAACGGAGCGAGGAGTACAATCAGACGGCAGCCATATTGATCAACGGTGAAATTCAAAATCATAACGGTGTTGATGTAGAGATCATTCCGTTTATGCTAAATTTCGCCGTAAACACTCAAATTATGATCAAACTGACGCTAGTATCAAATTTACTGTTGAAATATACGAAATATGGACCATCACGAGAAGCCTAATAATAGAATAGTCCGAAAAGTGTTCTGCATTTTCCTTCCAGTTTAGATTTTGGTCTACAATTATCCCAAAAAATTTTGTGGATGTAGTTTGTGTTATAATTGTGTTATTGAGCTTAATTAGACCTAATTTAGTATCAAGATGTTTGTGTTTATGGTTAAAATAAATAACATTAATTTTAGATAAGTTAAGAGCTAATTTATTACATTGAAACCAATCTGATATTTATCAATTCCAGATTAGTCATGGTAGTTAATACATTATCATCATGACTGGCAATGAGGTTAGCATCATCTGCATATAACAAGTATTCAAAGAATTTAGTGGAGTTTGGCAAATCATTAATGTAAAGAAGGAATAAAAGTGGACCTAGGATAGAACCTTGCGGTACTCCATATAATATATTACTTGAATCAGATTTGGAATTATTAACAATAGTAAACTGTTTTCTATTAGTTAGATAGTTGGTTAGCCAGTTGTGAGATATTCCTTTAAAGCCATAATAATAAAGTTTATCCAATAATATTTCATGATTTATAGAATTAACCCGTTCCCAGGCATCGCTGTCTATGAACGGCGGCCGTAAATCGTAGCGAACCGAGTATCGCCGTCTTAAAATGGTGCGCCACATAAGCATCCGGACATTGCTGTTTCAAACCGCCCCGGGACTCCAGGAGTAACTTTTCAATTTAGTTACTATCCATAGATGGCAGCACTTTCTTCGCTGTTGTTTACTATATAAGCAAGAAAACTTGCCATTGATCGTCCAAATACTGGGATTTTGCATTGAAATGCCTCGAAAAAGACTCAAGTCTGAGGTTTGAAAAATTATCACTCCGCCAATTTTGGCCCGATCTTCAAAATTTTTGCACTATTATGTTCCAATTACACCGCCCTAAAATTTTCTCGCTCACAGTTGGGGGGTCACCGCTGAAAATTTTTTGCTATTGTGCTTTGAAATTTTGTTGGGGGAAGGGTTCCGATTTTCGGCTGTAGAGTGGACCTACCCCAAAATTTTCTTTTTGGCATGGATGGTTCGAAAGAGCAATAAAAATGCTAAACAACGGTGCAAACCGCATCTTTCTAGTTTCTATATAGCCTGAAATATACTGAGTTGTTCGGTTTTTCAGATTGAAAATCTGTTCGCAAAATTGTAATTTCTTCGAGCAATGAGTAGTAGGGTTTGAAAAATCATAACTACCCCAAATTTTGTCCAATCTTCAAAATTTGTACACTATTCTGTTCCAATTACACCCCTTTACAACTTTCTTGCTCACAGTTTGGGGGTTACCGTGGAAAAATTTTTGCTATGGGGTTTGGAACAAAATTTGACCAAAATGTTGGGGAGGGGTCCTATTTTGGGCTGTAGGGTGGACCCTACCCCCAAAAGTTTCTTTTTGGCACTGATGGTTCGAAAGAGCAATAAAAATGCTAAACAACGGTGCAAACCGCATCTTTCTAGCTTCTATATAGCCTGAAATATAGTAAGTTTAAAACTTGTATGTTCACATTTTCACATGAACGCCTTTCCCCCAAATTAAATACCCCGATTGGGGACGACTTGAAAAAATTAAATGCCCCTGCAACGGGTTAAAAGCTTTGGACAGGTCATGAAATATACCAAGGGTGTGTTTATTGGATTCGAAATTAGTTGTAATTTTATCTATTAATAATTGAATTGGCATAAAAGTAGAATGACCTGGCCTAAATCCAAACTGAAATGGAGATAGCATGTCAAATTTGTCAAGGCATTTTATAATTCTATTAAACATCAGTTTTTCAAATATTTTAGCAAATACTGACAGATTAGAAATAGGTCTATAGTTGGATTTATCGGTTCTTGAACCACTTTTTAAAATTGGCAAAATTTTTGCTGTCTTTAATTCAGAAGGAAGTATTCCTGTTGAGGAGGAAGAGTTTGCAATATCTGCAAGAATTTCAGCTATCCATTCAGCACATTTTATTAAAAAATTTTGATTAATGTTATCATAGCCAGAGGAGTTTTTGTTATTTAGGTTTTTAATTACATCCATTATTTCATAAGGAATACATAGGAATATTTGGAAAATATGATTATTAGGGTTGTTAGTTAACATTTCAAATATTTTAGATTTAATTGTAAAAGTGTTAAACTGTTTAGCAATATTTGAGCCCACATTCGTAAAATAATCATTAAATTTGTCAGATACCTGATTACTAGGTATATAAATTAAATTATTATCATCAGTCTCTTTTAAGGTTATTATATTATTTTTATTTACATTTTTATTTAGCATGTTATTAATGAGTTTCCAGGTTTTTACATGAGAATTTTGGTAGTCAAGAAATTTTGTAGAATAGTATAGGCTCTCAGCATTATTTCTAATTGTTTTAAATTTATTATTATACTTATTAAATATAGCTTTATTCTTTGTTGTAGGATCTTTTATATAGTTGGTGTATAATTTCGATTTGATTTTCATCGATTTTTAGAGAGCTGGTGTCATCCAGGGTTTTTAAAATTTATTAACCTCAGTTTTTTTTTATTTTTGGGAAAGATTCTTCATAATTAGTATTAAATACCGTATATACTCGAGATAAAGTCGATCCGAGTATAAGTCGACCCCTAGATTTTGTGGATTTGAAGGTGTCTAAAGTCATTGACCCGGTTATAAGTCACGGCGAACCCTCTTGAGGTGATAGTGAGAGTCAGAACAATGGCGGACGCGAAGTGGGCATGTGGCGGCAGCGGCACCATTGTTTTGATTGAAAAACTGCGTTTTAGCTTTGAACTATCGAGAAACTGAACGATTTTGACATTCCCAGATTGATTCCTGACGATTAAGAAAATTTTAAACCTGCTATTCGCTCATTCTTGACAATATACAAATCTTAATTACCGGTAATCTTGATTTTTTTATATTTATGTAGCGCCAATATTTAATTAATATTTATGTGGCGCCTATAAATTACCAATCTTAAAAGCGCTGATGTGAACTTTTATTTAGATGCCGTAGCATATGTTGAAAATAATTACGCAGTTAGCTAAATTAATTATTTTCGACATGCTATGTATGGAAACTTTACCCAACAGTTAGTGCCTCGAGTATAAGTCGAGGTCAGGATATATAACCTGTGAATTGGCCTTAAATTTCTCGACTTTATCACGAATATATACGGTATATCAAGAAAAGTAGTGTAGGCTAAATCTGTATTGTTTTGAATACAGGCTTGCTTCACTCAAGTCCAATCAACCTGTTTAATTTTCCCAATAAAATTCTGAGTAGACTTTTCATCTAATCTTCTTATTTCCAGTTTTTTAGATATCAATTTAACAGTAAGTTTCATATCTACGGACAATAAGATAGGAAGATGATCAGATATGGGAAAATTTAAAATGGCCAAGTTAAAATTATACTTGATACTGTTAGAAAAGAAATTATCAATTAAAGTTTCAGTAAATTTCTTTTTTCTAGTGGGTTTATTAATCATTGGAATAAAACTGTTAGAAAGCATCATAGTATAGAAATTTGAGGTTGGTTCATGAGATTTAACATTTAATAAATTAACCCGTTCCAGGGGGATTTAATTTTTTCAAGTCATCCCCAGTCGGAGTATATAATTTGGGGGAAAGACGTTCATGTGAAAATGTGAACATACAAGTTTTAAACTTACTATATTTCAGGCTATATATAGAAGCTAGAAAGATGCGGTTTGCACCTTTGTTTACCATTTTTATTGCTCTTTCGAACCATCCGTGCCAAAAAAGAAAATTTTGGGGGTAGGGTCCACCCTACAGCCCAAAATAGGACCCCTCCCCAACATTTTGGTCAAATTTTGTTCCAAGCCCATAGCAAAACATTGTCTGCGGTAACTCCCAAACTGTGAGCGAGAAAGTTGTAAAGGGGTGTAATTGGAAAAGAATAGTGCAAATATTTTGAAGATTTGACAAAATTTGGGGTAGTTATGATTTTTCAAACCCTACTACTCATTGCTCGAAGAAATGACAATTTTGCGAACAGATTTTCAATCTGAAAAACCGAACAACTCGGTATATTTCAGGCTATATAGAAGCTAAAGAGATGCAATTTGCACCGTTGTTTAGCATTTTTATTGCTCTTTCGAACCATCCATGCCAAAAAAGAAAATGTTGGGGGTAGGTCCACTCTACAGCCGAAAATCGCAACCCCCACAAAAAAATTTCAAAGCGCAATAGCAAAATTTTTTCAGCGGTGACCCCCAACTGTGAGCGAAAAAGTTTTAGGGTGGTGTAATTGGAACATAATAGTGCAAACATTTTGAAGATCGGGCCAAAATTGGCGGAGTTATGATTTTTCAAACCCCAGACATGAGTCTTTTTGAGGCATTTCAATGCAAAATCCCAGCATTTGGATGATCAACGGCAAGTGTTTTTGCTTATATAGTCAACAACAGCGAAGAAAGTGCTGCTATCTATCGAATGGATAGTAGCTAAATTGAAAAGTTACTCCGGGGCGGTTTAAAACTTCAATGTTCAGCGTACACACATGCTTATGTTGCGCACCGTTTTAAACGGCGATCACCGTTTGGATATGATTTTCGGGCGCCGTTTATAGACGGCATTAACCGGGAACGGGTTAATGTTAATTTCCCCCAACACTATGATGTTTTTATCATTTAGATTCTTAGAGAGTAGAGTATCCATTTCAGTATTAAACTTGTCGAGAGATACACCTGGAAGTTTACAAGTACATATGAGATAAAGGTTTTTAAGTTTGTCAAATGATACTTTAATAGTCATGTATTCAAATGATGTTATATTGATATTTTTAAGTTCAATTACCTCATGTTGAAGTGATTCATAAATAAAGAAACCAACACCTCCTCTCTTTTTACTTTTATCTCTAGATTTATGTTCAAAATGAAAACCATTAATATTAATTAGCTGTGCTATTTCATATTCAAGCCAGGATTCTGTTACTGCTACAATTTTATGGCCAATTAATTGTATTAGCCATTCCAGTTCAATAATTTTATTATATAGACTTCTACAATTACAGTGAAGTATATTAAAGGATGTATTAAGTGAGTTAGATATAAAGAATTTACTGATCGATTCCAAGTCATAATAGTTACTTTGAGGAAGTTCTAATTTGTCAAAAAAGTTCAAGTCAGGGTCAGAATTTAATTCATATTCAGAAATTTTATCATGGCAAACTTGAGATAATCTAAAAACTTTAGATTCATTATCATTAGGGATCATAATTAATCTGTCAAATACAGTTTGAACAAAATATCAAACGATACCTAAGAAACTTAACTAAGAAAACTTTCAAAACGGAGGAACCCTCTGGTGCTAGGAGAGAAAAGAGACAGTAGAATAAAACATAGTGGAGATCACTTTATCACTAAACATGTATATTAGACTAAGCTAGGGAAGAGGCGAACACACTTCAGTTATATTATTATTATTATTATTATTATTATTATTATTATTATTATTATTACCAGACAATTTCTTCAGCACAATAAACAAGACTAAGGTCCAAAGCAAGAGCGCTTAACAAGTCGAGTCAAACCCTATCAAATAAATATGTTTTTAAGTTTTTGCAGAAGGATTCAGCTGAGGCTGCCTCGGTCACGACATCAGGTAACTCGTTCCATAGCATCGGGTTAGCTTTGGAAAAGGACCTGTCACCGAACACAGGGGTCTTCGATGGTGGGGGACGATCAATCTCATTCGTTGGCCCAACCGGAGTCATGATCTCCGTGCATTCGTGGTTGTTCGTATACAGTAGAAACATAAAAGTTAAAGAATCAACAATCGAAAATTATGCAAAACTCTATACATGTGTTTAGGGGTCAAATACAGTGCACAGTTCAGACCCAAAATGTAAAAAGAAACACACATACAGAAGTCAGTAAATCCACTGACATCAAAAAACTTAACATAGAGTTATATGATTATATTTATTATGGTTATATATATCATACAGCAATATTTATGTCAAGAAAGAAACAAAAACTTTTTACTGAGAGTACATAGAAATATTTGTTGATACCAAAAAAGTGATTAGAAGATAGTTTACAAGTTCAGGGTAGACAGGAAATCAGTAAGGATCACGTAATCATCTGAGCCGCATCAAGTAAACAGGAAAAACTATCCGAGTACACTTGAATAACAACATTAGGCCTATCTTCAAAATGACTTGTCTAAATCAAAACAAACCTTGTTACCTTTAAGCATAAAATTAGTTTTAAAGGCATAAACATAGGTAATATTCAATAGGAGGAGAGAGAAAAATAGGAAGAAGTAGAATAGGAGGAGAGAATAATGGGAAGCAGTACCTGCATCCCCATTACAGTGAACAGTAGATAGGAGAATTAAACATATTTGGGATATAGTTAACATTATTTGGTGCATCATCAATTTAAACTTAAAGGCATCAATCTTCAAAGAGAGAACCTCAGGAGCTAGTAACAATCTTCATCATTAACCCAGGTACCTATTAAAGGTAACATACAGTGAGTCATTGACTGAATCATGTGACTGAGTCATAATGTCAGGTCATTAACCCAGGCACATTATCAATGGTAGAATACACTGAGTCATTGACTGAGTCATGTAACTGAGTCATAAAGACACTAAATCATAAAACAGAATGGGACTAAGAAAAAGCATTAGTCAAATTCGTGAAGTTTGTCCAGATTGGTGATTCTTACTGGGGTTGATGTAATTGATTTCTTTATGTAAGTCTCTCCTTTGAAGACCCAGGTCGAGATGATTTTATTGTCTCTAACCATGGATCTTGCTGTGTATGATATTTCAGCATTTACCTTTGATTGTCTTTCGTTGTAGTACACTGCACTATGTGAGGCTCCATTCTTAGTATGTTGCTTTCTTTTGAACTTCGATTTGCACTTCGAAATTTCATTTCTCTTGTACATAGAAACAAAACTTATTACAATAGGCGGTGGAGACTTCATACCTGGTTTGCTTTTCAGCCTGAAAATGGAATTGATATCAGTTCCGTCAGTACGGATATTCAGGTCCTCCTTAATCTGTTTACTCACCAAGTCAATTATAGAGCTTTAAATTTTACTTGAGGAAGGATTATTTTCTTCTTCCATAGTTGCACCCT
Organism: Metaphire vulgaris; assembly: GCA_018105865.1. Taxonomy (NCBI): domain Eukaryota; kingdom Metazoa; phylum Annelida; class Clitellata; order Crassiclitellata; family Megascolecidae; genus Metaphire; species Metaphire vulgaris. Next base: position 3,975,598 of record CM030836.1, on the reverse strand, counting down.
GTCTGTTGTCTTGTAGACCAAATATGACTAAGTCTTTTTGTAAGTTGTTGTTTTCCAGTTTGTTAATTCTTTCATCCATGGTCGTTATTTGATTATTACTTTTGGAAGATAAATTCTTGATGGAACCTGAGACCAATTTCTCTACATCAGTCAGAATGTCTTTTTTTAGATCAGCAATGATTTCTTTGAGTTTAATTGCCATCTGATCATTAATAATTTTAATAACTTTATCATGTAATCTGGTTGTGAAAGCCTCAACCACCCTATCATCACACAAGGCTTCAACGATGTCTTCCATTTTGATAGACTTCTTTGACATAATGAGCATAAAATATTACCAGCGGATGAGATGAGGGAGACAGAAATTCAAGTCGTGCCACAGGAACAAAATTATTTATCCAGTGTGAATATCACCACCAACCATACTCGTTAAGTGAACAACAGCACCATCCGTTATCGCCACCGTCAATACTCATTAAGTGAAAGCCATTGAAGTATTATGCCCACCTACGCACGAGAGCAAATCGGAAGATTAATCCATTCACGAGACGTGAATATTCCACGGAAATACTCCACGGAATTAAATAAAACCACAAGCCAAACAAAAGACAACTTTTCGAGGACTGTTGTAGAAAGTCAGACAATTTATTTAGTCAATTTAATGCCTATTTTATGTGTATTTTTAAGAATTTTCAGAAACAAGACTCCATCTTGACTTGACCATAGAGTTCAATAGATTGATTGATTGATTGTTTGATTGACATGAATTAATATTTGTGCACTGACACCTATAAATCAGTCAAATTATATGTAATTAAAGGAACTAATCAATGACTTCATGCAATGCGATTTCAAATGCAGTTTGTGAAGGTCAAGGGCAGCTTAACTTACCCCAACCTAGACATGTTGATCGTTAATGCTACGGCTGGCTATTTTAATGCGAATTATGAGAAATATCTACCGAGAAAATGTAAGAGTAACACAGATGTGGTATTTTCAAATATTTAAGAAAAACAATAAGTCTTTCCTTCAACGTTCACACATACAATACAAAACGTCTCTAATAATACATTTAAATGATAGTCTATCCCTATCCTACCTAGAGGCTGGTCAAATCACTATAATCAAATTTTAGTCACTTCCCTCCCCAGTTGTAGGCGATGGATATGATTCTTCCTTAGCAGACTCCCTTCTCGTGGATCTTCCTTCGGTCTCGATCGGCTGATAGCAAGCAGTCCGCGCTCTGGGATGAATCTCCATGCACTTCTGGATGATGATGGATCGGCCGCCGACGTCCTTCGAAGGAACTAGGAAGATTCCCTTGCTCTAACTGTCCTCGACTTCACGAATGAATAAATGACGATCGATTGTCCCTCGATTGTGCCCACACTGCGAGTTTGTGTCGTACTATGACTTCCGCACCACTCTTCAGACGTAATCCTCCAATGTTTATTCTTTTACAAGAGTTCCGATGAACTTTCCGATTTTTATTCTCTTCTATAAGTTCTCCCGTTCTTCGTTGTAATTGTAAGAACCCAGTTTTTCGCCTTTCAGGCCGAGATATAGAAGACGAATATCTCAGACGCCCGCCACTCCACGTATTGGATCCTTCTGATTGGGTGAAGGAAACTCCTCTAGCCCCTCCCTCTTCTCTACTATCCTATTGTGACCAGCCTCGACCAGCCTCAATTAAAATATAGACTCTTTTCTTAACACAAAAGATTTTGAACATATTGAGACCTTCACACAGTTGATGCTTGCATAGTTTGCATAGCTTATTTGACAATTGACTGATTGATTATTTTAACACGTTGAACGCTAGGGACGTCAACTGACGTCCTTATTTTGGTTTCTCAGGGCGCTAGGGACGTCAGGTGACGTCCTTGGTTCAATGCCAAATATTTTATCTTATACGGATCTTGGAATCATTCTTCTGCTTCCTCTAGCTACTAGAATGAGTGACCGATCAAGAAAAGCAAATTTTAGAGAAAATGTATGAATATTTGCCCCATAAACACCTGTTCAAAAAACCACAATATACTCGTGCTCCGCCTCAATAAAGAAGCTCAATTCGCTCCATGCTAATTATAATAGCAGTCTTGGTTTCACTTGAGATAGGTGCGCCGTCTGTTGCAGCAGGTGGACTAAATGACCAATCAGAAGCGCCACATTCTACTGAAGAACGTCGATTGGCCTTCTAAAAGGCCCACCTTCTAAAACCCACGCCTCAGCTTCAATATAAATACCCCAAATAACTTGTATCACCATAGGCGTAATGCCGTCAGCGTTTTTGGACTAGAGTCACTAGATAATTGAGGTCCTTACTAAGGTCCTGGAATTTATATTGGCTATAGCGTCCATTTTTCCACAGTGATGGCCAATTTTATTGCCTTGCATTCTTGACCCGTGACATTGATTGTTTTATCCAATCTCCATTGTTGAGATAACGACTAGTCCCTGACAAAGTCTACGTAGCGCGGTTATGGAGCACATTACAGACCACCTGCATTTTTTCGTATGAATTGGTGCATACCTGAGTAAAGAGAACATGATACTAGTAACAGATGGCTTGCCTCTGTTTCAAAATATTTTCTTCCCTGTAGGCGTCTAACGTGATCGGGCCTTGGGAATAATCTAACGGCTGTCACTCACTTCACGCATGATCGCACGCATTTTGTATAGGAACTGGAAAGCCAAGGAGGTCGTAGACTCTCGTCAATAGTATCCGCGCCTGAGTTATTTAATAGGTCGCAGCCAACGTGTTAATGAGGTAATGAAGCTGTCTACATTAGTCATTGTGAAACAGGCTTGTTTAACTAATTTCAAATTAGAGTTATATTTAACAATTACATAAAAACAAAATAAACTGGTTAACCTAGTTTTATAATTCACATTATTATCTTTTATTTTGGTATTATGCTCTTTGGTGTTATTCATATTTCTTGTTTTTTCAAAAGACTTTATGAAGGTTGGACAGTCTCAAACATGAAGGCCATCCAAACTTTTCCTACTCATAGACAGAAATAGAATTACAGTGACTTCAGAGATGAACTCATTTCTGTTTATCACTCACCTAGCATAATTACTTGAATGAGAATATTTGCACTGAATGTGAATTATTCAGTACAACTCTGTTTTGAGGGTTGGATAATTGATTTTCATTGAAAATTTTTCTCATATACATGCATACTCTATTATAGCAAAATGGTATTGCCAGCAACTATCGAGATGCATATATACCAAATCCATCCTGCATGGAGTTTCAGAAATATGAATGGATTGGAAAGCTTATGGGAGCATGCATCAGAAGTAATGAACGCTTGGTAATTAATTTTGTTTTCTTTCTTGATCATTGATGACTAGTATGACCAAAGAGCTATTAATTTCCATGAATTTTTATAATCAGAAAGTGATCATGAAATGAGAGCTTGCGAGATCTCTGATGACATCGATCTCATGTCCTTCACGTAAAGTGGACTACAAAATATGTTGAATACATTAAATGAAGAGAGCAAGAGAGAGGTTAAATCTGGAAATCAACATCAAAAAGACAAAGGTCATGGTGGCAGGTAGACTGGAAGAGCTGGTGGGGTAATCACCTTAATCAGCACACTGTTGGAAACTGTCGAACAATTTGTTTATCTTGCCATCTGTGAATCTCAGGTTGTTCACCATCTCTCCATTGATCTTGACTCCTTTCCTCCTGTTCTCTCCTACATCCATTACCCTTTCTAGATATGTGATGAAGCTTATAGTTGAGACTGAGTCTTCTTGTTTTGTTCTCTCTTTTTGCTCGAACCAGTTTCATGGTTCTTGTCCTACTCTTACCGCTGCCTTTGTGGTTTTATACATGGTCTGTATTGTTTGTGTAGCTTTGATGTGTACCCCATAAGATTCCAATGTTGTCCATATCATTTGGCGTTCTGCCATGTAAAACTCCTTCCTGAAGTCTATGAAGCAGCTGTATATTAGTTTGTTCTCTCTCCATGCTTTTTCCACACTGAGTCTCAATATCAATATTTGCTGCATAGTGCTTCTATCCTTTTGGAATCCTGCCTGCTCTTCTCCCAGGAATGGTTCTGTGCTTGTCTGTAGATGATCTAGTATCACATTGAGTAGTATTTTGTCATATGGTTTATGAGATATATTGTCCTGTAATTTCAGCATTCTTTTAAATCTCCTTTCTTTGCAATTGTTGCTATTATTGATTTGGTCCATTGATTTGGTCCATTCTTCTGGAATCTCCCTTATTCCTATATCTCCCTTATAAGCTGATATATCTCTTCCTCCAGATGTTCTCTGCCCGCTTTCAAGATTTCAACAATTCCATCGGTTCCTAGTCTCTTCTTGTTTTTTAGCTTTCGTAATGCTCTGTGAACCTCTTCTCTGAATGGAGGTAGTTCTTTGTCCTCCATCGGTGGCGCAATGTCTTTCAGTTTCCTCCTGATCTCTTATCTTCTGTTTGTCATCTCTCTTGTTTGTGGCTATAGAGTTCTTTGCAGTATTCCATCCATCTCTTTTTTATCTCTTCTTTCTCTGTCAAGATTTTTCCCTCTTTACTCTTTATCATTCTTGTTCTTGTTTGCCACTTTCCTCCAAGTTCTTTTATTAGTTGGTATGTCTATTTTGTTTTCTTCTCATCTGAAGTTCTTTGTATTTCCCTACAGTGTTCTTTCATCCATTTCTCTTTGTCTGCTCACGCAGCATGTTTTACTTTGTTGCATTTTTTCTTATATAATTCATTGCCTGTTTATGATAGGTGTTGTATTTTTGGTTGTCTTTTCTCATCTGCCCAGCATTTGTGCTGTGGTGTATGGTTTCCTCCTCTTCTTAGTTACTGAAAGTATTTCCTGCATTGTTTGTTTTATATATTTCTGCAGTTTTTCAATTCTGTTTTCCATGCTGTTATCTTTCTGTCTTGTTGTTTCTGTGTTCAACTCTGTTAAATGCTTAGCGAAGTCACACTTGGGTTCTTCCTGTTCTTGTGCTTCTGTGTCATAATGCCTTGTTATCTGCCTTATTCCATTTCTTTTTAGCCAAGTTGTAGTTTTGCCATCACCAATCTGTGGTCTGAAGAGATGTCTGCTCCTTGGTATTTTTGGCAGTTTCCATCTTTTATCTATCAGTATCAAGTCAATCATGTTATGATGTTCTCCTGATGGTTTTTTTCGTGTCCATTTTTCTATTCCTTCTGCAGTGATTGGCAACTAGTTAACTAATTAGTTGCTAACTAAAAGTTTAACTACATTTTTTTAGTTATCTTCATAGTTTAATTAAATGTAAATAGTTTAGTTAAAATGCTAACTAGTTTACCGTATATATTCGTGATAAAGTCGAGAAATTTAAGGCCAATTCACAGGTTATATATCCTGACCTCGACTTATACTCGAGGCACTAACTGTTGGGTAAAGTTTCCATACATAGCATGTCGAAAATAATTAATTTAGCTAACTGCGTAATTATTTTCAACATACGCTACAACATCTAAATAAAGTTCACATCAGCGCTTTTAAGATTGGTAATTTATAGAGTTTACATAAATATTAATTAAATATTGGCGCTACATAAATATAAAAATTCAAGATTACCGGTAATTAAGACTTTTATATTGTCAAGAATGAGCGAATAGCAGGTTTAAAATTTTCCTAATCGTCAGGAATCAATCTGGGAATGTGAAAATCGTTCAGTTTCTCGATAGTTCAAAGCTAAAACGCATTTTTTTCAATCAAAACAATGGCGCCGCTGCCGCCACATGCCCACTTCACGTCCGCCATTGTTCCGACTCACTATCACCTCAAGAGGGTTCGCCGCGATAGCGTCACCGACTTATTCTCGGGTCAATGACTTTTAGACACCTTCAAATACCCAAAATCTAGGGGTCGACTTATGCTCGGATCGACTTTATCTCGAGTATATACGGTAACTGAAAAATTTTAGTTATTAACTAAATAGTTTAACTAAAACTTTTTAGTTGGTGTCCCGAATTCTCAATAACAATCCCTTTTCAATTTTTTCTTTTCTGGGTCATTTTTTCCAAACAAACTTGACAAACTTGTGTTCCTGCAGTTTAGACTAAGGTACACTCCATAGGCTCAGCGCCCGTACGGAGAACCGAAGGGTTAGCGCCTTCAGTTTTACATAGCAACGGCTGAATGAGGGCGATTGCCAGCCTTTCCCTCGCCGCCTTTCCTTCCACCGAGTTAACACCCGATGTACTCATTCACAGCTGAGTCGACTGGGGGCGCTTGGGACAGAAACAACCGAAAAGTTTCTGCCGCGGCCGGGAGTTGAACCACGGACCTCAAGATTGGCAGACCAGTGCGCTAACCACTGCTCCACCGCGCACCAGTTTAGACTAAGACTTAATATTAAATAGACAATAATTAATTAATGATTTCAATGGTTTATTTACTGATATGTTAATGTTGCGAGCATCGTCTATATTTTCATACCTAGGAAATAGTTGTAAAATTAGTTGTAAACTTAGTTGCAAAACGTTTAACTGCATTTTTTTAGTTTAGTTAACTATTTTAGAAAGTTAGTTTGCAACTAAAAGTTTAACTACTTATTTCTAGTTTAAATTTAGTTATAGTTTAACTAATGATTTTTAGTTAGTTGCCCATCACTGTCCTTCTGTTCGAAGCATGTGTTACCTATTATCATGTGTATCCAGCAGTCTCTCTCCTCTCTCATTCTGGTTGCCGTAGCCATATCATCCCATCACTACTTTCCCTCTATTGTTATCCTTCCCTACTTTGGCGCTCCAATCTCTGATGTTTAATTTCACTTCTTTCTTCCCTATTTCTCTCAGGGTGGTTTTGAGCTGCTCATAGAAGTCCTCTAATTCCTCTTCCATGTTCTCTGTTGTTGATTTATATACCTGGATAACCCTGTTGTTGAATGGTTTTCCTTTAAATTTTGCTGCTATTATTCTGGGGTTTACTGGTTTGTAGCTGATTAGTGCCTTTGTTGCCTTCTTGCTCAAGTAGAATTCTCCTTCTCTTTCATGGTCATTTTCCTCTCTGCTCCAGATTATTTCACCTCCATTTACTGTAGTTCTTTTGCTCCAGTCTACCTCATTTCCACCAACCCCGACACATTGCAGTCATCTCTCTTCATTTCATGTTGTAATAGTTCCAGTTTTCCTGTGCTCCAAAGAGTTCCTATGTGGTTTTGATCTACTATAACAAAGAATAGCATTGACTCATTATTACAAATTAGGTTTTTTGTATTCATAAAGCAACTTTGTATTGTAGTCAATGACATTATCACCATTTTTTTGGAAAATGCTTGCTGAAAGTGAACCCACATGGCTTGATTACATGTCTGTTGATGAGACTGAGGTAGGCATATTTTTGTTATAATTAATCAAGTTTTAGGTTCGTGTGCAACTACTATTTATTCTGAATTTCTGAATGTTAGAATTCTTGGGCTATAAACATACGGTACATTTATGTATTAGCATGAAGTGGTTGCCATTTGGATTATATTGTACTGGTAAACAATCTTTTCATCAATAATGGCAGAGAATTTCAATGGCAATCCATTTTCAAAGTCGACCTTCAATTGCCTATGCAGATATTCAGCAGCACTCCAAAAGGTTTCATTCACAGCTTCTGTCTTTAAGCCAAAGCAGTACGGTAGTCGTCTAATGTGTGGTCAGACTAAGAGCCCATAAGCCAGTTTTGTAACACAATTAGCTGGCTTAATAGAATTTATGGCTGCTTTTCAGCTAAGCTGAAAAATTAGTGAACTAGCATTTTTGGCTACAAATTTGTCTGATTTTATAATTTTTGGGCTTGATTTTTATCATTTTTCGGCCTGCATAATCACTATTTCTAAACTTTACTTCAGTTGAGTAATTCAGTATGCCATTACTACGCATTACATTCATTACTGTAAGATGGCCTATTCAATTTTTTGAGTGGGAGACACTTGCCATCATCATTTGTGGTTTATCTCTGACTGATAATTATTTTCCAGATCTGTATAAATGTGCAACACCTGCACCTTAAGCTATGCTCAATAGCAAAATTTTTTGCTAGTCACATATTTTTTGATGGTGTTCCATCATCAGTCACGCATAGCCAGAGCTAGTGGCCATTGCGATTGCTCTCCATAATGTTCTGTCCTGAGCACACTGGAGTGCTTCGGTGGCTAGTAGCCTACAGTCATCACAGATTTCATGAAGCCAGGTGGTCAGTGATCTTCCTCGAGATCTATGACAATCAAGGGCATCTGTGACGCCATCTTGGACAGATGCAGCTAGGTGTAGTGTCACAGAGGCAGGTACTTCGATCAGGAGTCATGCTACATGTCTGAAGAGACCAAGACACCGACAACGGATTTGTGAATTCATAGTCTTCTGCTCTGATCGTGAATAAATCTCGTCATTGTGTACAAAGTCGAACCCTCTAACATTCAAGATCCAGTTCTGGGCCTTTGTGTGGAATGCCTCAATTTTCTGCCAGTCTCGACTGGTCATCTCACTGCTATAGAGAAGAACTGGGACAACCAGAGAGGTGTACATCCGGAATTTGGTTTTAGGGCTTAGATTCTGTTGCCTCCAGATTCTGTCATGTTAATTCATAGCAGAGGAGGCAATACCTATGTGGCAAAGAGACTCCTCTCGCAAGTTAGCCATGCTGTATATGTTTGAGCCAAGATAGCAGAACAAATCAACCTGTTCCACAGTTTCTGAGCTAATGGAGATAGGTGTCTTGATGTGACCAAAGCCGAGGTTCTGGATTTTTGTTTTAGCCCACAAGATGTGGAGGCAAATTTGGAGGCCTCAGTTTCCATCCACAGTAGGATATCTCAAAGCTTCTCGTGACTTTTACGGTTATTTATGACTAAATATTTTCAGCTTGTCACAATATTATGGCAGTTTTATGGCTACAACTGTATATTTTTGGCTAGGCTTGTGGGTCTAGTCAGACTGGATTTGGCATTGCAAAGCATTCAAACTGTGGACTGTTTTGCTACAGTGGAATTGCCACTGGAAGTCATCAGAGAGACTGAGTCTAAGTCAGATTACCACCTCTTGTAACAATAAATCCTCTCATGAGCCAGAGAGTTTTAGTGTCATGTGATCCATACCAACAGTTTTAAGTCAGAGGAGACCACCAAAATGTGCAAATAACACAAGAACACCACTAGCATTGGTTCACAGACATATCACGGGTGTTTCAATTACTTTTTTTACAGCTGTCCCAAAAGCACACAACTTCAGTTACAGATTTTTCAAACATTAAAAGGACTTAACACCAATGCAGAGTTCCACATTGAATTTTTTGTTTTTAATATCAGATCAATTACTAATCAAATTATTGTTATATATTATATTCTGCTAGAGAACAATATAAACCTACTGGCTGTAAATGAAACCTGGCATGAAAATGAAGACTCTGTCACTATTAAACAGCTGAGAACTTCTGGTTTTAAAATAAAGTAAAATCTTTTTTATTTCCTTCTGTCGTTCCCTACTGGGTTGGATGATAGGTCTGAATGAGTTACTTCCACTTCTGTCTGTGTCTTGCAGCCATGGTCATTTGGATGAAGTTCACTTGCATTTCTTCTGCATCCTCTTTTAAGTTTTTTTATTCATGTTTTTCTTGGTCTTCCTTTTTTCCTTTTCTCTTCAACATAGCTATATACTGTATGGTGTTTTCTTTGGTAGTCTTTCTTCCTTCATTCTTTCAACATGACTAAGCCATTTCAGTCTTAGTTTCTGTATTGATTCAAGTATCGTTTTTTTGTTGCTCTGTCTTTTCTCTGATCATTTTGTTTCTTATTCTTTGTCTTCTGCTTACTCCTGCTATTCCTTTTAACCAGTTCATTTCTGCAGTCATTAATCTTCTTTCATCCTTTATGGTCCAGCATTCTGATCCATATAATAATATTGGTTTGACAGTGTTCAGACTAGACCCCTGCACGGGCCGGTCGGCCCGCGGGCCAGGCCGGGCTCAAAAGATTGCCAAATATAACGGGCCGGGCCGGATGAGTGACGGGCCGGGCCGGACTGCCATAAGTCGGCCCGTCCTCTGTTTAACCCATTAAGGAACCCCCGATTAAAGGAACTTGCCAATTGTTTCCGGTATAACGAATTAAAATGAATCCCCCTAAAGATGAATCACCCAGTCATCTTTCTACGTGTAATAAATACTCCCCACCTCTTTATTCTACGAAGAATATTAACACCCTCTGAAATGTAATAACTCCCCTATAGTGATATGCAGTAAAATGTATAAATGGAGTCATCAGATATGAAACTGTGCCAATGCACAAGAGATGGAATGACGTAATTTGGGGCAAGTAATGTAGGGGAGTAGAAATTCTAATCCTGTAGAGTCTTCAAAGGCAGAGTCTGACCGATTATATTAGCATTCATACGCATTGTCCTTCTTGTCCAGATACGTATTCTAGTGACTAGCGTTGGGGCCTGTGTAGTGCCAGGATCGCTTGAATGTATTGTTTGAAATACTTTGATCTCCTTGCCTTTGCCTTCTCTTCGTCACTACGTGGAAATCTTTAGAGAGACAGACAGACAGTCAGACAGACATTCTAGAACAGTGAGCTATCTTACTGAACATTGCAACACTTGATAAATACTTGGTATTTATCCAGGCTTCCTTGGCCTAGCCAAGCAAGCCGATTCTCAGTCGGATTACTCGGCTATATGCAGTATTTAATGTGACTAATAGCTTCATCTGATGACGCTGATCTCTCTAGTAAGGCGCCAGACTTGGAAATCTTGGATATTTACTCTTGTCCAGTGTGGCAAGGCAAATCCTTGCAATTCCAGCGTCCAGTGCTTCCAGTGAACGGTCATTTAGTACAGCTGGGGCAACCATTACACAGCGTCGCACTGCTTTGGACACGGACACCATTGAGAACATACTATTTTTGCATTCTAATGCTTAAACTTTATCGATGGGCTTCAGTTTTGTTGCATTATGAGTTGTTTTCAGTAGACACTACATTTTAGTAAGAAGACTGTTATTAAAACGTCAACTGAATCATGACTGATTTTCCAAAAGTTAGGTTGCAAATTGTAATCGCAAATGAGCAGGCCGGGACGGAAATTTGGCGGGCCGAAACGGGCCGGACCCTAAAGAAAAAGCAATGAAACGGGCCGGGCCAAAAGAGTGACGGGCCGGGCCGGGCTGCCATAAGTCGGCCCGTGCAGGGGTCTAGTTCAGACCGATGGCTAACCTCCGTTGATCTATCACTAACGATCGGTCACCTCACAGTGCCACAACGATCATCGTGGCTGTACCCGCCATCAGCCAGTCGTCCATCTTAAATAATAATTCTCTATGTAAGGTAAGGTAAGGTAAGTTTGTCAGTCATGATACTTGGCAGATGTTGGAGGACGTTGTTGCCATTGACAGCAAAACCTTATAATCGACGGAGCATTTGACAAAGCATCTTCATTGCAGTTTGACGAATCGTCTTGATTACCTGCACGTTGTACGGCATCACTGGGGGCGCAGTACCCTGTGTAGCGCCGTAGGCCCTACTGGGGACACAGTCTACCGTCTTGAGCAGTAGCCTGTAGACCCTACTGGAAGGGAGCGCAGCCTCCCGTTGTAAACCAAGCCCCAACCGACGTGGGGGCCATAGGCCCAACTGGGGCGCAGCCTCCCGTCAGAGACCAAGCCCCCGAGGGAGGCTGTAGGCCCCACTGAGGGGTGCAGCCCCACGTTTGGGACTTCAGGTGCTACTGAGGGCACACCCTCCCGTGGGAGATGTAGCCCAAGCCCCCACTGGGGGGCTGTACACTCCACCGGGGCACAGCTTCCGGGGAGAAAAAATCCCAACCCTCTTTGGGAGACAAAGCCCCTGTGGGCCTGTAAGCAAAAAAAGAAGCCATGTGCCCAAATAGGGCCAAAAGTAACACTGGAGGGCGCATCTCCCGTGGGAGACCAGATCCCAATGGAATCGTAGGCCCAAACCGTAGTCGTAGGTTCTGTTATGAGATTTGGATTTTGGTGTTTATTTTAATTTCTTTAGAGTTCCAGATGTGTTTCAGTCTTCCCATTGTTTGTAATCCTTTTGCTATTTTCTCTTTGTTGTCTTCTTGGTGTCTTCCATTGCTTGTCATTTGTCATCCTACATATGTAAAGCGTTTGACCTGTTCCATTTCTGTACTTTATATTTCCGTTGGTTGTTGGTTAATAGCACAATCACTAAATAATTATAACTACTGCTTAATTGTTTCTAGAAGAATTTGTTATAAAATTAAACAAAAGGGCAAAATGTGTAGCTGGGTAAATAGAAATATGCCTTACTGTAAAAATATAAAATTGAAATGACTGAGTTATGATGATTCAATTTGAATGCTAGATATTGGTAGCCAGTTGCATAGTAGAGCTTTTGCTTTATATTAGATTAGATTAGATTAGATAGTTCATTAATAGGCGCACTTTAGCACAAATGTGCCGCTGCTGATTGGTCAAAGAATAATGTTTTAAGTCTTGAAAGGAAAACGTCTCAAGAGGTGGTATTGCCCCGTAGCTCCGCTGGGAGAGCATTCCAGTAGTAGGGCCCTAGCGTCCTAAATGAACGATCGCCAATCTTTGTGCTGGTTCGAGTAGTGACCAAAGTTCTTGTGTTATCTGATCTGAGCCCGAACGGTCTGTGCATCGACCTCAACTGCTTACATTCACAGGAAAGGTGTGAATTTCAATTTCACAGGAAAGGTGTGAATCAATATTATAAATTGATAATTACAAAAATAATGTTTTGCTGACACAAACACTCAAATTTGATTCATTTTAATCCCACCTAAACATCTCCAGTCCATGTGCATCTTTAAAGAAATTGTATAGATGTGTTGGCTTAAATTTTATTTCAGTTGAAATTGAAATTATTTGCTTTCCGTGACATTCATTGATTAATAATTATTGGAACATTTGATGTACAATTCGAGCAAGTGTCGGTCATAGGATGACCAGATGTCCCGGATTGGCCGGGACAGTCCCAGAATGGAATAAAATATCCTGCATCCCAGACAGGTCCTTTCCGGGACAATGAGACGTCCCGGAATGGATTTTTCCATAATTAAATACCTATATTTTTGCTATTTTATTTTGCAACCATCAGAACTTAATATAAAAGCCAACAAATATACAGCACCACTTGTAAAAGGTAAAGGTAAAGGTAGGTCCCATACTTGAGTCCGAGCGTTGGGTTCCGGCACTAATCTCCGGCCTAGGCAATCAGCGACATAGGTGGAATAAACCATTCATCTGGGGTAGGTTGCCATTACTTTCTCCAGACCCACGTTTTACCTTGCAGCTTAATGCTGCTCCTCAGTTTACCACCGCCCTCTAGCAAGTAAGGCTGAGTTGACCTTAGGGCTCCTGCAGGAATTGAACCCGCGACCTCCTGCTCCATCGTCCAACGTTGTTACCACTCTGCTATCTTCCTGCCACTGTATCTTTTGTAAATTTGGCATGTATGCGCTATATAAGCAAATTTATTTATGTAAATTCTATTCACTTGATTGACAATGATTGGTTCCTTTTGAGCTGGTGGTTATGACAATGCAAAGCTTAAAACTGGCAGACTACCGTGAGTATGGCTTTGGAATGTTATTAAAATACATATGTTAATTATTAATATCTCTAACTTCAGTTTACCGTATATACTCGAGATAAAGTCGATCCGAGCATAAGTCGACCCCTAGATTTTGGGTATTTGAAGGTGTCTAAAGTCATTGACCCGAGAATAAGTCAAGTGGCGTCATCGCGCGAACCCTCTTGAGGTGATAGTGAGAGTCGGAACAATGGCGGACGTGAAGTGGGCATGTGGCGGCAGCGGCGCCATTGTTTTGATGAAAAAAATGCGTTTTAGCTTTGAACTATCGAGAAACTGAACGATTTTCACATTCCCAGATTGATTCCTGACGATTAGGAAAATTTTAAACCTGCTATTCGCTCATTCTTGACAATATAAAAGTCTTAATTACCGGTAATCTTGAATTTTTTATATTTATGTAGCGCCAATATTTAATTAATATTTATGTGGCGCCTATAAATTACCAATCTTAAAAGCGCTGATGTGAACTTTTATTTAGATGCCGTAGCGTATGTTGAAAATAATTACGCAGTTAGCTAAATTAATTATTTTCGACATGCTATGTATGGAAACTTTACCCAACAGTTAGTGCCTCGAGTATAAGTCGAGGTCAGGATATATAACCTGTGAATTGGCCTTAAATTTCTCGACTTTATCACGAATATATACGGTAATCAAGTTCTAGTCTTGTCTATTGGACATCTAGTTTTCTCCTGTTTGTCATTTGTAAATTTGTAAATTGCAACCAATTTGTTTATCGTCATTGTATCAAATTAACAGTATTTTACCATGAGCACTGCCTAATTCGAAGTAATTTTATATTGAGTGTTAGCAATAGATTTGACAAATTTGCAATTTTTTGGCTCATTTTTTACAATTAAAAATGACACATAACTATGATTGCGATGACAAGAGGATCATTTTGATGTAAAGCATTCCAAATATATTTTACTTGAGGGAAGTTTCAAGTTGAGGAACTGCACAATTTGCGCATGTATGATACTTTACCAATATGCCCAATTGCTATTATTATGTATTTGACTTAGGCTTTGACAGTACTATGGCTACTACTATCATGGCGTCAGTGGCGTAGCCAAGGGAGAGGTTTGGAGTTAAAACCCCCCTTGGCTGCCAACGAAAAAATTTTTACATGCTTTTCCATATAATTTTCATTTTCAGACGCAATTTTGGGATCAAACCCCCACTTGGCTGGTTGCCGATTGAAAAAATTTCTAAATGCTATAGAAAATAGAAAAAAATTAGAAAGAATACAAAGGTGATGACCTTTTTTGCTTGTCAGCTCATAAAAAGAAAAAATAAGAAAATTTTTGCAAAGTTTTGTCAAGATCGAAACCAAAACCCCCCTTCCGGATATCCTGGATATGCCACTGCATGGCATCCCGGAATGGTGTAAAAGAAATCTGGTCACCCTAGTCGGTCAATCAATTGCGCAATAGACCTATTGTCAGTAGACCAATTGTTGTAGTAGACCTATTGTCGGTCGACCAAAAGTCTGTAGGCGAATTGTTGTAGATGAAAAGTCTGTAGACGAATTGTCATGGAACCTTAGGGTATCGAGTATACTTAGGTATACTCGTGAGACTCTACTTTAATGATAGTAGTACTCTAAAATTGCTTGAAAGTTTTTTCAATATCTGTATTGACTTTATAACACAAATATAAAATAAATCTAATTCTTTAGGTTAAAACTTTGATTGAAATGGAGAAAATGGGTGAAGCAGCGCATACACGGTGTTTACTTTGGTGAGATGAGAACATGGACAGTGGTACTGAGTGATGGTACTTCTTTATTTCTAAAGACAAATGGAGATAATCAGACAGTTTCCTATGGTGACAGACTAGAATATATACGGCTCGTAAAGGAAGGACGAATGACTGAAAGCATTCACCAGGTAAACTTGTTAAATTAAATTTTAACAAAACCAGTTATTGTTTTATCATTTCATTATATACATGTATATGTTTGTCCTTCTTTATATGTATATTTAATATGTGTATTGTCCTTTCAAGTTTACCATGTGAGGAAGGTAATCAATTTCCAACATTGTGCACTAATGCTGTTCCTCTCAAAGGCTTTTTAACCCTATAAAGCCTTTTTGTAAATGTTGTTGATGTTGTCTTACTTTCTCCATTCCTATTTTTAGAATCACGATTTAATACCTAGTGTCTCATCCATTCTAAATCCTGCTTTTTTCTTATGCTATTTCTGTTTCTGTCTTTTGTCTAATCCTGTTTTGTATAGCTTTTAATATTATCTTGCTGGTATTAGAACAACACAATATACAACACAATAGTAGTACCTCAAATACTATATGGCTCCAACATATGGACGATAAAAAGAGGATGATGAAAAAAGGCTAATGGTAGCAGAAATGTGCTCTTTGGGACAAACACTGGGGCAAGGATATCGCAAAAGCTAAAGAAATGAAGTTATCTGACAATTGGATTAGCTAAAAGATAGAAAAGATTAGAAGAAAATTAGCATGGTTTGGACATGTACACGTGCAGAATGGAAATCAACTGATGGCCATACAAAGCTCTACACATAAAGATACAGGGAAAGAGAATAAAAGGAAGACTGAATAAATAGTGGATTGACATCATTAAGTCAAGCAAAACAAAGAAAACAGTGGAAACATTTCCTATGTAGCTATTGCAGCTATTAGCTGGCAGAGAGTAAAGTAAAGTAAAGTAAAGTAAAATCTCGTGGATTTCTATAGCGCCTTGGAAAGCAGCACAAACAGTAGCTGCTTATTCTTAGGCGCTCAGCCTCTCTTAAAATAGCCATAGGAAAGGTGTGGGATCAGCCAGGCAATGGTCAATATCCGAAGGGCAGTGAGGCTAGGTTGTTACAGCTATGGCGGAAATGATTTAAGAAACAGGAAGGATTTAAGCTTAGACCTGAAGACTTGAGGAGATAGTGCGGGAATTATAGGAAATGAGGAATCAGATTTTATTGTTTTAAAGTGTCCAAGTGTGCGAAGGGAAGCTGGGATCGAGTTCCAGAGTTCAGGTGCAGCATATGAGAAGGCACGGTTGCAAATTTTCAGGGATGACTGATTTAGCGGGCGTGACAGAGTGAGATGAGATGACGAGTGTGTGGGTCGAGGAGGCTGAGGGGTTAATAGTGATCTAAGGTAGACAGGTTTTGATGACTGAAGTGAGCTATGTGTAAGTGTTATTATCTTATATTGGATACGTTCAGTTATTTTAAGCCAATGTAATGATTTTAGTATGGGTGAAATATGGGAGAATTTAGGTGACATAGTAACAGCACGAGCTAAAGCATTTTGTATTGATTGCAATTTGTTGATGGAGGCTTTGGGAAGGTTATAGTAGAGGAGTTACAGTAATCTAATTTGGAGTGGACTATAGAGGTGGCGATTGTGGACGCAGTCTTAATATCAAGACAAGGGCGTGGCGACGAAGGTCACGAATATGAATAAAGCAGGCTTTTGAAAGTTGGGAGATTTGTGATTCAAGTTTAGAAAAGAGTCAAATTTGAATCCGAGATTTCTAGCAGTTGGAACAGGGATTATTGTGGTGTCAGGAGCTAAAACTAGTTTAGGATTGTCAATTTTTTTGAGTTGTTGGGGTAGTCCGATTAAAAGGAACTCTGTCTTAGATGGGTTGAGAGCGAGGAGATTAGATGACATCCATGCAGAGATTGACGAGAATGCAGATTCAAGCTCAATAATAGAAGCATTGAATGAAAGAGGTGAGAAGGACAGGAATAGTTGAGTGTCATCGGCATAGAGTTGGTGATTTAATTTGAGGGAATTAATTAGAGATGAAAGTGGTGTGGTGTAAAGGCTGAACAGTACAGGCCCGAGAACAGATCCTTGAGGCACTCCATAATCTATAATATGAGAAAGAGAAATTTGGCCAAGACAGGACACTTGAAAAGACCGAGATTTGAGATAAGATGCAAACCAGTTGTGAGCTTTTTCAGATATGCCAAACCAGAGAGAGAGTCGCTCGAGCAGAATTTTGTGATCTATGGAGAGCTGAGATGATGATGATGATGGTGGTGATGGTATTAGAACAAGATCTGATGATGATATTAGAAACAAGATCTTCTTATTTTGTGCTATAGCGATGCTTTCACACACAATGACAGCCCCAGCAATTTCTTCCACTCCTGTCTGTGTTCTGCTGCTCTTATTGCTTGAACTGGGTTTACATTTAAATCTTGACAGTCGTTCTCTATAAAGTCCATCCATCTTTTCTGTGGTCTGCCTCTCTCTCTCTCTGTGCCCTTGTATTCTGTCATGTAGGCTAACATTCCCTCTAAAAACTTGCTGGTTTCTGTGCAAAGTTCCAAATTTTTATACAAAAAAGCTACTGTGAATTTTTGTGCAAAATCTTGCCGATGATTTAAAACTTTCAAGGACAAATGAGTATATAAGAGTACCGTATATACTTGTGGATAAGTCGAGAAATTTATGCCTAAAAATTCGCTTTAAAATGCATAGTCGGCTTATCTGCGAGTCAATGCAATTTTCCAAAGAATTTTTGTAAAAAACACATTTCTAATGAATTACAACGATAAGCCATGTTGTGTCTGCCAATATTTAAAGACGCTTCCATCAAAAGATGCTGGAGGACTGGCTCCTTTCTTAAGTAGGTACCATCGCTCTATGGCAGTTACCTTTGGTTATCAATTAATTGTGGATCAACCAGGTAAGCAATTTCCACTGAGTACCAAATCTGAGGTGTGCCATTTGCCGGAACCGGGTACGAATTGAGTAGTAATACCGTATTTTCGCGCGTACTGCCCGCACCCCGCGGATAGTCCGCACCCGCGGATAGCCCGCAAAAAATATACATCCTGTAAAATATGAATCAGAAAGCCCGCACCTTCGCATAGCCCGCACCCTCCCATTGTCCGCACCCTCCCATTGTCCGCACCCTCCCATTGTCCGCACCTTCTCATCACGGTGACAGGCGGCCCGAGGCGGGGATTGGAGACAAAAGCATTGGGGCGAGGACGGGATCGGCATCACGGGGCGGGAGAGGGTTGACCCGGGCGAGGTGGGCGGAGAATCTTGTCCCTGTGCAGACCAATCATGGTAGCCTTAAGTGTCTCTGGCATTTCTGTACCTTGTACTCTCTTTGTATCCGAAATGCCATCAGTGTACTGGGTACCTCTAGACGGGCGTCAGCTGCCCAGGGTTCGTCAGCGGCCCGGGGGGTGGTCAGCTGCCTGGGGTTAGTCAGATGCCAGACTTACAAGGACACATCAGGTTAGTACCACTAAAGGTGATCAGGTCATCTGTCACAACCCACCTGCCTTTGCCCGGGGCTTTATTGGGCTTTGTTGGGACTTGCTTCCACCAAAAAGAATCAGTCATGCATGAAATTGCTGTATTGGGAGATACAACAATGCCTTCTTGAGTTCATTTGCCCCTTGAGCACCATGGGTATGGGTAATTGGTGAAGCAGTAGGGGGATGGAAATGGGTGGGAAGGGTATGAGGAGATGAATTGGAAAGAGCTGCATTCTGTTGACACAATTTCTGTAGAATTTGAATCAGATTGCCCGCACCTCCGCATTGCCCGCACCTGGCATTTTTGTTTGTAAAAAATCGCATAGCCCGCGGGCAGTACGCGCGAAAATACGGTAGTAACGGTAGCTCCGAGTCCAGAGAGAAATTAAGAACTGGGACAACCAGAGAGGTGTACATCCGGAATTTGGTTTTAAGGTTTAGATTCTGTTGCCTCCAGATGCTGTCAAGTAGATTCATGGCAGGGAAGGCAATACCTATGTGGCAAATAGACTCCTCTCGTGAGTTATCCATGCTGTACATGTTTGAGCCAAGATAACAGAACAAATCAACCTGTTCCATGGTTTCTGAGCCAATGGAGATAGGTGTCTTGATGTGACCAAAGCCGAGGTTCTGGGTCTTTGTTTTAGCCCACGAGATGTGAAGGCAAAATTTTAAGGCCTCGGTTTCTATCCACAGTAGGATATCTCAAAGCTTCTCTTGACTTTCATTGAAAAGAGCAGCATTGCCGGCATAATTGAGATCTGTAAATTTGTAAGCATCCAATTGAACGCCCATGTCTTCAGCAACGACCCAGTTCAGGATATAATCCATAGCACAGCGAAACAAATTGGGGACCAAGATACATCCCTGCCTGACTCCAGAGGTAATGTGGAATTTTCCAGAGAGATGTTTGCCAAGGTGGATCTGACCTGTGATACTGGTGTGAAGCTCCTTAATGAGATCTAGCAGGATCTTGGGAATGCTGCAGCTTGCAAGGCTTTCCAGAGTGCTTTCCTGTCCATGGAGTCGAAGGCCACCTTGAGGTCAATATAGGCAACATTCGGTGGATTGCAATAGCACCTCTGATAAAAGGCGCTAAGCAAGGATGCCGTCCAGTGTAGAGCTATTACGAGTGAACCCAGATTGCTGTGGTCGATGAACTTTGTTCAGTAATGGTTGTATCTGAGCTAACAGGACATGTGCAAAGACTGCCGGGTACCTAAAGCAGTGTAATTGAACGATAACTCTTGCATTCATTCCATGGTCCTTTGCCCTTGTACAGCGAAACAATAAGGTCGTCTTTCCATGCCACTGGTACTTGACCAGACCTCCAAACTCTTTGAATGATGGGGTGCAGTATATTGGCAGTAAGGTCAATCGAACACTTTAAATAGCAATTCAGCTGGGATACCATCAGCGCCAGGTGCTTTTTCTCTCTCCTCCTACTATTTCATAATTTATGAATAATTACATAAATATTCCACTATAACCTTTCCTTAATACAGCTCATTTCCAAATAAATATCCTCAATACTCTCTAATTTCATTCATTATAATTACTAGATTTAAATTGTAAATGCAAATTATTAATTGAAGATGTGAAGATATTAAGTGAAGACCTGGAGGACATAGTACAGATGCTGAGTAATGAAGCAAAGCACTATGGTTTATCGATGAACTCTGAAAAGACAAAAACAATGGTGTTTGGACAGAAAGATATTGGAAGAAAGATCAAAGTGAATGGATTCGAATTGGAAAATGTGGAAAATGTCACTTACCTTGGAAGCAACATGACACATGATCTGGACTGCAAGAAAGAAGTAACAATAACAGCAGCGAAATCCTTAGGAAATCTGAAGGCAATGGACAATGTCTGGAAAAGCAAAGCAATAAGTCTCAGAATAAAAAAGAAGATTCTTGAAACATGTATTTTCAGCAGCTTCTTGTATGGTTGCGAGACTTGGACCATCACAAAAGAATTGGAGAGAAGAATTTCAACATTTGAAAGAAAATGCTATAGAAAAATTCTCAGAATTGGATGGGTTGAAAAGATCAGCAACGAGGAATTGTACAAGAAAATCCAACCAAAAGAAACCTTGATGCAAAAGGTTATGCAGAGGAAATTGCGTCTCTTTGGACATATTTGTCGTATGAAAGATGATAGAAAGATTAAGACTATAATGCTTGGAATAATGGACGGTTCCAACAAGAAAGTAAGGCCACACAGGGAATGGTGTGATGACATTTGTGATTGGTGTGGAAAATGTCTGCAAGAACTATTTCATGTTGCTGCCAACAGAAAAGATTGGGACAAAACTGTAATGATTGCATCAGACACCAACGGGCGCTGAGCCCACAGTTATTGATGATGATGAAGTTATTAATTAAAGTACACTAGTTATTAAATACTCCTATAATTTTTTTTCCCGCCACTTCTAAATGTTTACCGGTACTCCTGCTATTCACCAATTTCAGATTCTCACTACTACGCCAGTTGCCTAAATTACAGGATATCTCTATCCCTTCAGGCAAACTTTATTCTTACCCTTACAACTTCCTTCCTGAATTGCATAATAAATTTCAGAATTAATTTTTGATTTTTAAGCATTTTTATAGAATAAAATAATCAGTTACTTTAGTGAAGGACTTGCAGTAGTGTGCAGAGGGTGGGGCAGTGTCCCAAGGCGCACACCAGAGTGGGGCACAGAAATTGACCTGACAACCTTTTTTTGCTTGTCAACACTTTTTTGGCAGTAAGACCCTTAAAAATTATCGATTTGGCCTTGGGCGCACTCCAGAGCGTAAAAATTTACTGGGAAAAATATTTTTTAAATATTAAAAAACTTTCATGCCATGTCATTGTGCCGTCGTCGCTTGGCGACGGTTGTCTACAAGAATGGGTCAGTGTTCTCTATCGCGATCTGTTTTGTGCTGTGCGTAGTAGACAGTCTCCATAAAGGCCAGTCCACATCGTAATGTTGTCAATCCAGCAGATCCTTGGTCGCCCTCGTCTTCTGTTTCCTTCAACAAGTCCTGTGATCACACTGCTCTCGATGGTAGGGTTGCCAACTGCCCTTTATTTCAAAAGACAGTCCTTTAATGGACCTTTTGAGTCCTTGTCCTTTTTAGCATTTAGAAATTGTTTCATTTGTGCTTTCAATTCCTGGGACATCAGCTTACTGTAAACTCATTTTTAGTGCAATGTCATCTAAATGGCACAATGAAAAAAACAGATGCTCTGTAGAACTACTGAGAGATGTCAATCTAGTCACGTCCGCCGGCAGCGAGTTCCAAAGCAAAGGGTTGGCTCTTGAAACAGACCGGTCCCCAAATTTCACTGACAACACGGCGCGAGTCGGACGTGCAACCATTCCAGCAAACCGATTGAGATCTAGCTGTCAGGTAGTCTCGAATCCAGGATAGCGCAACTCCATTTAAGCCGTAGGTAAGTTCAAGGCGACGAACGAGAATGTCATGGTCTACTGTATTAAAAGCCGCAGAGAGGTCCAGGAGGCAAAGAAGGGCTAACTGACCATTAGCGATCGCTTCAACAATATCATTGTAAATACGCAAGACCGCTGTTTCCGTAGAGTGGCCCTTCCGATAGGCCGACTGATCTTTAGGCATTAGACCATTTGACGTCAAGTAATTTACAAGTTGGTCATTGACCACTCTCTAGCAGTTTTGACAAGACAGGAAGATTAGAGACTGGCCGATAGTTGCTCATTTCGTCTTGGTTCAGACCTGGCCACTTAAGGTGTGGGTATACAACCGCATGTTTACAAGACGATGGAAATTCACCACTATTCAAAAATGTCGACAGAAGAGTCGTGAGAAATGGAGCAAGCGTCTCGATAGACTCTTTGAGGAGAATTTTTGTAAAAAACACATTTCTAATGAATTACAACGATAAGCCATGTTGTGTCTGCCAATATTTAAAGACGCTTCCATCAAAAGATGCTGGACGACTGGCTCCTTTCTTAAGTAGGTACCATCGCTCTATGGCAGTTACCTTTGGTTATCAATTAATTGTGGACCAACCAGGTAAGCAATTTCCACTGAGACTCTTTGAGGAGCCACATAGGCAGTGGAACCGCTTGACATTGTTTGCAAGGTAATGACCTCACAATCGAAATGACATCAGTTTCTGAAGGAGCAGTGAACGACACAAGACCAGGTCCTGAATGCACCATGAACGTGGCAGGACCAGCTTTAGACGTTCTTTCTCTTATGCCATTGACCTACTGCGCTATATAAATTGTCATTAAATAAATAACGATTTGGAAGGGAGATAACCTTTTTTCTGAGATTTTTTCTTGTCAGAGATTTTCAGTATAGGTGACAGCCTTTTTTTTCTCAGCCCCAAGCCCTCTCGGACCTTAGTCCAACCCTGGCCACTGACCATACCAAGGTTTTCATCAATCGCAGTTTTGTGGTAGTGCTTATTGATTTGTTTTTCCATAGTTTGGTTAACTTGACCATGACTGTTGTTCCCATGGCTAGTCTCTTTTTCACCGCCATTTTGCATTCTGCATTGTTTGTTATTTGACATCCCAGGTATATGAAGCATTCTACCTATTCTAATGTTATGCCTTCCTCCTTGATTTCTGTGATGTTATTGTTGTTAGTCATTATTTTTGTTTTTGCAATATTTATTGACATGTTGTATTTTTCTGCAGCTGCCTGTACACGGTCCACCAATTCTTGCAGTTCTTCCGGAGATGTAGCAAGTAGTACGATGTCATTGGCGTACCATAGATTACTTATCTTTTTCCCGCCAATCTTGAAGCCTCCATGAAATGCTTCCAGTGCTTTTCTCATTACTTGTTCAGCTTGGACATTAAATAGGCTTGGTGATAGATTACAACCTTGACGTACTCCATTTTTTACTCTGAACCAGGTCGATGTGATGTTTGCGATCCTGATGGCAGCATGCTGATTTTTGTATAGATTCCATAGCAAAAAATCTTTTTGATTGTCAAAAATCAGATGATGGAGGCGCCCAAATTGACTTTGGCCCGGGGCGCCCACCACTCTCTGCACACCACTGTGGACTTGTTTAGCTCAGTTTTGAAATCAAATATATGACAATACATATATATATATATATCTCTTTTAATTGGCATATCTTTTAATTGGCATTGAAAGACTTAAGACATATAGAAGTATGATGTTGTATAACTCATGAACTGAACTGATGATGGGTCAGCACACACCCTTGCAGGATGCCTACAGCAGTTTCACACCAGTTAGTGAGATTCCCATTGGCACGAACTGTGCTGGAAGTTCCTTCATACAATTGTTCCAGTAATCTGACAGTTTTGTCTGGGTAGCCCAGGTGTTTCATGACTGTCCACAATTCTCTCCTCCACACACTATAGAATGCCTTTCTGAAGCATATAGGTTGACAAGATCTGCAGGATATGATAACTTAACCCATTCCCGGGTAATGCCGTTTATAAACGGCGCCCGAAAATCATAGCGAAACGGGTATCGCCGTCTTAAAACGGCACACCACATAAGCATGTGTGTATCCCGGACATTGCAGTTTTAAATCACCCCGGGAGTAACTTTTCGATTTAGCTACTATCCATTCAATAGATAGCAGCACTTTCTTCGCTGTTGTTGACTATATAAGCAAGAAAACTTGCCATTGATTGTCCAAATACTGGGATTCTTCATTGAAATGCCTCGAAAAAGACTCAAGTCTGAGGTTTGAAAAATCATAACTCCGCCAATTTTGACCCAATCTTCAAAATGTTTGCACTATTATGTTCCAATTACACCACCCTAAAACTTTCTCGCTCACAGTTGGGGGGTCACTGCTGAAAATGTTTTGCTATTGCCTTTGAAATTTTTTTGTGGGGGTTGCGATTTTCGGCTGTAGAGTGGACCTGCCCCAAAAATTTTATTTTTTGGCACGGATGGTTCGAAAGAGCAATAAAAATGCTAAACAACTGTGCAAACCGCATCTTTCTAGCTTCTATATAGCCTGAAATATACTGAATTGTTAGGTTTTTCAGATTGAAAATCTGTTCGCAAAATTGTAATTTCTTCGAGCAATGAGTAGTAGGGTTTGAAAAATCATAACTACCACAAATTTTGTCCAATCTTCAAATTT
Source organism: Metaphire vulgaris (assembly GCA_018105865.1). NCBI lineage: Eukaryota > Metazoa > Annelida > Clitellata > Crassiclitellata > Megascolecidae > Metaphire > Metaphire vulgaris. The sequence goes on along the minus strand of CM030836.1, from coordinate 3,950,604 downwards.
TTGCATTATTCTGTTCCAATTACACCCCTTTACAACTTTCTCGCTCACACTTTGGGGGTTACTGCGGAAAAATTTTTGCTATGGGGCTTGGAACAAAATTTGACCAAAATTTTGGGTAGGGGTCCTATTTTGGGCTGTAGGGTGGACCCTACCCCCAAAATTTTCTTCTTTGGCACGGATGGTTCGGAAGAGCAATAAAAATGCTAAACAACGGTGCAAACTGCATCTTTCTAGCTTCTATATAGCCTGAAATATAGTAAGTTTAAAACTTGTATGCTCTTGACTTTGGCATTCAGCTATGATTATTGCGCTATATAAATTGACATTTTAACATAACTTAACATAGCTCCAGTGGATTAGAGCAATAAGAAGACACCTACCTGAGTCAGTCGCAATCCAGCTCGTGTGGGCACTGGTGCTCACGAGAATAGACTACTATAATCAGTGGTGTAGCTAAGGGCGTTTGGATGTTAAAACCCTCTCCTTGGCTGCCGACGAAAAAATTTTTTACATGCATTTTCATACATTTTTCATTTTCTGATGCGATTTCAAGGGTCAAACCCCTCCCTTGGCTGTCTGTCTGCTGATTCAAAAAATTCGTAATTGCTATAGAAAATAGAAAAAATTAAAAATAATACGAAGGTGGCGACCTTTTTTGGCTTGTCGGCTCCTAAAAAAGGAAAAATAAGAAAAATTATGCAGTTTGGTCATGATCGAAACCAAAACCTCCCCTTCCGGAAATCCTGGCTATGCCACTGACTGTAATAGTATTCTCCTTGGAACGCCAGACTGCCAGCTCAATCGTCTGCAGATGGTCTTGAACGCTTCCGCCCAAGTGATCTTTCAGACCAGGTGGGGTGAACACATCACTCTCCAACTTCGGTGCAGATTACACTGGCTTCGCATTTTGGAATGGGTAATCTACAAGAGGTGTTCACATTCAGAGCACTCTACGACCCATTCTGCCCAGACTATTTTTTGGTGCTTCATCATAAGCCTCCATCCACAGAAGGTCGCATGCGGCTCTGCTCCTCCAGTCGGGTCCGACTGACGGTGCCTCCTCCCTTGAAGACAGCCAAACTCGGGGAGCGTTCCATTATTCGAAGGAACCCGGCTCTCTGGAACGCGTTACTGGAAAGTGTTACTAACTCAACCAACCTGGAAACATTCACTAAGAGACTCAAAACGCACTTGTTCGAATGCTCATTTAATACAATGTAAAGCGCTCTTGATTCTAGCCTGCTAGGACAATAGCACTATATAGATCAGCCTCTAACTAACTTACTAACTATTATTAGACAATTTCTTGTGTGCCATATTACCACATGTCAGGAGCAAGGGCACATTACAGAATCCAGGTATAAGCTTTCAAATAAAATTAAAACAGTAATCATATAAAAAGAAAACAAAATGAATGGAAAACAATCCAAGGCAGAAGAGAATAAGATTTCCCGAACAGATATGTGCTTAGATTTTCTTGAGGGATGACAGAGAACAAGAAGATTTAACAGACATTGGTGGATCATTCTATGTCTTTGGCCCCAACACTGCAAATAACCTGGAACCGATGATGTTTTGCAATGAGGTATCTTCATAAGACTTTGAGCATCGGACCACAGGGACAGTTGCAACCTTCATGATGTTGTCAGTACAAAATACTCCTCAAGATACTCTTGAGCAATCCGGTTTATCGACGAATGCGAGAAGAGAATGCTTGTAATAGACAAAAGAAAACTGCCATTGCATGACGTGACAGTGTCCAGTTGGTAAAGGGGGAGTCAGATGCCCATCGTCTCTGGCAGACCGGTCTTTTAATGTTGTAATGTGAACATTACAGACATTCTTTGGAAAATTGCATTGATTCACAGATAAGTTGACTCCGTGTTTGAAAGGGAATTTTAAGGCGCTTCCGGACGATGTGACCAAGGCCTCCTTGGCCGAGACTTTCGCATGCGAGCTCAAGACGTACTTATTTAAGATCTCGTACTGTATAATGTAGCTTTTTGACTGTAAAGCGCTTTTGTCTTTGGCCTTCGTCATGTTTACGGCGCTCTATAAATTGTCATGTATAGAATAGAATAGAAGGCATACATTTTTCGACTTGCTGCAAGTATGTACAGTGGATGCCATTTAGACCTGGTACTTTTGAGAGCCAAGTTTACCCCCATTCTTGTTTTGTAATTGCTGGTCTAAGTAAAAAATGCTCTGATTGGTTTCCTGCGATTAAAAGAATGAGTAGAGTTGCCAGACTTCAAGCAAATTGGGGCATGTCCTCCTTTTTTACATCGTGTTGTCCATCTGGCAGGCACTGCCCTGAAATGTAAAATGTGTGGCTCTCTGTTTTCATCATCCACTAACTTCAATTTAAGCTGTGGTCTCCAACTCACGACCCACAATTTTTTTGGCCGAAGACAGTGGCTAGAAATTATTTGACATTCTTTAAAATGAAGCACTTTGAAGCTTCCTTTACACTCAAAGGTGATATATCATACTTCATGAAATTCAAGAACAAAGAAGTTCATGAGTTTGTGGATGCAACTTTTGCCAGTAACCTATTTACCGTATAATGCCAAGTCAGTCGTGACTAATATCGCTGTTTATACCACCGGCTAAACCAACTTGGCATTAGCCACTAATGCCACCATATTTCATCACCATCATCAATAACCGTGGGCTGAGCACCCTTTGGTGTCTGATTCTGTTACTGTTTCGTCCCAATATGTTCTGTTTGCAGCTATATGACATAGTTCTTGCAGACATTTTCCACACCAATCACAAATGTCATTACACCATTCCCTGTGTGACCTTTCTTGTTGGAACCATCCATTATTCCCAGCATTATAGTCTTGATCTTTCTATCATCTTTCATACGACAAATATGTCCAAAGATATGCAGTTTCCTCTGCATCACTTTTTGCATCAAGGTTTCCTTTGGCTGGATTTTCGTGTATAATTCCTCGTTGCTGATCTTTTCCACCCATCCAATTCTTTCAAATGCTAAAATTCTTCTCCAATTCTTTTGTGATGGTCTTGCATCCATACAAGAAGCTGCTGAAAATATATCTCTTGTAACAGTTGGAGAGTTTTACTTTACATTACTATATTTACTGCCATCAGTAGAGTGTAATGACCAAGGCTGTTGCCTTTGTAGTCTGCCAGCTAATGCCGATCAGGTATTTGTAACAGAACCAAGGTTTCAAGGCAAAACGGTCACTTTATTACTCTTGAGAGCAGGTGATGATGAGACCTCTTAAGGGCCCCTCATACAATTAGGGCAGGCCTTCCAACCAATCAGATCGTTGTGGCTTCTGAAGGAGGCATTTTATCAATTAGATTAAATAAATGCAGCGAACATCGCCCATAGCATAAGTGACATACAAAAAATTATTTAACCGCCCTCTGCCGGATTTTTTGGGCGTAATGCATAAATTGCTTGTGCCATACCGCCGGATTTTTCCGGCAGTCTCAGCTACATGCTAAAACTACATGCTGGAAATTGGGGTTGGGGTCTGGGGTTGGGAGTCAGCGGTTTTTGTGGGAGGGGTTTGGGCGGGGTAGGGTTTTGGTGGAGTGGTTGAGGTGGGGTATGAGATGGAGGCAGAGCAGTGGGTTGAGGTGGGGAGGTGTTGGAAAAGAAGTTGGGGATGGTGGTTGGATGAGGAAGAGGAGGGGAGGGGCTTGGAGCAGGGGTTTTGTAAGAGGAATGGGGCGGGTAGAAGGGGCCTGGGGCAGGTAGGGGCTGAGATGGGGTTGGAGCGGGGAGGGATTGAGAAAAGAGTGGTGGGACGACCATGTGGCGTCTGAAATATTTGTATGTATGCAGTGTTGGGTAGTAACGAGTTACTGTAACTAAGTTACTGTAACTTAGTTACCAAATCAGTAACTGTAACTGTAACTACCGTAGATACATTTTTTTATGTAACTGTAACTAGTTACTTTTTTGAGGAACTGTAATGGATATTTTATAGTTACTTTGCATGTTACTTTTTTATTTGTAATAGAATTTAGAATTTGATGAGCCAAAAGTTCATAAACGCAGATGCAACAGCTCAAGTTGAGTTGTACAGTGCCGTTCATAAGTCTCGCATCACCCACCTGAAAAAGCTATTTACAGCCTTTTCTTGGCTTGTCCTTTCAATCGGACGTCATAATTCCATATTATTATATACCAATTTGTTGGAAATTCAATTCTGCACCCATTTCTGCAATCAATTTGTCTCTTTTATGAACTTTCCAATTGATTATTATGCAAGGAAGCGTTAGAGTCGGATTCTGCAGTCACCGTCACAGAATTAATACTCGGTGCTAAAAAAGTGATTGGCTAATAAACATTGACTAACCGAATTGTCACGCAGGTATTGGCTGTGGGATTTGATGCTTCAATTGGTTGAGATAGACATAGGTTCATTGGATGACTTCGAACCCAGTATTATGCAAAATCCGGCTCTAACGCTTCCTTGCATAATAATCAATTGGAAAGTTCATAAAAGAGACAAATTGATTGCGGAAATTGGTGCAGAAATGAATTTCCAACAAACTGGTATATAATAATATGGAATTATGACGTCAGATCGAAAGGACGAGTCAAGAAAAGGCCGTAAATAGCTTTTTCAGGTGGGTGATGCGAGACTTATGAACGGCACTGTATCTGAGTGATCCATCACCAGATTTAAAAAGCCTGAATAAGGTGCCATTGATTAAGCAGCTATTCATAAAATACAACACATCATTACCATCTAGTGCACCAGTAGAGCGTTTATTTAGTTTAGGAGGTCAGATTCTGACCTCTAGACGCAACAGGATGACAGACGAACACTTTGAGCAGCAGCTTTTGCTGAGAGCCAATAGAATTCTTTTTATGTGAAGTTTTAACTTGCTAATGTCATCTGTGTTTTTAGCTTCATCTTATAACTTTAACGGTGTTTGCAGTTTCTGATTGTAACTTTTTAAGTATTGAACTATATTAGCTTGCTAATTTTCTTGCTGGCTAACAACCTAATATTCGTGGCTTAAAAGTTGTGTACTTACATTATTTATGGTTTCTGTATTTGATTACTATCAACTGTTTGCTTAGTTAAGCTACTTGTGCTTTATTACTAATGTTGAACAACAAAACTAACGAAATGAAACTGTACGTACAAGAACTGTTATTCGACAACTGGTACTATATTGTAATTTATTTTTAACTACAAGTAACTGTAACTGTAACTGTAACTAGTTACTCCTCAATTAACTGTAACTGTAAATAGTTACTTTTTTAAAAAGTATCTTGTAACTATATCTAGTTACTTTTTTACTTAGTAACTTGTAACTGTATCTATTTACAAATAAAAAGTAACTTACCCAACACTGTATGTATGGCAGTTAATTGGTTAATCAAAATAGCATAGAAAGCAGTAGCTTCATAGAACTATTGTAAAAAACCTCTATAAAACATCCTCTTTTATTTGTCCTCCTTTTATACATCTTTATTGCCTCTAGGGTCCTTCTCTGGTAATCGTAAGAATGATACTAGGCTGCATTTAGTTGCCATATCTTTCCAGCATTCAAGCTGATGTGGTGGCTAGTAAAGGACTAGAAGAATTCATAAGAAGACTAGGAATTCTATGGCAAATTACAAACAATCTAAGATTTAGGAAAAAGTGATTGTAATCACTGGCACTTGTGTAATCAGTGGCACTGATTGTAATCAGTGCACTTGTGCCGCCTATGGCTCCTGGCAAAAATGCCACCCCAATTTCACTCTTATTACACCTGACAAGCCAAAAAAAGGTCGTCGCCGCTAAATTTGTAAATTTGCCGCCCCTTCTAAATTTTGCCACCCCTTCATCAAAACTCTTCCACAACCCGACAAGCCAAAAAAAGGTCACTTCCAAAATTTGCCGCCCCCCATCATTTGTGCCGCCCATGGCTAGAGCCATAGTAGCCATTGGAACGCTATACCTCTGATTGTAATGTATGGACTTTGTAAAAGTAATGCGAGAGGTGAGATATTGCTGGAATTTGCTCTAGAACCAAGCTGGCTATAATGGGACTGACATTATGGAAACAGAAAGAATGCCACCTTAATGAGTTGAATCATTACTGCTTTCTTGACTTGGACTTGCTTACTTTCTATTCCAATCACTTATTGTCTTATTCTTCTTCAGCCTGTATCACTCCTTATGGAGCATAGTAACTTATTGTACCAATGAAATATGATAAAATAAATAAGGATTTTCTTCTATATAGTTTTGCCTGTTTTATAAATGTTATATCATAATAGGTGGCTGCAATTCGAAAAGGACTTTTACAAGTAATCCCTAAGGTTCTACTTTGGCTTTTCACGCCATTTGAGCTTGAAATGAAAGTTTGTAGCACTCCTGAAATCCTTTTTGAAGACCTCAAGAAGCATGGTAAGTACTTAGAAAAATATTTATAAAGTATGATTTTTATAATTTAAATACAGATCAGTGGCTGCTGAAGCCATTTGCCTTAGAGTACTCATTTTCATTAATTGTCCTGCTTGTAGTTGTGTCTATAACCAACATGACCCTACTTGTCCGGACTACATCGCCTCCCTCCTACAGCGGACCACGATGCTGGAATGACATCAGCTGCTCAGATCTGGCAGTCGAGTCAAATTGCTAGTGCCTCCCCCATCTAAAACGGCTAAGTTTAGGGACAGGTTGGTTACACGGGGCAATCCGGAACTGTGGAACTCACTACCAGACTATGTCACAAACTCTGACTCTCTTGGAATTTTTCTACGTAATCTTAAGACTATTCACCATCGGGTATACGTAGAAACTCATTAAATTTATCATTTGAAGATGCAGTCTTGGTTCCACTTAAATCAGTTCGTAATTTGGGTATATCATTTGATACTGACTTATCGTTCAAGTCACAATTCTCTAAATTGTCACAGTCTTGTTGTGCATTCATGTGTCATTTTAGACGGATTTGTAAGACATTGGATACAAGGTCTTCAATAATCTTAGCAAATGCATTTATTTTGTCTAGAATCGACTATTGTAATTTGCTTTTTTTCGGGCTGCCGAAGTGTTCTCTTCAATGCCTCCAGACTATTCAGAATGCTGTTGCGAGAATTGTAATTCCAACGAAAAAATTTGATCACCTTACCCCTGTCCTTCGTGAGTTGCATTGGCTCCCCATTGAGCAACGTATTAATTTCAAAATTGCTACCCTCACTTTTAAGATACTAAGAAATCAGCATCTCACTTATCTTCGAGATATGCTATTGTATCATCAGCCATATATATCCACGAGGTCTGCAAATAAATGCCTTCTTGAAATTCCCTTGCGTCGCACTAAATCTGGGTGTAGAGCTTTTAGTTATGCATCTCCATATGTTTGGAATTCCCTTCCACTTGATATTCGGATGGCCTCTTCTCTAGATATTTTTAGGCGTCATCTTAAAACATATTTGTTTACTCCTTAAGTCCTGGTGTTGCCCTGACTGATTTTTTTGGTTTTTGACTTGGACCGAATCGATCCTCCTCAGCTACAGTCTGCTCTGCCGATGAGCACTGCGGTTTGTGGTCTGAGGCGTCCCCGATGAACACCTATGTGTTTGAAATGGACGATAAAATTAATTTGAATTGAATTTGAATTTTGAATTGAATTTTATCCATTCTAGATCCAGTCTTTTAGATAAGTATAACTTTGGCAATTATGTTTTTTTTTGGTGCTATGCCTGTGTAAAAATATGAATTTATTATATCAGATAATATTTCTGTTATGAGATCAGCACTTTTAATTATTAATATTTGATTGATTTCATCATAGCGAGAAGAGTTTTTAATTTTAGGCTGATAATATCTTTGATTTCAAGGGAATTAGTGGTAAGCAACTAGAAAGATGCTCGCTTCGCTCGCGCTCGCTTCGCTCGCAGTGCAGGATAATACTAATCCAATACCTATACCTAATACCCAATCATTGAATTCATGCTGAACAACATTTCAATGATCGCCACCTAGCCAAGATCTGCGCCACGTAATAATTAGGCCTATGTACGTTAAAATCACGCAACTGTGGCCATTTGTGACGCTGTACACGTATTTTTTGTGTACGTTAAAATGTACGTTAAAATTGCGCAACTTCCTCAAGCTAGGAACAATTGTTACCAATAGCAACGTCGTCGCACGCCCAGCCCTCTGACGCTGCAATGACTCGACTAAACCGTGTAACCGTGTTAAGCTACGATTCTACGAACAATTGTTACCAATAGCAACGTCGTCTTCGAACATCGCCCACCAACGCATCGCGACGTAAGGACTAAACGGTCTAAACCGTCTACCAATAGTCAACCAATCAGAACGCTTGAAGGTAACAGACAGAGAGACATACAGATAAGGATCTTAATATGATAGATTGAAAATTATGAGGAATTTTATCTTTTAAGAAGTAATCCATATTAGAATCTACATCCGTTGGTGGGTTAACATTGTTTGCAATGTTGATACCGACATTTGCAAAGTAGTTGTTTAAGTAATTTGCTGTAAGTTTAGGATTCATTTCTTTTTTGGATTCATCTGTTAATTTTATATCCATATTTTTGGTTGTATTTTTATTTAATATGAGGTCAATCAACTCAGCTTGGCTGAATGGTTGGTGCATTCCAGCATCAACTTCTGGGGCCACAGAACAGAGGAGAGATTTGGGTACTGGATGGAATATTTTGTATTTGTGGACTTTCCTGCAATATTTACCAGGCAGAAGTAGCAGTCATCAACATGGTTTCAAGGCTCTCGCCACACCATTGGAACTCCAAAGCTAAGACTTTTTCTCGGACCTTCAGTCCATTGTCCGAGGTTTTCAACACATGTCCTGCACACTTTATGTGGTGCCTAAGGTTTTTCATGGTCACCCAATTTACCATAACTTCGAAACATACATGATAAGCTTTATGCACAAATTCAGACACATCGCTCCTTTGTTTGGGTGTTGCAAAACGACCACAAATGTAGCATCAGGATCATTCCTTCACCCTCCACAAAATGTTTCAGTGCTGGATGACATATTTCACAGAAAACTATTTAACAGGGTTAAATTTGCTGCGACTTGTAAGCCTCATGAACAACTGAATGCTGCCGTCAGTTTCATGCTGCTTGCGGTATGTAGGTCTATAGCCATTAAATGCTGATGTCTGCAGTTAAAAACTGCCTATTAAGCTGATGTCCTATTATATAGTTATACACATTGCATATTCAACAAAGCTAAATAATTATAATACCGGTGACCGGAAGATTCGGGACGGAAAATTCGGTACCGGAAAATTCAGTACCGGTCATGGAAGGTTCAGTATCGAATTTTCAGGACGGCAAAATCGGGACAGAAATGTCGGTAATGGCCCACATGGGGGGCCTGCTGGAGTTAGGGTTAGGTTAGGGTTAGGGTTAGGTGGTGAGGCGTCATCTGATCTGTTTGTCAAACATGTACCGATTTATCTGGTACCGAATAATCCGGATTATCTGATACCGAATCTTCCACGAGTAAAATTTTGGTGCCAAATTCTCCGGTACCGAATGTTCCGGGAACCAATACATAATGCTATGTTACTACTGTAACAGTTTATCAAAAACACAGAAAAACTGGACGTGACTGGAGGAAGCAGGTGTGATTTTTGATTCAGCCCACCAAAATGCATAAAGATCTCATGTTATCTTCAAGTCAGCAAAATTGATGTAGACCAGTGTTGTCTGTGAAGAAGTGAGGAAAAGTACTCAAGACATGTTGGATCATGAAGCATGCGAAACGACAGCATGCTCCGCTTTTATGTAATCCTCTCAGGAACTTTCAGCCAGTGTAATTCGTTTTTCAGTAGCTGAGTGACATGCTCCCTCCATCTGAGTCTGTATACCAGCCTAACCAACGCATTTATCACCCTCTGCAAACGTCCAAGCTGTGTCTCAGGGAGACCAAGGACACTGTTGAATAGCCAATTCTCTGCAACACCATTGCCTGAACAAGCATTGTCGTCATACTTATCGAGAGATATGTCTGTATCTCCATGATTCATAGCAGTTGGTAGTAACACGACGCGGTCAGCTAGCTAATATGTCCAAGGAATGAGTGTCTCGTCGGGGCAAACTCCAAGGAGGCAAAGCTCGGCCGCCGGGTGGACCACAGTACCAGCCACTCGAATCAGTTATGAATTATAATTATTAATAGAAATATATGCATTACATATATTTCTCTTAATATCAATTTCATTATAAAAACATGCAGCCATGACTTTTGATTAATGCTTAGTTTATTTTTGATTACTTTTGTCAGTGATCATCAATGATTTGAGTTTTAAAGAGTCTCAAACTGTAAAATACCTTTGGAATGTTTTGGAGGATTTCTCCAGCACTGACAGAAGTCACTTTTTACGTTTTGCCACTGGAAGACGTCGTTTGCCAACTGATGTTTATGTATCAGAAAGGTAGCTTTATTAATTGTTACTTTGAATAAGTAAATTGCAAGTATTAATTATTGAACAAAGGCATTATGTGTGTGTAGGCCTAATACTTGTGCTGGATCATGAAAGTATATTTATGGTCCATTTTAATTTTTGCTGATTTGTTCTAGCAAAGTCAGCCTCAGCCTATAAATTTTTCATTGTAAAGTGTAAAGATATTTTTGGTGTCAGACTTTCCTTACAAATATGTGACTTCCGTTTACCAGTGTGTGTTTGCGTGTTAGATTTTGTCACCATTCTCACCAGTTTTCGATGTTCTGCATTTGGATTTTGTACCAAATGAGAGGTCTGAGTTCTTGCTCATCAGTTTTCGTGGAGCTTACTCTGCCCTCTGTATTTTCCCAATTATTCTGGACATTTTCGGTCAGTCGTTATCGTCAAGTCTGCCATCTTGTGCACCACTTTGGCTTGCATCACCAGTGTGTGTTTGCTTGTCTGGAATATAGCCCTTCTTGGCAATTTTATGATTTAATTGACTATTACTCCAGTCTTCACCGGAATTTTCCATCTCCGTCAGATCTGATAAGTTCAGCGATGGGAACCTATTCAGAGACAGATTTTTCTCACAGAAGACCACCTCATGGGAATTCAACACCAGAATTTTCCACTTTACGATTTTCATCTACCATCAAGTGGACTATCAACATCTTCACTGGCGTCTCTGTGTTGTTGGTTGACGTCCTGTGGAAAGCCGGTCTCTTAGGAATTTACCGGCGTATTTCATCACAGCAGTGAACTCTTTTTTATCATCCGAGTGGATTTTAAAGATCATTTTCCGATTTGCAGCAGCGTCAGCGCTGTCAACAGTGCTTCTGACATTGGCTTTGCCATGTCAACAGCGCTAACTGCAGGCAGTAGCGTTTCTGAGTGACTTTTAATTAAGACTAAAGAGGCACTATAAAGAAATTTATTACGTTACATTACATTACAACTTATTAAAAAATACAGGATATACTAAAGAGAGCTGTGATTACTGAAGAAACATGAATGCAAAATAGTGTGACATTCTGATTGGTAACCAGTAAAGTTCTTTCAACCTTTCAGCACAGGCATATTTAGACATTAATGTAAGTTCTAGCCAGATAGTACTTTGAGGAGGACCCTGCTAGTAGTGAGTTGCAGTAATGAAGATAACTGGATAACAGAGCATTATGGAATAAGTATATTAGAAGGAACTAGGTGTCTCATTCTGTGGAGGTCATGAATATGGTAATGCACAGAATGGCTTATAGCATTTATACTTGGCTTAATGATAGACTAGAGTCAAAGAGTGCAGCACGTATGTTGCGCAGGCTCAACCACTCTGCCGACCTGTGTAGTACGTGGAGTTCCCCAAGGCTCTGTACTAGGGCCTATTCTCTTCGCGCTCTACATCGCCAACTTGATTAGCATTGTCCAACGGTTTGGGCTCCAAGCACACCTCTACGCCGACGACACGCAAGTATATGGAAGCAGCCCTCCTGCAGCAGTTCATCTGCTCCAGCAGTGTGTCACTAGGTGCCTGGTCGAGGTGAAAAGATGGCTGAAGTCACATCAGCTGCAACTCAATGCTGCCAAGACCAAAGTATTATGGATCGCCTCTGAGCATCAGAAACACTTGACACCGACGACCTGTATCAGTATCGATGGACTTGAGGTGCAACCAGTGTTGTCCGTCCGGAATCTCGGGATCCACATCAATAGCACATTATCACTGAGGACCCATGTCTCGAAGACAATTGCCAGCTGCTTCAACGCACTCCAGCTGATCAGAAGTGTACGAAGATCAGTGTCAGTCACCACTCTCAAGTCACTGGTTTCATCGTTCGTACTGACCAAACTAGACTATGGGAACGTGACACTCGCCAGATCACCGCAATACCTACCTGCTGGACCATCTCCAGGTCGTATTGAACGCAGCGGCGCGGTTGGTCTTCCAGGTCCCTTCTTGTGAACACATAACACCGCTTCTATGAGACTTACACTGGCTCTCAATACCAGAGTGGATTCAGTTTAAGTTGGCAACGTTGGCTTACTGCTGCCTGAATGGTATAAGCCCAGAGTACCTAGCGACAGAATTAGCATGGGTCGCAGATCAGGCAGGTCAGCGTTGCCTGAAGTCTGCTGGAACCGCCTCTCTGGTCATTCCGTCAACGAGCCTTCGTATTGTAGGCGATCGTGCCTTTCCCATGACTGCTGCAAAGGGCATGGAACTGCCTGCCTTCTTCAGTTCAACTCTTCCCAAAGCCAGACACCTTAAAGAAGAGACTCAAAACTTGGCTATTTCGCACGAGCTATTGTAATTTATAATTTATAATGTGTTCACGCAGTCTCCAGATTAGTTGCCACATTAATCTCTACGTTGAATAATAATAAAGACAATACCAAGGTTGCTCACAGACTCAGACCTTTGAATATCAAATTTGCTAGAAGAAAATTAAGACATACTAGCTGTAGGATTTAAGTTTTATCTGGATTTAGAAGTAATGAGTAGTTTGCTGTCAGACATTCAAATTGTACTGGCTCAAGCACATCAGACATTGATTGGAGGCAATTTAGAGCTGAAGGTTGATTAACTCTTTTGCGGCTATTGAGGTCGTTTTTGACCGCACAACAAAAATGCAGCCATTTCTAAATATAGACCACTATATTTAGGTTCTAGGGTTACCCTACCCGTACCCGCGGGTACGGGTAGGGTACATTTTTTCAGGTACGGGTCGGATTTGGGTATAGCACTACAGGTACGGGTATAGCGCAGACAGGTACTGGTATACCCATTTTTACCCGAAAAAAAATATTTTTTTCCATTTCTCACTACTATAGCAAATTGGCAATGCTGTAATAGAAAAATATTATTGAGTAAAGTGTATTAGTGTAACTTGTATATCGCGTTCAGTTTGTCAGACAGTTATATGCCACTGCATGCATTTTGCTTACTGACAGCATAAAGGAAATACAGATGACGTCATCTGACATCATCAGTAAAGTAGTGTATAATAATAAATCTATAATTTTAATGGCATCCTCTGACTCCTCCAACGAGAGAGTTCCTTTGGTAAATCGTTTTGTTGTTTAACTTCAGCTCTAATGCCTGCTCATAGCTAAACTATATCTACTAAATATTTTAGCCTCTTCCAGGGGTTCGCCGTTGAAAACGGTGGCGGAGAATCATAGCTTAAAAGGGAACGCCGTCTTAAAACGGTGCGCTAGATAAGCATGTGTGTACCGCGGACATACGATTTTTACATTTATCCAACGCGCCAATTGATTTAGTTACCATCCATTCGATAGATGGCAGCACCATTTTCGATATTATTGACTATATGTGCAAGAGATATTGACTGTAGACTGACCAAGGCTGGTAAATGTATAGGAAAAATCTTCAGCCGGAGGCAAGAAAAATCATAACTACGCCAAATATGGTCCGATCTTCAAAATTTTTGCACTATTCTGTTCCAATTACACTCCTCTAAAACTCTCTCCCTCACAGTTGGGGGTCACCGCTGAAAATTTTTGTTATTGAGCTTTGAAAATTTTTTGTCGGAGATGGTCTGATTTTAGGGTGTAGAGTGGACCCTACTCCCCATTTTTTTTTTTGCACAGATGGTTCGAAATACCAATAAAAATGCTCGACAATGGTGCAAACTGCATCTTTCTGGCTTCTATATACCCTGAAATATACTGAGTTGTTCGGTTTTTCAGATTGAAAATCCGTTCGCGTAATTGTCATTTCAGCGAGCAATCGGTACTTGGGTATGAAACTTCATAACTACCCCAAATATGGTCCGATCTTCAAAATTTTTGCACTATTCTGTTCAAATTGCACTCCTCTAAAACTCTATCGCTCACATTTGGGGGGTTACCGCTGAAGACGTTTTGATATTGACCTTTTATCAAAATTTGGACAAAATGTTGGGGAGGGGTCCGATTTTAGGGTGTAGAGTGGTCCGTACCCCCAATTTTTTTTGCCACGGATGAATGGAAAGAGCAATAAAAATGCTCAACAACGGTGCAAACCGCATCTTTCTAGCTTCTATATAGCCTGAAATTTAGTAAGTATATAACGTATATGTTCACGTTTTCATACGAACGCCTTTTCCAAAAATTAATTACCCCGTGGGGTGATGACTTAAAAAATTTAATTCCCCCTTTAAAAGGTTAAACAGGCCCATCGAGTCTTCTAGAAGTTCTAATCCATGTCCGACATTCATGTAGGCTTAGACTAGCTGACTAGTTGTATTACACAATGTTACCAACCAGTAGTCCAGAACCCCAGAGAGAACCCGCACATACTATTTACCAAGTGGATTACCTTGATTCCTAAGTCCTAGATCTGCCCTAGTCTAAACATGCGTGCTATTTACAATGAATTAGTTATCCCAATTTCGTCCAGCGCAGCTCGGATATCTCATCATGGATTCATGATGGGTGAATGAAAATACAGTATCCTATACCGCCTCCCCGGTGCCCAATCAATATAGTACTATGCAAATCGATATTATATAGGTGATTGGGTGGTATATACTTTCAGCCGTAATTGATGGTAGCCAGTAGCTCCTAGTCGAGCTGCCCTGGATGACAAAGGGAAGGGTGTAACTGCAATTACTGTAGTATAATTGATGCAGTACAGGGTGGGACGAAGAAGTAAGATGCAGCCTAAATCTTTCACGTGCTGAATGCAGTATTTAAAATGTAGCAGGATTGAATATCAGTGTGATATGTTCCAAATTCCAACCAATGTCGGGTATGGGTATAGGTAGGGTACACAGCTTTCGGGTACCGGTCGGGTACGGGTATAGCGCTAGCGGGTACGGGTAGGGTAGGGTAAAAAAGTTTTTGCCCAGGTACGGGTTGGGTAGGCATTTTGCTGTACCCTCACATCTCTAATGCCTATGTCGTATTTATTCACATATTTATAACCGGTTTATATATAACATTATTGCCCCGCATAGAAATTTGTAAATTAATATAAAAACACTGCTATTTACTTTTACTTTGTGAACTTTAAAAATCGTAGTTGGGTTTGGAATAAATTTGGGTTTGGAATAAATGTTAACAATTACACTATAAATCACGCAAAGTTTTCCTCTCGACTATTAAATAATTCATTCAACGTTGTGATACAAGTCAAAATCTTTGAAAAGTATCCTTTCCCATAAACAAACGGTTCAGATATCTTTACACACACCATTGGTCCACTGTAACTGTTGTCTGATCAGTGGTCTGGTGTTCGACAGAGATCAGATGGTGGTCTGGTGTTCGACAGAGAATATTCTAGAATTTCAGGCGATTGCGCAGTATGTGTGTGTGTATGTGTGTAACATCACATCTGTACTTTGCATTTTGGCTGATGGTGAATAAAGAGACGGTAAAACAGTGAAAGAGTGAAAAACGGTAAAAGAAACGGTGAAAAACAATGATGTCAGTGCTGCTTTAGACATGGTTGACTACAATATTTGTGACACCTACTTCTACTAGATGTACACGCATGACCGAGTTTTTAATCATTTAATAAAATAGAATTGAAAATTAAAACATAAAAATCGCCCTGAAAGTCCATCTCGGGCTATAACCTTCACAAGAACTCTCAACCTAAAACTAAACCGGAAATAGCTATATCTAGAACTGAAGATCACGAATTTTGTCCCTTCCATCTGCCTTTTTATAGCCCCTGATTAAATTAGCCCTGACATTTCCTTTATCATCCCTTTTTAAGTTTATACACGTATAAACTTAACATTTGCATTGATCTTCAATTCTTCACAAATACAACATGTATACCCTTATATAATCATTATCATCAACAGTAAACAGTAAAGTCTTTGCTTTCACTTACAATACACAAATAATACACCAAATACTCCTACAATTATCAACAAACCTCTTTATGGGTATCCTTCATAAAGTATAACACATCCATAAACTAATACATATGAATAGTAATCTACAAGAACATCATCACTTAACTATTTACAATCCTCGACAGTCTTACTCACTGTCATTCTAGACAAAATGTCTGCAACTACATTTAAAGAATACGGTCAGTGAATACATTAATATATATTCCTGTAACTCAAACTTTAAATTTGTTCAAAGTTCAAATAATCTAGCTGTCCATTTTCTTTATAAACAAGGTTCTTTGAATTTAATTTCACCTCAAATATTTACAACACCAAACTCCAAATAAGGTTATAATAATTAATACTAGTGCTTAACAACATTGTGCATAATACAATTTCACATAATCCAATACTCCATACTAACATAATCCAACTTACTGATCTGACAACGAACCTTCAACCTCCAACAACTTCGTTACAAATTAGTTCAAAATCTATTAAAACACACACTTACAAACCATAGTCTTCAATTTCTAAAACACACTTTCAAGTTCTGATGTCCATACTACTACATTTTACAGTCTCACTTCTTATCGAAATTCTCCACCACAAATCATCAGGTTAAATTCAATTCAACATTTCAGTCCATAATCATTTTAATATCCACAACATCACAAATCATCATTCCAATTTCAGTTCAAAGTAACATTTCTATTTTCCACGATCAAAAACATGCCTCTTGAATGTTCTATCCCATAACACCACATCATTACTTATATACAAAAATCTTTCCATATATATATGGAAAATAAATCAATCAGTGTATATCCGTGTGGATGGAAAAGACTCTGAACCAGGAACTCTGGGAAGGGGAGTGAGACAGGGATGCCCTCTCTCACCGTTGCTGTTCAACATCTACACAGAAGAACTCATAAGAGAAGCATTTGAGAACATAGACGATGGAGTAGTGGTGGGTGGAAAAAGAATAAGGGACATAAGATTTGCTGATGACCAGGCAATTATGGCAAACACCAACCATGGATTGCAGAGGTTGATGCACTCTCTTAATGCAACATCAAAGGATTACAGAATGAAAATCAATTTAAAGAAGACGAAGGCAATGAAAATCAGCAGACATGGTGGAGAAATGAAAATAATCATT
This sequence comes from Metaphire vulgaris, assembly GCA_018105865.1. Classification (NCBI taxonomy): domain Eukaryota; kingdom Metazoa; phylum Annelida; class Clitellata; order Crassiclitellata; family Megascolecidae; genus Metaphire; species Metaphire vulgaris. The sequence continues at coordinate 3,933,158 of CM030836.1, read as the reverse complement.
GATGGAGTGGAAATAGAACAGGTAGAAGAATTCTGCTATCTTGGAAGCCTGCTTGATGAAAACGCAAAGTGTCATAAAGAAATAAGGAGAAGAATTGCCATGGGGAAAGAAGCCTTTACGAACAGAAGAGAACTACTGAGAAGGAATTTTAACCAAATCTGAAAAACGATTGGTCAAAACACTGATCTGGCCAGTGACACTCTATGGATCAGAAACTTGGACGCTCAGAAAGGAAGACATAAAGAGATTAGAGGCATTCGAAATGTGGATCTGGCGAAGAATGGAAAAAATTAGCTGGACGGAAAAAATAACAAACGAAGAAGTCTTGGAGAGGGTAGAAGAGAAGAGAAGCCTAATTAACACTATTTCTACAAGACAAAAGAAGTGGATAGGTCATGTTCTGAGAGAAGCATCAAACCTACTAAGAGAAGTACTAGAAGGAAAGATGAATGGGAAAGCACAGAAAGGGCGACCAAGAACATCGATGCTGGAGTGGATGTTCGACACTACGGAAAAAAACAAGTATTCAGCCCTGAAGACAAAAGCTCAAGATAGAGAGGAGTGGCGACGCTGGAGTATGGAACCTTTCTTTGGACAGAGCACCTGAAGAAGAATATGGAAAATTATGAGTGTAAAATGTGACATTGTAATGCGCTTGTTAATATTGATTGATTAGGCGCAATATAAATAGCTCATTACATTTACATTTAAAAGTGCACATTATACTCAAGATTTTATGGTAAATTAATTAAACACATGGCGGTGCTATTCTTACCTTGTTTGGATCAACTTATACTTATAAACAGCTGAGTTCTGCATGTATTCATCTCATATTAACAAAGTATGAGTCAAAATTTGATGAATTATTATCAGTATGTATGTATATGACAAAAAAATCCCATTACTTGTGCAAAACCAATCTTTTACCTCTTAACTCCTTTACCAAGTATTTAACTCTAACTCAATGTAAAATGGACAGATATACCGTATTTTCACGCCAAATCGCCGCTTACGTTTATAGGCCGCTCCACGTTTACAGGCCGCAGAAATTAATTAAAGCATGTAAATATTTTCATAGATAAGCCGCACAGGCGCACACGAATACAGGCTGCGTGCCCTGATGTTGCAGTATCATTATATATATAATATATATATATAATATATATATATACACGTGCAGTTATTCCCAACAAAGAAAGAAAGAGATGGGAAGGGAGAGAGAGACGGAGGGAGGGAGGGAGAGGGAGAAAGAGAGACGGAGAGAGAGAAAGAGATGGAGAGAGAGAAGTAGAAAGAGAGATGGAGGGAGGGAGCGAGAGATGGATGGAGAGTTATTAAACATAAGATGGAGAGTTATTAAACATAAATAAATCTTCTATCTTATCAGCATTCATAAAACAAAAGAAGAGATTTAATTTAGATCAAGTATTTTATAGCCAAGGGCATGAGAGATACGTTAAATGAATGATTCGAATTATTTACTGTCTAATCTTGCTTAATAGCGGGATTAATTAACCCTTTACAGGGGTTCGCCGTTTATAAACGGTGGCGGAAAAGCATATCCAAACGGCGTTCGCCCTTTATAAACGGTGCGCTAGATAAGGAAGTGTGTACCCGGGACATAACATTTTTACATCAATCCAACGTGGGAATCGATTTAGTAACCATCCATTCGATAGATGGCAGCACCATTTTCGATAATGCTGACTATATATGCAAGAGATATTGACTGTAGACTGACCAAGGCTGGAAAATGTATATGAAAAATCTTCAGCCGGAGGCAAGAAAAATCATAACTACACCAAATATGGTCCAATCTTCAAAATTTTTGCACTATTCTGTTCCAGTTACACCTCCCTACAACTTTCCCACTCACAGTTAAGGGGTCACCACTGAAAATTTTTTTTATTGAGCTTTGAAAATTTTTTGTGGAGATAGTCCGATTTTGGGGTGTAGAGTGGACCCTACCCCCATTTTTTTTTGCACGGATGGTTCGAAAGGCCAATAAAAATGCTCAACATTGGTGCAAACCGCATCTTTCTAGCTTCTATATAGCCTGAAATATACTGAGTTGTTCGGTTTTTCACATTGAAAATCCGTTCGCGTAATTGTCATTTCAGCGAGCAATCGGTACTTGGGTATGAAACTTCATAACTACCCCAAATATGGTCCGATCTTCAAAATTTTGCACTATTCTGTTCAAATTGCACTCCTCTAAAACTCTATCGCTCACATTTGGAGGGTTACCGCTGAAGACGTTTTGATATTGACCTTTTATCAAAATTTGAACAAAATGTTGGGGAGGGGTCCGATTTTGGGGTGCAGAGTGGTCCCTACCCCAATTTTTTTTCTTTTGGCATGGATGAATAGAAAGAGCAATAAAAATGCTCAACAACGGTGCAAACCGCATCTTTCTAGCTTCCATATAGCCTGAAATATAGTAAGTTTATAACGTATATGTTCACGTTATCATATGAACGCCTTTTCCCAAAATTAATTACACTGTGGGCTAATGACTTTAAAAATTAATTCCTCCTTTAACCCTTTAAAGGGGGAATTAAATTTTTAAAGTCATCCCTCGACGGGGGAATTAATTTTTGGAAAAGGCGTTCATATGAAAACGTGAACTTATACGTTATAAACTGACTATATTTCAGGCTATATAGAAGCTTGAAAGATGCAGTTTGCACCGTTGTTGAGCATTTTTATTGCTCTTTCCATTCATCCATGCCAAAAGAAAAAAATTGGGGGTACAGACCACTCTACAGGGTGTAAAAGTGAAAAGGGCACCCCTTTATGATATTTAATATCTCGGCTGCGTGTAGAGCGATTTCAATGAATTTTATAGGCCATATACCTGGGAATGTTTCTGATGTGATTGCAAAATTTCATGCTGATAACTTTAGAGTTTGCTAAAATATGGCCAAAAAACTAAAGAGACCCAAATTTTGAAATCGACAAACAGAAGATAACGTCATAGTAATTTGTATCGTTTTTAAGTCTAAAATTGCGTCGTTGTCATTGCGCCAGACAAGGTCAAGGGTTACTTACGGCCAACAGATAAACACAGCAGCATTATGATTGGCTACAGGGCTGTCTTGATTTGCTTGGAGAAGATTTCATATTCCAGCAAGACGGAACATGCACCTGCACACTCTGCTCTCAGGACCCAGAATTTTCTGGAGCAAAATTGTCCAGATTTCATCAAGAAAGATGACTGGCCACCCAACTCTCCACTTGACTTCCACGTCTGGGGAATCATGCTCGACAGATATCAAAAGTATCAGCCAAAGCCACAAAACATCATGGAGTTGAAGACGGTGCTGAAGAATATTTGGGAGAGTTTGCCTGAGAACCAGATCAAGAAGTCGATACTGTCAGTGAAGAAGCGCTTGTCGGCATGTGTGAAGGCTGAGGGAGGCATTTTGAGCACCTGCTCCCGTAGCAAATCATCTAAAATCCCTTTTAAAACGGCCCTTTTCAGGGCCAAATAAATTAAAAGATTAATTTTTTAATCACTTTATTTTGACATTATATTCCGTTGTCAATTTCAAAATGTGGGTTTCTCTAGTGTTTTGGACATATTTCAGCAAGCACTAAAGATATCAGCATGAAATTTGGCAATTGCATCAAAAACATTCCTAGGTATATGGCCTATAAATTTCATTGAAATTGCTATACACGCAGCCGAGATATTAAATTTCATAAAGGGGTGCCCTTTTCACTTTTACACCCTGTACACCCTAAAATCGGACCCCTCCCCAACATTTTGTTCAAATTTTGATCAAAGGTCAATAGCAAAACGTCTTCAGCGGTAAACCCCCAAATGTGAGTAAGAGAATTCTAGAGGAGTGTAATTGGAACAGAATGGTGCAAAAATTTTGAAGATCGGACCATATTTGGGGTAGTTATGAAGTTTCATACCCAAGTGCCAATTGCTGGCTGAAATGACAATTACGCGAACGGATTTTCAATGTGAAAAATCGAACAACTCAGTATATTTCAGGCTATATAGAAGCTAGAAAGATGCATTTTGCACCATTGTTGAGCATTTTTATTGGTCTTTCGAACCATCCGTGCAAAAAAATTTGGGGGGGGGGGGGGTAGGGTCCACTCTACACCCCAAAATCGGACCATCTCCACAAAAAATTTTCAAAGCTCAATAAAAAAAATTTTTCAGCGGTGACCCCTTAACTGTGAGCGGGAAAGTTGTAGGGAGGTGTAATTGGAACAGAATAGTGCAAAAATTTTGAAGATCGGACCATATTTGGCGTAGTTATGATTTTTCTAGCCGCCGGCTGAAGATTTTTCCTATACATTTTCCAGCCTTGGTTGTTACACAGCCAATATCTCTTGCATATATAGTCAGCATTATCGAAAACGGTGCTGCCGCTTATCGAATGGATGTGAACTAAATCGGTTCCCGCGTTGGATTTTTGAAAAAATCGCAAGTCCGCGGTACACACATGCTTATATAGCGCACCGTTTATAAACGGCGAACGCCGTTTGGCTATGATTTTCCGCCGCCGTTTTAAGACGGTGAACCCGTGGAAGCGATTAAGAGGTTAAACGGTCCAAGAGGCCGGTTCACAACTCTCCCTCAATGTCTCTCTCTCTCTCTCTCTGCCATCTCTATCTGCCCTCTCTCTCTCGCTCTCTCTCTCTATCTCCTCTCTTTCTCTCTGCCGTCTTGAGCACTGCCAATTATTTAATAAGCATGGGAAAATACTCCTGACTCTTTGTTTGACTGTGCAGTAATTGTTTTTGAATCTAATGTTTGTGTGAATAAACCAGTCTTCAATCTGAGCGCTTTTTAATTGTTATGTAGGCTATTTATAAATGTATGCTTACACATTCAGTCGAGACTCCTCCCCTTCCCGTACGAAAATCTCCAAAATCCCAAACCCACCTCAGTGCGTACATACTATAGGGATGGACCCTTTCCATGATATACTCATGGATAAATCAATAAATTTATAGCTTAAAATTCACTTTGAAACACCAAGTCAATGCAATTCTCAAAGAATTTTTTTTTAAAGAAACTCATTACCTAATGCAATACAACGTTAAGGCATGCTGTGTCTGTTTTAAGACGTGTCCATCAGAACACGATGGGCCTTCCTTAACTGGACACCATCATCCAGCAGCGGTTTAATTTGTCTATCAAATAATGATATGCCAGCAAGACTATTGCTAACTACTAATTAGTGCTTTTCCCACGAAAAATTACGAAGAACATGGCTTCTGCTGAGACCATGCACAGATTGTTTATCGTTTATTGAAAGTCCCGCTTTGACCCAGTTTCTCGGGGGTCTTGCAGCTCCAATCAACAGTCTGTTCTAGTCAACAATCGGCTGGCTGGTGGTCCAGATGAATCATTACGCCCCACACTATCTTCGCAATGCATTATGGGTAATAACACTGCTGACAGTCTGATTTCTGATGCATTACAGAGCATAGCATTGTTGACAATCTCATTATGGTTGGAAACAGCATTGAAGACACTTGGTCGTCACATCTTGAATCGTGGCCATTACATCAACGTGACCGGTAGAACTCTAGACTAAACACACACCCGAGAATGCTACTACGCTGTTTTTAGGTATAATTATGCAATTCAAGAAATCTGTAGGCCCTAAAATTTCCTTGTCGAGTTATACAAATGTCATGGCAAATAACTTAATATTTGACCAAAAACGGAGTCGACCTATCTGTGAGGTCGACCTGTCCGCGAGTATATAGGGCAGTCTAGAAGTAGGTCAACAACTCAGGGTCACCCCAGGCTAGCCGCCTCATGGCACTCTCTCACTCTCTTCTCCGTCCCCCTCTCTCGCTCTCTCCCTGTCCTTCCCCCTCTCTCGCTCTAACCCTCCCTGTCTCTTCTTTGCTCTCTTTCTCTCTCTCTCCCTCTCTCTCTCTCTCTCTCTCTCTCTCTCTCTCTCTCTCTCTCTCTCTCTCTCTCTCTCTCTCTCGTTTACCAAATTCTCAGAGACCCAGAGAGTCGGCTCAGGATGACTCATTGACTCCTAAGTCTGATAACAACCTTTAGACGGATTTTGGGCTACTTTCTCGATCAACGGTTGCGTGTTTTATAAAAAGTATATGGCAACGCCGCGAAGCACGGGTAAAATGCTAGTATTAAAGTAAAATAAACTTCTTCTTTTGACTATTTTTAATTAAAATTATTTTTACGAGCCTCGCGACGCATTGAGTTAGTAGTTAGGGCGTTGATGAATTTATAATTACCAGTAGAATTATTTTATGTTAGGGCCTCCTGCTATTTGTAAAAATGTTTTTGTATAAGCCACTTACTATTATAGGCCGCCTCAAAGGGCCTCTTCCTGTAAAATCACCTAAAAACCACGGCAATTTGGCGTGAAAATACGGTATTCGGGGTTCCCGGTAAAGGGTTAATAAAAAGTTGTGTATCACTAAAACCTCTCTTGTTTTTTTCTTTTAAAAACACATATAAGTTGTTTTGCTAAACCTAAACCTTTGTATTCAGGTTGTGTTGGCACTTTGCAATAAATAAATGTGTTTGGGTTTAATTTTGGGCACGTGGTCCCTAGAAGGTTTGCCGCCACTGCCTTGGGGATTCCTGCAGTAGTTGATCCTGTTAGATCAGTGTCCTTCTCTAGCTTGTTACCGACCCGTCATCTTCCCATCCTTCAAAGTGGTAGTAAGTCATCACTCCTACTAAGCGTTTTACTGTTGTTTTCATTGTCCTCAAGTATTGTCATGTTAAACCAATGATCAGTTCTACATTTGATACAAAAGAATGTTCAACTCATTGCACTCTTATCCCGCTACAAAGAGTAGACCCATTAATCCCTCTCAAAACTGCCCAAATGTCTCCTTAGTGAAAGAATGGCAGTTCATTAAAATTGCTATTGCTATTAGATGGATTGCAATAATACTTGCCTGAAACAAGAATATTAAATGAAAATGAGGTGATCTGACTATGTGCAATTAGTGCTTGTGAATGTTTGTGTTTGCTGGTTTTGCACTCATTACTTTCATCCTGCAATATAACATTAGTGCATTACATCAGTGACTGCATTGTAACGTTTTTGTTTGTAAGACATACTTCTATAACATTATAATAATGTTTGCATTGTAGCAATGCAAAGTATATTGACATTGGCTATACTAGTAAAAGTGCTTGTGTTTGTGGTGTAACTATGCCCTGGCAATTATGGGTGATGCCTGGGTTACTTTGCTTCCTGCCTGGCTTGCTTTCGATTCTAGATATGTGTGAAAAGATAAAAAATATGGTGCTTTCATAATGCTGGTGAACTTACTTTAAATAAGAATGACACTTCTCATTTCAGCAGCATCTTTGGAGCAATCATAGTAACATAACTGGAGCTAAAGTCAAGAGCACTTTACAAAGGAGTCACTTATAAGAAATGTTAAATAAGTGTGTCTTTAGGAGCTTCTCAAAACAGCCAACGGAATTTGCATTAATCACATCGCTCGTCAGAGAGTTCCACAGGGCTGGATTTCCCAGCGTGACTGATCTGTCACCGAACACGGCAGTCTTTGAAGGCGGAGGGACGATCAACAATGTCCGACTACTGGATCGAAGTTCCGCCCGTCTCATTCGTCGTTGCCCTGCATACGAGTGTTCATATGTAATCAGGACAGGTGGTGTCGTTCAGGGCCCGATATGTAATCAGGCCTCGCCAGGTACGCGTTCTCAACCCCAAGGCAGTGAAGCTTGTCTCTAAGCAACGGTGTCATGTGATCGTTCCAGCGGTCTCCAAAGATCAAGCGAGAGGATGCATTGAGCACCGACTGGAGGCGGCTTAGCTGGCTCTTGGGAAGGCCAAGGAGGACTCCATTGCATTGGCCGACCCTGGATAGAACAAGCGCCCAAATCAGTTGTATCGCAGCACCTATTGGTATATATCGCCTGATACCAGAAGTTAAGGTGAAAACGTGAATTTTTTCCTCCACAATGTCGATCCTGTGTCTTTTTAACTACTGCTGACATTTGCAGTCCTGCCCACTCTTCCGCGTCATCCGCCCATCATCTTTTGGTCGCCCTCTTTGTCTTTTTCCTGGCATCATTCCTTGTTGGAGTGTACTTTTTTTTGCTGTTCCACTGTACATCCTCAAAATATTGCAGCTCCCTTCTTTTGCACATGTTGACGAACTGCCTTTCTGTATCGGACCCATAACCTTTTCATTGGTTTTCCTGTCTCCAACTTATGCATTCCATTGTACATAATGAGTACATTTCAAAGGCCTCTATTCTTTCTTGGATTTTTTCTTGAAAGTCCAGCTTTCACATCAATATGATGCTGTACTCCATGCAACACTTTCTCTTCTTTGTTCTAATGCTGATATTATTATCTTTCCATTTTTTTACTTTTCTGATGGCAACCCTTCCTTTTGTCAGTTTGGCATTTATTTTCTCTTCTAGGGAACAGTATTCTGATATGATGGCACCAAGATCTGTAAACTTTTCCACTTGTTCCAGTAACTTCTGATCCACCCTGATGGAAATTTTGTCTCCATTTATTGTCATTACTTTTGATTTGTTTACATTTATTTGAAGCCCATAATTCACACTCACTTGTTCCATTCTGCTTATTAGCTCTTGAAGTTCCTGTGTGCTCGATGCCAGCAAAATCACATCCACATACCTTAGATTATTGATGGTTACTGGTTAGTCCTCCTATTCTGCATCCCCCTTTGAACCTATCCAATGCCACACGCATTATCATCTCTGCTATTATATTGAACAGGTGTGGGGATATTGTACAGCCTTATCTCACACCCTTTTTGATTTTGAACCATTCCATGACTGTTCCCGGATTTTCTTATGGCACCATTTTGGTTCTTGTATAAATGTTTTAGCAATTCAACCAGATGTGTTGGAAAGCCCATCCCTAGTATTATATACCACAATTTTTCATGAAGTACGGAGTCAGACACTTTTGTGTCCGCTATAAAGGAAGTGTACAGTGGCTCTTGAAATTCTTTTGTTTTTCCATTATTATTCTTAAGTTTGTCATGTGATCCCTTTTGCCATGTCCTCTTCTGAAGCCCACTTGTTTAATTGCAACCTCCTTCCATTTTATTACCTATACTATCCAGAATGACTCCTAGCAATAGTTTACTATTGTATCATTTCAGGGCTATAGTTCTATAATTGGTGAATTCGTTTTTGTCTCCTTTATTTGGTAGCAGTAGAAATATTTATTTCAGCCAATCATCAGGCCACTCCCTCATCTCCCAAATTCTAACATATACTGGTAATCTGTGTATAATGCTGATTGATTCTTCTTTTCCCAATTTGAGTACAGTGTAATTCAATTGGTATGTCATCCAGGTGAGTTCGACCCTAACACCTCAACTGTCAGGTCTCAACCGACCTTTTGCCTGTCTAAAACCAACAAACACACATACAAAAGCCATCTGCCTAAACCTGGTTGCCTAAAAAAACCATGGCATGCAATCAACACATTTCTATTAACCTAAATGATTGTTAAAAATCAAGCCAACAATCAATATAAGTAAAAATTTTATGGGGTAAATTTTTAGTTTTTGGGAAAATTTCTAAGAAAAGTGTTTCTTAATGATTACTGACTACAGGGATCTATTCACCATAAGTACTCCTGCATTATCCCCTTTTAGACTATCATGGTTAAGTAGTTAATTAATTAAACATTCTAAACACCCTGATTTTGTCTGTTAATAAAATATGATGTTTCAGAGATTTGGTAATAGAAGTCTGCTGATAGCTACGACATTTTATATGTTCTGTTTTTTGTGAAGGTCAGAGACTGATGTTTTACCGACATCATCCACCTGTGGACATGAATTCTACCTTCCAAAATATACAAGGTGCTTAAATTAAATTCTTTTGATTTTTCTGCAGAAATGCAATGAAAGCATTCAGTAAGTTAATTATTACACATTGGTGCATGCATAGCAAAATTTTCTTCTTTGACACAGGTGGTTCAAAAGAGCAATAAAAATGCTAAACAATGGTGCAAACCGCATCTTTCTAGCTTCTATATAGCCTGAAATATAGTAAGTTTGAAACTTGTATGTTCACATTTTCACATGAACGCCTTTCCCCCAAATTAAATACCCCGATTGGGGACGACTTGAAAAAATTAAATCCCTCTGGAACAGGTTAATAACATCAAAACAACTGTCTAAACTTCAAATGAAATAAAGGAACAAGTAGTAATATAAAACAGTTCTACAACATTAATAACACACACACACATATATATGTTACAGTCAAAGTGTGAAATCAGGCAATGTTGACATTGCCTGAAATTTTTAGGCAATTTCGATATATGCCGACATTTACCTGCTCTATTCCATCACAGATAAAGATTTCAGGCAAAGTGTGTAGAAAATCTGAGCAAATTTCAGGCATTGTTAAACAATGCCTAACAATTTCAGTCAATGCCGGACATTGCCCGAGTGAAACGGCTTATGTCGATTATTGCCTAAAAATTTCAGGCAATGTCAACATTGCCTGAAATCACACTTTGACTGTAACATATATATATATATATATATATATATATATATATATATATATAGAATATTTCTTTAACCCCTTAACCCGTTCTCTGGGATTCCCGAGTAACGCTCGTCCAACGTTATCTGCCGTTATATGGGATCCCTGAGTCATGAAGTTCCGTAGTGTTTCGTCAACGCCAGCGATATAACATACATTTTTCGCTATAGAACGGGTTAGATTTGATCTATCTTTACCAAATGTGGACCGATTTTCAAACATTTTGGTTTGTTTTGTTCCTCTGATATCCCTTTACAACTTTGCCGCTGACAAAAGCGAGGTTACCGTTGAAAATTCTTTGCTATGGGGCTTTGAAATTTTTTGGGGGGAGCGGGTGCTTTTTAGGCCGTAAAGTGGACCCTACCCTCAATTTTTTTCTTTTGCGCAGATGACGAGTAAGACGAATAAAAAAGCTAATCAATGATGTATACCTCATCTTCTTAGCTCTTATATAGTCTGAGATATCGCAAATTCAAAAAATACAGCATTTTCTAAAAATTCGTAGCCAATACTTTCTCATTTCGACCAATTGTTGACCAATTTTCAAACTTATTGGTTTATTTTGTTCCACTGATTACCCCCTACAACTTTCCCGCTCACCCGATTGGGGTTACCACAGAAAAACATTTGTTACGGAGCTTTGAAAATTTTTTATCGCAAATTCAATAAAAAACGTATATGTTCACAGTTCATATGAACGCTTTTTCCAAAAAATAATTCCCCGGTACGGTGACGGCGTCTAAGAATTTAATCCCCGTTCAACAGGTTAACCGGGGATTAAATTTTCAGACGCCGTCAGCGTACTGGGGATTTAATTTTTTGAAAAACGTTCTTTAGAAATGAAAACTAACTTTTTAAATTTGCTTTATCTCCGGTTATATAAGAGCTAAGAACATGATGTAAACACCATTGTTTAGCTTTTTTATTTCTCTTTCTAACCATCTGTGCAAAAAAAATTTGTGGGTAGGGTCCACTCTACGGCCTAAAATAAAATCCCCTCCTGAAAATTTTTTCTAAGCTCTGTAGCTAAACTTTTTCAGCGATAACCCCAGTTTGGTCAGCGGCAAAGTTGTAGGGTTATGTCAGAGGAACAAAATAAATCAAAAATTTTGAAAATCAGTCAACATTTGGTAAAGATCTATCAATTCTAACCCAATAACTCCTATGTTTGAACATTAAGTCTTATCAGTGAATTTCAGGAAAGTTTTTAAGTTTGAAAATTTTCTATATTTTTTTTAAAATTTGCTATATCTCAGGCTATATAAGAGCTAAGAAGATGAGGTATGCACCATTGTTTAGCTTTTTTATTCCTCTTTCTAATCATCCGTGCAAAAAAAAATTAGGGGCAGGGTCCACTCTACGGCCTAAAATAAAACCCCCTCCAGAAAAATTTTTTCTAAGCTCCGTAGCTAAAATTTTTCAGCGGTAATCCCACTTTGGTCAGCGGCAAAGTTGTAGGGGGATGTTAGAGGAATAAAATTAATCAAAAAGTTTGAAAATCGGTCTACATTTGGTGAAGATAGATCAATTCTAACCCGAAAAAGTAAAATTCTGGAAGTTATTAGTCTGACCCCTTGCTCCAAATAATATATATTCTCTCTTTCAAGGATCCGATATAGATGAAAAATAGGTGCTATCTAGCAAATGGATGGATACTAAAGCGATTTGCAGCATAAAACGTCTTGTGATACATCACGTGTGTTTCACGAAATGCCTCTAAACTTACATGACGAGCCTAGCTTGGGGATCCCAAATATAGAAAAATTACGTTGGACGAGCTAGGCTCGGGGAACTCGGTTAAGGGGTTAATTATTAAAAATGTTATGTCTAATATACCAATAAATAAACAAGGCACAGGATTATCAAGCAGCCTTGGAAAAGAAAGTAGAGCTCATCAAAGCAACAGATACAGTAGAAGACATATGGAAAAAACATCAAGAACGGATACACAGAAGCAGCAAAAGAAACTATTGGATATTGTTATTGTTCATGACAATTTATATAGCACCATAACATAGCAGGGCCAAAGTCAAGGGTGCTTTACAAGGAACATGGAAACGAGATATTGAATAAATGCGTCTTTAGTTTGCTAGCAAACTCTCCAAAGGAAGTGGCGGACGACACGCTGTCTGGCAAGGAATTCCAGAGGAGGGGATTTCCGTGCGAGAATGAACGTTCTCCGAACTTGACAGTCTTCGACGGAGGTGGAACGTACAGTTGGATTCGCCTACTGGAACAAAGGTGAAGCCATCGATCGCTCCACACCGGCCTTCGAACGAGCGTCGCGAGGTATTCCGGGCAGAATGGATCGTGTAGAACCCGGAACATCAACGAACAGCACTTGAACACGATACGCTCTTGGACCTGTAGCCAATGCAGTTTGTCCCGAAGTAGAGAGGTCACGTGATCGCGCCAACGCACCCTGAAGATCAACCGAGCTGCAGCGTTGAGGATTGATTGTAGCCTGGCGAGCTGATGGTCGGGAATGATATGATATGACAGTTAATTTCCTAGGCGCACTTAAAGAACAAATGCGCCGCTGCTACATAAACAACCAGGTCTTGAGCCTAGTTAGAAACACCGTTCTAGAAATGGCAACGTCACGTAGTTCTGACGGGAGAGAGTTCCAGAGATTCGGTCCAATTGCCCTAAAAGACCTTTCACCCATTTTGCTCCGAGTGTAATGGGCATCTAGTAGTTTCGTGTCATTTGAGCGTAGGCCTGTCGGCCGACGAACATGTGTCCTGGGATGGACAAGAATGAAGGCCCAGAAGTAACCCGTTGCAGTAATCAACCCGTGATACAACGAAGGCGCGAACCAGTTGTATGGCCATCGCCATCGAAATATACCGACAGACCTCTCTGATCGTTCGAAGTTGCCGGAAGCACGCACGGGTCACATTTTCAACATGGCCAGCGAACGACAGCGTTTCATCAAAAAATACTCCAAGCAGGCGCACCTCTGTTGATGGTCGAATGTCGGCTTCATCAAGGTGAAGCTCGGTGCGAGCGATCAAAGGTTTCCTCCTCGGAGTACTAAAACAAATCATCTCGGTCTTCTTAGGGTTCAGGGCCAGCCGGTTGACAGCGGCCCAGCACGCGATCTCGCGTATGCTGTCCTCAAGATACCTTAAAATATGATCGGACTCCGAGGGCCGGCAGGAGGAGTACACCTGCCTATCATCAGCGTACGCGTGCCAGGACAAACTGAACGATTCGATAATCCACCCGACATCCGCCACGTAGAGCATGAACAGGAGAGGGTCAAGGGCTGATCCCTGCGGCACACCGCTCAGTACCTAGCGTGAGACGGACACAGAACCATCCCAGGACACTGGCTGCGTGCGATCCGCCAGGTAGTCCTGCAGCCACGCCAGGGCCGGACCCATGACCCTGAAAGTAAGTTCGAGGCGACGAGAGAGCTTGGCATGGTCTACAGTGTCAAAAGCGGCTGAGAAGTCAAGAAGACACAAGAGTGACAGTTCACCATTCGCCGTCTAGTCTACGATGTCATTAAGTGTTTTCAGCAAGGCCGTCTCGGTTGAGTGGCCTTGATGGTAGGCCGATTGAAGTTTTAGCAGTAGACCGTTCCTGATAAGGTAAGTCACGAGTTGCCTGTTCACCAGACGCTCCAGCAGTTTGGACAAGAACGGCAAATTCGAGACTGGACGAAAGTTAGAAACATCTGATGGATCCAGACCTGGGCGTGTCAGGTGCGGGCGAACGATGGCATGTTTCCACGGTGATGGAAACTCTGCGCTCGAAAGTGAGGCTGAAAGAAGGGTGGTGATGAACGGGGCCAATGTATCGATGGCCTCTTTCAGCAGCCACGTCGGAAGGGAATCCAACGGACACTGTTTATCCGGTGCAGCTGCCCCGACGCACGCCGTGACTTCAGATACGGTGGGGGCGCAAACACGGAGAAGGAATAGCCGCCATATTTCCTAAAGTCAGCTGGGCCGTTAGCAGTCTTGCTCCTAATGCCGTTGACCTTATCATCAATGAACTGATGATAATCCTCGGCTGAGAAATTAGGGGAGATCTTGGAGGGATTACCACTTTGACCGAGCAGCCTGTCAAGGTGCTTCCACATACCCCTAGTATCAGAGTGCGAAGAATCCAAGGCCCTCCGCCAGTGTTGACTCCCCTTCTCTCGCACAAGTCACCTGCTAGCCTTAAGTGATGATTGCCATGTAGACTGCTTCATCCTCATCTGTAGCTCCTCACTTAGCACGGTAGGCCCTCTTGAACCGGCGGGCACGTCGACGGGCCTGTCGACACTCGGCATCGTAGAACGGTCGATGGGGACGAGGACGAATGGAGACCTCGATCACCAGCGCAAGCTTGTCGAGTATCATGATCATGATGGATGTGAAGCAGAGAGCGAGTTCGGTGGCAGACTTGCTTGGGTCGACCAGTTGGCAGAGCGGTGAGCATTCCAACCGCTCGACGAACGCACTGAGGCTGAAGTTCTTCCAGGTCCTCTGATGTAGCTTTGTGTTCGGCTGTCGGGGGTGGGCCACAGGCATCGTCCAGTGTATAAGGTTATGATCTGATAACCTGGACTCAACCACAGTGACGTCGGTCGTGGCTCCATCGTCAGCCGCAACCATGACATCAAGCAAGCCTCCTTGGTCATGGGTTGGCTCATTTACATACTGTCGCAGTTTATGTGTCTTAATAAGTTCTTCCAGCCTCTGACTATGGCTGTCGATAGGTCGATTGAGATGGATGTTAGTATCTCCAATGACCCAAATCGCTCCGTTAAAGGTCGCCAGTGACTCCAACAGGGAGGAAAACTCGGCGAAAAACAGATCGCTGACACTCTGAGAGCCAGGTCGGTAAATGGTTTCGATGATAAATAAATGGTGCATTCCCGTTTCGAACCCAGCAGCAAAGATGCTCGAAAGTTGGCGGCGTAAGGCCGGTGTCGATCTTAGAAGTGTTAACTCCCAGCTTGGTGATGAGGGCGAGTCCAGGAGCCTTGATTAAAAAGGAAAATGAAAGCACCATGGTTAACACAGGAATTATTTGATATGAGTGACAAGAGAAGAGAGCTAAAGATGAAAAAGCCTGACAGTGAAGAAAACAGAATAAAATATAACAGACTTTCTAGGGAAATAAAACAAAAATCAAAATACTGCAAGGAAGCATGGATAACAAAAAAATGCAAAGAAACAGAAAACCACAACAAAGGACACAACCCAAGAATGATATTTCAAACTATAGATTAACTATGTAGACATACCACAAATAAAATAATGAATGTCAAGGATAAGAAAGGAGATATCCTAAAAAGGAAGGATGAAGTCATGAACAGATGGAAAAAATACTTTGCAGACCTGTACAATAAGCAAAACCCAGTGGACGAAACAGTACTAGAAGAATTACCAGAAACAGTAAAAGGAGAAGAGATGGAAAATTTCATGAAAGAAGAAGCAGAGAAAGAGATAAAAAAATCTAAAAAGAAATAAAGCGCCAGGAGCAGACAATATAACAGCCAACATGATCAAGGCCAGAGGAGAGACATCAATAAATATACTACATACATTATATAACAAAATATACACAGAAAGAAAATGCCCAGAAGAATGGGGAGGGCAATAATAATACCGGTATACAAGAAAAATTATAAAACCAAATGCAGCAACTGAGTCTACTGAGTATACCTGGGATATACACAGGAATTATACAAAAGAAGCTCAAAAAGTATGTAGAATAAATTGTTGCAGAAGAACAGGCTGGATTCAGAGCAAACAGAGGGACGATAGACCAATTGTTTGTGGTGAGACAACTAGCGGAGAAATTTTTCTGCGAGAAAAAAAGAACTTTATACGACAACTTTATTATAGATTATAAACAAGCCTTAAACAGTGTGCGGCAAAATTCTATTCTATTCTATTCTACTTGATAATTTATGTAGCGCTATAGCATGGCCAAGGCCAAAGGCAAGAGCGTTTTACAAAAGGCAGTCATACGATATACGAAATAAATGCGTTTTAAGGTTCGATAAGAACGACTTAAAGTTGGTTGTCATGGTCACTGAAACTGGAAGTGCTTTCCAAAGGAGAGGATTGTCCCGAGTCACGGATCTTTCTCCAAGCTTCACGGTCTTGGACAGAGGAGGAACGTAGAGATGAGATCGTTTGCTAGAACGCAGCTGTTTGCGGCAGTCTGTCATCACCGGCCTGCGTATCAACGACAAAAGATATTCCGTGCATATGTATTATATGGATGGACCCTTTTGTTAGTTAATAGGGACACAAACCAAGTTAAGTCGATGCTTCATAGGAGACTTTTCTATTAACCCGTTGCAGGGGGATTTAATTTTTTCAAGTCGTCCCCAATCGGGGTATTTAATTTGGGGAAAAGGCGTTCATGTGAAAATGTGAACATACAAGTTTTAAACTTACTATATTTCAGGCTATATAGAAGCTATAAAGGTGCGGTTTGCACCATTGTTTAGCATTTTTATTGCTCTTTCGAACCATGCGTGCCAAAAAAGAAAATTGTGGGGGGTAGGGTCCACCCTACAGCCCAAAATAGGACCCTCCCCAACATTTTGGTCAAATTTTTGTTCCAAGCCCAATAGCAAAAAAAATTTCATGGTAACCCCTCAAACTGTGAGCGAGAACATTGTAAAGGGTGTAATTGGAACAGAATAATGCAAAAATTTTGAAGATTGGACAAAATTTGGAGCAGTTATGCTTTTTCAAACAATATTACTCATTGCTCAAGAAATGACAATTTTTGCGAACAGATTTTCAATCTGAAAACCGAACAACTCCGTATATTTCAGGCTGTATAGAAGCTAGAAAGATGCGATTTGCACCGTTGTTTAGCATTTTTATTGCTCTTTCGAACCATGCGTGCCAAAAAAGAAAATTTTGGGGGGTAGGGTCCACCCTACAGCCCAAAATAGGACCCTCTCCAACATTTTGGTCAAATTTTGTTCCAAGCCCAATAGCAAAAAATTTTCCGCGGTAACCCCCAAACTGTGAGTGAGAACATTGTAAAGGGATGTAATTGGAACAGAATAATGCAAAAATTTTGAAGATCGGGCCAAAATTGGCAAACTCCAGACTTGAGTCTTTTTCGAGGCATTTCAATGCAAAATCAACGGCAAGTTGGACGATCTTCTGCAAGTTTTCTGGCTTATATTATAGTCAACAACAGCGAAGAAAGTGCTGCCATCTATCGAATGGCTAGTAAGTAAATCGAATAGTCGCTTTTTTGCGGTTTAAAACTTCAATGTCCGGAGTACACACATCCTTATGTGGGGCGCCGTGAGCAACGTTTATAAACAGCTTTACCCGTCTGAATATGATTTTTTGGCGCCGTCTTAAGACGGTGTTGCCCGGGAACGGGTTAAAAAGAATGCCATGGTCAAACAACAAGTTCTGATTCATCCCCTCCTCTAATTCCTTCACTATCTTCTCAAGCCTTATTCCGGGCAGAAAGGGTCATACAAAGGCAAAAGGGTCTGTGGACGGTATTAAGAAGTTATGGAATACCAGAAAATCTTGTACAATTGCTGGAAGACTTATATAACAAATGTTAAAGTGCTGTGAAGATAGACGGTGAATTGACGGAGTGGTTTAACATACTAGTTGGGGTCAGACAGGGATGCAATTTGTCGCCATATCTATTCATGTTACTGCTGGAAGCAATAATACAAATAGCACTAAAGGACAGTAATGCAGGAGTGAGGATAAGCGGAAAACTGCTAAATAACTTACGTTTTGCAGATGACATAGACCTTATGGCAGAGTCAGAAGATGGACTGCAAGAACTAACAGATAAAATAAACAACAGCAGTAAAAGGTTTGGACTTATAATCAATATGGAAAAAACTAAGGTAATGACAATAGGAAAAACAGAGAAAACAGGTAACATCTTACTCAACAATGAAAGACTAGAGCAAGTCAAGGAATTCTCATATCTTGGAGGGGTAATAACACAAGATGGAAATTGCGAGAAAGATATAAAGAAAAGAATTGGACTAGCAGCCGCGGCAATTTATTTATTTATTCAGGCCAATTTATTAAGTGCAGTAGCAGAGCTAGAGCCCACGACAAGAGCGCTTCACACATACAATTACGGGTAACTCAATCCAAATAAGTGGGTTTTTAGGTTCTTGGTAAAAAGTCCAACAGAGTCTGTGCTAGTAATGTTTTCCGGCAGAGTATTCCACAGTATAGGATTGCCTCGTGTAAATGACCTTCCCCCCATCATCACAGTCTTGGATGGCGGAGGAATGATGAGTTTTCCCTGATGACTGGACCTGAGATGTGATCTATGATCATTTACCGTCAATTGGGAAATTGGGAAATTCAATAAAATTTGGATGTCAACAGTGTTAGCCATAGACACAAAAACTATGGTATACAAGACAATGATATTGTCGATCTTGATGTATGGATCTGAGTGCTGGAAGATGGAGAAAGAAGATGAAAGAAAGATACTTACCTTCGAAATGGCATGTTTAAGAAGACTGTTAGTAATCACAAGAAGAGTTAAGATCAGGAATGAAAAAATCAGAGAAAGAACGAATATGAAAGACATGGCAATAGACAGTAGTTTGGACATGTGACAAAAATGGGAGAAGAAAGACTGCCTTTGAGTGCTCTGCACTGTCATATTGAGGGAAACAGAATTAGAGGAAGACAAGCTAAAAGCTGGATAGATAATATAAATTGGGAACTTTTTGGTGAGCTCTGACCTGCAGTTCGGGTTCAAAACTGGGGTAGGATGTTCAGATGCCTTATACACGCTGGGGGTAATAAGTTACCTCAATAGAAATTCATGCACAGCTGTCATTTCTGCTCTTGACATTTCGATAGCTTTTGATAAAATTAGTCACTATGGGCTGTTTTTGAAGCTGATACAAAGGCAAACCCCTTGGCATTTTATTGAAGTTTTACTTAACTGGTATGCCAAATGTATTGTCATGGTTAGATGGGGTAATGCCTTGTCAGAACCTTTCACTGTAGGGGCTGGGGTACGGCAAGGAGGGGTTCTTTCGCCTTAGCTATTTGCTGTTTATATTGACGATGTAATTTTAAAGTTGCAAAATTCTGGATATTGCTGCTATATCAATGATATGTTTCTTGGATGTTTATTGTATGCTGATGATATCTTATTGGTGTCACACTCTATATCTGGCATGCAACACATGCTTGATATTTGCACCAATGAATTTGTGGAATTGGATTTAAAATTTAATGTGAAGAAATCCATGGTCATGAGGATTGAGACACGTTGTAATATCGCATGTGCTGTTTTGGTCCTGGATGGTGTTGCCTTGCCATTTGTAGAAGAAATTAGGTATCTTGGAGTGACACTGAAAAAGGGCAGGAATTTCAGGTTATCTATTTCGGAAGTTAAATTAAAATTTTTTCGTACATTTAACTGTTTGTATAGTCGCAGCAGAGCTGCTGCATCTGAACTTATATGTGTTAACCTGGTAAAAAGCTACTGTCTACCCATTGTATTGTATGGCATGGAAGCCACATGTCCAAACAAAAGTACTCTTAATGCTCTTGATAGACTGATTCAAGTAGTTGTATGTAAAATTTTTAAAACATGGGAGGCAGATAATGTGGATTATAATTTATATTAGAGCTCTGGCGGGTTTGGAAAGTATGCATGTTGTTGTTAACATGTTTACAAGCATCATTCGTTAATAAATATGAGAAGAAGTCACTGTACTTTGCTGAGTGCATTACTAGAACTTGTCTGAGGGCAGAAGCTGTACTGTGTAAAGTTTGTGCTTAAAGTTTGTGCTTAGTTTCTTAGTTATTTTTAGTTTATTGCATTGAGTTTTTGTTCTTTAGTTGATTTGTGTTATTATTGGTTGTGTTTTAACAATATTTTGATGCTGTGCTTGTCACGAAATAAAGATTATTATAAAAGAAGATGTCAGTTTAATACCATATCCCAAGCCGAACAATATGCCATAAATGCATCATTATCTTTTCAGATAAAATTGCTGAATTCGGGGAAAATTTTCTAGTGTTGCTTCAACTGGGTTCTCTCTTCCTGGCTCACCGCCACTTGTGTTTAGTTCCTTTCAATATATCATTCTTTCTGATTTTCACAAATTGATTTTTTCATCGCCGCCTACTCATTGTTCTCTTGATATACTGCAAAATTACAGACTCAAAGAATGCTTTGATGTCCTTGGTCCAGTTATTCTGAAACTGATAAATCTGTCACTAACAGGGGGTTGCTTTCCATCTTCTTTTGCTAATGCTATGGTCCACCCTGTTATAAAGAAATCATCCCTCTGCCCAAATGATTTAGCAAATTACTGGCCTATATCCAACTTAAACTTTCTGTCAAAGATTTGAGAGAGAGTGGTTTCAAATCAAATTCATTCCCATCTGTTTTCAGATGATCTTTTCCTTCACTTTCAGTCAGCATACCGCAAACATCATTCTACTGAAACTGCTCTGCTCTCTGTCCATGATCACATCATAAATGCAATGGAAGGCAGCAAGGTCACTGCATTAATACTTCTTGATCAGCAGCTTTGGTTTGGTGTATCTGATTCAGCGCTGCATTGGTTCACTACTTACTTGAGCCCTCACACTCAGTCTGTCTGCACAAATGGTACTTTTTCATCATCGGCCTATTTAAATTGTGGGGTCCTCCAGTGCTCGGTTCTTGGTCCTCTCTTGTTCACTTTATACACGACTCCTCTTGGTTCATTGCTGTCAGACCATCATCTAGATTACCACCTATATGCAGATGATACTCAGATTCTTATTTCATTTGATAAGTCTTCAGCAGAAGCTTCATTGGAAACTATTTCTCAAGTATTCTCTCATGTTCAGTCCTGGATGGATTCAAATAAATTGCTTTTAAATCCGGCTAAAACTGAATTTCTTTTAGGCACAAAGCCCCAGCTCAAGAAATTTGACTCTATCAACTCTGTTAAGCTTGGGGATTCTACTATTCCTGTAAGCACTTCTGCACGGGATCTGGGAGTTATTTTTGATTCCACACTTTCTTTCACAAATCACACAAATAGCATCTGTAAAGTAGCTCACTACCATCTTCGTGATTTGTACCGTATTAGGAAATTTCTAAATAAATCTGCATTAATGCTCTTGGCAAATGCCTTAGTGTCTAGCCGTCTTATACTCGGACAGTTCTTGGTTCTCGTGCCTTTTCAGTGGCTGCCCCCAAACTCTGGAACTCATTGCCTCAACATGTGTGCATTGCAAATTCATTACAAATTTTTAGAAAAAGATTAAAAACTCATCTTTTTGACATGGCCTCTCCACCATAGACTGTCGCCCGTTTGCCTGGCCGGATACCCTGGATTTGACCTGGATCTTTAATTATTTGGATTTGGTGTGCCATCGGTTATTGCTCCTGTGCATTATGAAGTGGCGCTATAGAAGTTTAAGATTAGATCAGGTTAGATTAAGATTAGATCATTAGATCAGCAGCTGGCATGATAGGATCTTCTCCGATTGTGTGTGTGTGTGTGTGTGTGTGGTTTCTTTGATTTTTGCAAATCTGCAAGTAATCAAGTTTGATGCTCTAAGGACTTTTTCGGTTGTACCGTCTGCACGATTATTACCAGCACAAGTATATAACCCGCATATGTGTATAACCCGTGGAAAATTACGAAGGTTCCAACATCCCAGCATAAGCCACACACGAATATAACCCGCATATGCTAGTCTTCAAGTATTTGAATGTGTCGATGCTAGGATGTACAGTAAGTAAGTAAAATCTCGTGGATTTATATAGCGCTTTGGAAATAGTCAACAGTAGCTGCTTATTCTTATACGCTTGGCCTTTAAAATCTAGCCCTTTATAGTCATTTATATTGTTGCTTCCAGACACTGGTTTAAGTGTAATTCATGCCTTGCATTTTCGTGACAATTTTTCTCAAATTTAGAATTATGCACAACCCATTGCGGTGCACAAATAAGTACTGTAGCTCGCTAATCCATGACTTTTGTTGCATTTGTGAGAAATATAAAGCTCTAACAATTTGTGTTGCTTTTACCAGTTTGAAGAAGGCAGACGAATTAATACGTTTGGCAATTTACACCTGCAAGCTCATCGACACAGACACTGAAGTTCTGCAATAGAAGGCATTTAATTCAGATAGAAAGCATTTAATTCATAGTTTCATTTGTGACCATTCATTTCATGATATAAATATCTTGTAGAATGTGTGTTTTATTAGAATTTGACATCATGATCTCATAATTTTAAGGACTTTAGTACTTTACTATTCTGAACATTAAAGTTGTTAGATTATCCACCTTTGATGAATTCTTATTATAGTTTATAACATACATTATTCAATTTCTTTCGTACTTGAATATACCCCGATATGAACATCCACACATTTAAATCAGGTCAGATATATTGAGCGTGGATTATGCACTAAAGCATAAACAGTAAGACTTGTTGGAAGAGTTGAAGTGTACCAGTAAGTAGTCCAGGAAGCTTGTTTGCATCCACTATTTTGACCTTAAGCCAGATCATCAGCATAATCATCAGTGATGTTAATCCTTTTCCTGGTCCTTGTCCTTAAGGACTCCTTAACCTTTTACTGGACATCGCCGTTTATAAACGGCGGCGGAAAATCATATCCAAACGGGAGTTGCCGTTTATAAACGGTGCGCAAGATAAGCATGTGTGTATCCCGGACATAACATTTTTACATCAATCCAAAGCAGCAATCGATTTAGTTACCATCCATTCGATAGATGGCAGCATCGTTTTCGATATTGTTGAATATATATGCAAGGGATATTGGCTGTATAGTGACCAAGGCTGGGAAATGCATAAGAAACATCTCAAGCCCGGAGCTAGAAAAATCATAACTACGCCAAATATGGTCCGATCTTCAAAATTTTTGCACTATTCTGTTGCAATTACACTCCTCTAAAACTCTCTCGCTCACAATTGGGGGGTCACCGCTGAAATTTTTTGTCGGAGATGGTCCGATTTCAGGGTGTAGAGTGGACCCTACCCCCCAAATTTTTTTGGCACGGATGGTTCGAAAGACCAATAAAAATGCTCAACAACGGTGCAAACCGCATCTTTCTAGCTTCTATATAGCCTGAAATATACTGAGTTGTTCGGTTTTTCAGATTGAAAATCTGTTCGCGTAATTGTCATTTCAGCGAGCAATGGGTACTAGGATATGAAAAGTCATAACTACCACAAATTGGCTCCAATCTTCAAAATTTTTGCACTATTCTATTCCAATTACACCTCCCTACCACTTTCTCGCTCACATTTGGGGGGTTACCGCTGAAGACGTTTTGCTAGTGAGCTTTGAACAAAATTTGAACAAAATGTTGGGGAGGAGTCCGATTTTAGGGTGTAGAATGGTCCCTACCCCCAATTTTTTTTCTTTTGGCACGGATGGATAGAAATAGCAATAAAAATGCTCAACAACGGTGCAAACCACATCTTTCTAGCTTCTATATAGCCTGAAATATAGTAAGTTTATAACGTATATGTTCACGTTTTCATACGAACGCCTTTTCCAAAAATTAATTACCCTGTGGGGGGATGACTTTAAAAATGTAATTACCCCTTTAAAGGCTTAAGGACCAATTTGAAGTCCTTGTCCTTGTCCTGGGGGAGTCAGTCCTCGTCCTTATCCTCGTCCTTGTGGACTTGGACCTCGTCCTTATCCTCGTCCTTGCAGATCGATCTTTGTCCTGGTCCTTGTAACTTAGTCCTTGAAAAATCCTTATAAGGACCAAATGACTTGTATACCATTTTCAATTGTTTGGATAATTATGTTACAAGTTAAGAGTCGTATGTGGATTTATATTTAGGCTACATACTTGCTTTGAGTTACTCTAAATGTGCAGTCATTGTTTCCTTTATAATACCAGTTTGAGGAGTTTCCTTTATAATACCAGTAGAGGAATTGATTCTTTAGCAGAATTCTTTGTTTCCCTGCGACGTCTGCTCCAGTTGAATGAGTGTTTTCGCGAAGTGGTCTCATAATTACTGGGTTGACCTCATGCGTGCGCGCATGACTGATCAGCTGCTGGAAACACTTGTTTATTTGAAATGCAACATTGCTGTTGACTAGATTATGTTTTACAACATACTTTTTTACAATATAATTTTTTGCTTTTCTAATTTTGTGATTCGATCATTCGAATTGATTTTTTTGTTTTTTCGTTTCTGATTTTTTCTTTGACAGAGGTCGATCCTTGCAGTGATGTTAACAAGGACCGACCCCCCAGGGACGAGGATAAGGACAAGGACCGACCCCCCAAGGACGAGGATAAGGACAAGGACCGAACCCCCAAGGACGAGGACCGACCCTCCAAGGACGAGGACTTACCCCGCAAGCACAAGGACCACAAGGACTGACCCCCAAGGATCAAGGACAAGGACCAACCTCTGTCAGACAAAAAAGTCAGAAAGGAAAAACCAAACACAATTTCATTTCGAATCACAAAATTAGACAAGCAAAAAAACTTTAAGCATAATGTAGTCAACAGCAATGCTGCATTTCAAATGCGCCTTTGACTTTAGCCAACTATAGCTATCTTACTGCGCTTAAGAAAATTGTCAAGTTTAATAATAATAATAATAATAATAATAATAATAATCAATGAACAAGTGTTTCCAGCAACTGATCAGTCATGCACACACGGTGAGGTCTAATTATGAGACCACTTTGCGAAAACACTCGTTCAACTGGAGCCGACGTCGCAGGAAGCAAAGAATTCTGCTAAAGAATCAACTGGTATTAATAATACCGTATTATAAAGGAAACAATGACTAAACATTTAGAGTAACTCAAAGCAAGTATGTAGCCAAAATATAAATCCACATACTACTCTTACCTTGGAACATAATTATCAGTACAATTGAAAATGGTATACAAGTAATTTGGTCCTTATAAGGACTTTTCAAGGACTAAGTTACAAGGACAAGGACCGATCTGCAAGGACGAGGATAAGGACGAGGACCGAACCCCCAAGGACGAGGATAAGGACGAGGACTGACTCCCCAAGAACAAGGACTTCAAATTGGTCCTTAATGAGTCCTTAAGGACAAGGACCAGACAAGGATTAACATCACTGGATCCTTGTCCTTGATCCTTGACCTTAGAGGTCAGTCCTTGTAGTCCTTGCGCTTGGGGGTAAGTCCTCGTCCTTGGAGGGTCGGTCCTCGTTCTTATCCTCGTCCTTGGGGGGTTTGGTCCTTGTCCTTATCCTCGTCCTTGGGGGGTGGTCCTTGTCCTTATCCTCGTCCTTGGGGGGTCGGTCCTTGTTAACATAACTGAATACTGATAATCATCACCGGTTCACTAAGCCGGTTGTGGCTGTTGTGATCACCTTCAATCTTTCTCGTTCTTGTGAAGCTTCATGTGCCTCTGCAGGTGTTCATCTGCAATCCTGAGATATTTGATTCGGCCTTTTAAATAGTGGTCTCTCCTTTATGACTATCAATCTCACATCCAAGGCGGAGGGCAGCTGCTGCTGCGGTGTATTCTGGCAGCCTTGCTACATGGCCGAAAAGTCCAAGTCAACGTGAACTTACTTTTGAGCTTAGCTTGGTTTGACTATTGAGTTTGTTAATTTCCTCAGTCTGAATGAAGTTGTATCATTTTACACCAAGGATCTGGTGTAAGTTGTGGGTATGGAAAGATTCACATATCTTCCAATCAACATTGTTCAGAGTTCAGGTCGGTAGGTGGCGCCGCGGGTGGCTGCCAAGAAAACTCCGATCGTGCGATTTATTGTTATTTTATCGGTTTTCTCTTTCGCTATGCTTCTCGCGATGCACAATAATTCGTATAGTCCGACAGTGAATCCGAATTTAGCGCCAGTTTGATCGAAATTTGAGTGTTTACGGCGAAATTTAGCAGGATCGGAGCGATCTCTACGTCAACACCGTTATCATTTCGAATTTCACCGTTGTTCAATATGGCCGTCGCCTGACTATGCACCGCTACGTTTTTTCTCGACTAGACTACTGTGTTTGAGATTATGCGAACGGTACGTTATTCGTGGACAGAGCTGCTGGCTTGTTCTCACGGTGATCGTCCTGAACCTTGCGTTGTTGATTTACTGTGCGAATTCGGAATTCTTAGACTCTGTGAGACCCAGCGTCGAGTTCGTCACTACCGCGGAAAGAGATCAGGCCGGAGACGTGTCCGTCTGTCCGACCGAAGTTGGTGCCAATCGAGAATGGTGCGTTTATCTACACTGACTTCAACCGTGATAGACTTCCTTCGTCGACAACCCGGCGTCCGCCATCTGCTCTGTCTGTCTGTATTCCTCGACTCACTGCTGCTCCACTAAAGCATGGTGCAAACGGCCTGGGTCGACGGTCTGCCCTGCTTTGTCCGATAATACAGCGGCATCTCGTCCCTCAAGTCCGTGCGGCGAACCTCGGTCTTCTGAATATCAGGTCGATAAACAATGAGACAGAGAACGTCCTGGATCTTATCGAGTACTACCAGTTGCATATGCTTATTCTTTCTGAGACGTGGCATGTAGACTCCGACTCGGCAGCCATCAAGCGGCTGCAAAGCCACGGCCTGTGCGTCGTCGAGGCGGCGCGTCCCATTGCTGAAGACGCCAAGCTAATGGAGATGAACTTCGTGAACCATGGAGGTCTGGCGATCGTCCATAGATCAGGAATCAACATTGCGAGGCTGAGAACTAACTTAACGCCCTCCACTTTCGAGCATCTGTGCTGCCGGGTAGGAGGGGTGTTTGGACCCTTCATTCTAGTAGCAATCTATCGCCCAGGGTCCCGAAACACGTGTGAGCAGTTTTTTGCAGAATTTGCATCACTCCTTGAGTCGTTGGCGACCTACAAATGCCAGTTCTATGTGGTGGGGGACCTGAACGTCCACCTGGAAAGGCCAGATGACGCGGCCAGTAGGAAACTTCTCCAGATTCTCAATGAGTTTGACCTGGTGCAGCGAGTGACTGAACCGACCCACGTCCTGGGTGGCCTCCTGGATGTAGTCATCGGATCGGGGGACTCGGAACCCTGCCGAATCACGGTTGACGAGACTGGGCTGTCTGACCACCTGCTGGTGCGCTGGTCAACATGGACGGTGCGCCCTCCTCCGGAGTACAAGGCGGTTAAGAGGAGGGACTGGAGTGGCTTCAAACGCGATCTGTTCATCACTCGTCTTGAGGAGTCAGCGCTTTGCTTGCCGGTCGCTCCTGGAAAGTCCGCCTCTGATCTTGCGGAGTGCTATGACACGGTGATCAATGGCATCCTGGATGACTTGGCACCGGTGGTCGAGAAGACAGTCAGGGTCAGGAATTTCTGCCCGTTTTATGACAATGAGTGCCGTCTGGCGCGTCGGGAGGCGCGGAGAGCTGAGAGGGCCTATGGTAGGTCCAGGGGCTCAGCCAACGAGGCTGTGGCCCTTGAGGCCTGGAGGACTACCCTCAAGCAAGGAGGTCCCTTGTAAGATTGAAAGGTAGGGAATACTGGAAGCAGTTGCTGCTCACCAGGGAGTCCGACTCGAAGGAGACCTGGAAGACGCTGAAAACCCTACTGGGAAAATGCACTCCTGCGATGGCTCCCTGTCCTGCATTCAGCCCGGAAGAGTACCATCGGTACATTGATGGAAAGATTGAAGGAATACGGGAGAGGACGGCGTCTGCGGGACCGGCAACCTTCGAGGCCTACGATGGGCCGCATCTCATGGCGTTTCGGGCACCGACGGAGGAGGAGGTGCTCCGCATAGTGCGCGCGTCTCCGAATAAACAGTGCTCTGCAGACCCTCTGC
Organism: Metaphire vulgaris; assembly: GCA_018105865.1. NCBI lineage: Eukaryota > Metazoa > Annelida > Clitellata > Crassiclitellata > Megascolecidae > Metaphire > Metaphire vulgaris. Next base: position 3,904,836 of record CM030836.1, on the reverse strand, counting down.
CGATGTGGTTGCTAAAGGACTCGGCGGTGGTCCTAGCCCCGTCTCTGAAAGCGCTCATGATCGCTTCCTTAGAGACTTGCGAAGTTCCGTCGAAGTGGAAACATGCAACTGTCACGCCACTACTGAAACAGCCAGGACTTGACCCTCAAGAAACGTCAAACTACCGACCAGTGTCAAACCTGCCATTCCTTTCCAAGCTTCTGGAGAGGATTGTCAGCAAGCGGCTGGTCGAATTTTTAGACGCTAACGGACTGATGCCTCGTGATCAATCAGCGTATCGCCGTGGGCATTCCACTGAAACCGCCGTGCTGAGGATATTCAATGACGTTGTGGATGCGGTTGCGAATGGCAGGGTGGCTCTCCTCTGCCTTCTTGACCTCTCCGCTGCGTTTGATACGGTGGATCACCGGATTCTTATCCAGCGGCTGGAGAATTTATACGGCCTCAGGGGTCGGGTCCTCAGCTGGTTTGAGAGCTACCTCAGTGATAGGACGCAATCGGTCCGGTGCGGCGGTCAAACGTCGGAAAAGCGAATTGATCAGCATGGTGTTCCACAGGGGTCGGTTCTCGGCCCTCTGCTGTTCATTCTCTTCATAGCGGGTTTGATGAAAATCGCTATCGCGTTCGGACAGACCATGCACGGCTACGCGGATGACGTGCAACTGTATTCTTCCTGCCTGCCTGCCGACATGGAAAGACTTAAACTTCGCTTCCTCGATTGCATCATGGCGATCATCATGTGGACGGAGGAGAACCGCTTGGCCCTTAACCCGGCCAAGACCGAGTTCCTGTGGATGTGCACCCCCAGGAGGAAGCATCTTCTGAGCCATTCACCGTTCACGCTGGGTGATGTGACCGTCGTCCCCTCAAAGTGCCTACGACTCCTGGGAGTACTACTCGATGAGACGTCGTTCGAGGAACATATCGGTAATGTTGTCCGCGGCTGCTACTACCACCTACGGAGGATTAGGTCAGTGCGCCGGCATCTTCCGATCAGCGGGGCAGTGCACCTTGTGCGCGCCCTTGTTCTGCCCAGGCTGGACTATTGCAACAGCGTGTTGCTGGGCCTCCCCGATGGAAAGTTGAATCGTCTGCAATCCGTGCTCAATACAGCTGCTCGGGTCGTTTTCAGCAGCCCCTGGGGAGCCCATGTGACCCCCCTACTGCGTGATCAGCTGCACTGGCTTCGAGCCCGGGAGCGCATTATCCATAAGCGCTGCTGGCTCACCTTCCGAGCGTTAAATGACCCGCACTGTCCACAGTACCTGGCTGAGCTGGTCCTAAGATCAACGTCGAACGCACGGAGGTCGGCACTTCGCTCCGGCCATCGTGTCCTACTGCTCGTTCCGCCTCCGTCACAGACTCCGAAGTTCGGAGACAGGTCCTTCTCTCGCGGGAACCCATTGCTTTGGAATGCCTTGCCGACTGCAGTGACTGAGGCCAACTCTGCTGGACTGTTCCTGAGAGAACTAAAGACGCACCTTTTTAGTTTAGGTTATGGTTGACTAAGTGTGTGCAGCGCCCTTGTCGTAGGCCTTAACCTAGTGCACGGCGCTATAGAAATTGTCTTGAATGAAATAAATAAATAAATAAATTAAAAAGATATATTTTTGGTAAAGTTGGTTGTATTATAATAATGCGTGACTATTCCGGTGACGATGATCCCTGGCGCAACAAGAAAAAATGGCGTCAGTACGTTAAATTTAATGCGATGAATCCCGATGATCACTTCCACTGGAAGCGGTGCGGTGAAGGATTTTTGGCCACCAATATCTCAAATGTAACTTTATTATACACATAACTGTTTTCTAAGCATTTCTCCACGCATTTCTTAATATCTCTTCTGTTTTCTAAGCATTTCTAAGCATTTCTTCAGTGGGGTCCGGATAACGGGAAAGTACCGAAGCACGTACCCGACACGTGCGAGCAGCCAAAATGGCGCTACCGGAAGTCGTGGTCGACCGTGTCCATGGAGTTAGTATTAGAGGAGACGGCATTACGTCATTTCTAACCATGCTGCGTGAAGCCAGTAGCGCGTAGGCTAAAAATAGCACCTCCATTGTTAGCGGCCATTCTGGTTGAATGGGACGGATACAGAAGTATTAAGTCAGAGTTATATCATTCCCTTTTAATTTTTTTATATAAATTTGTTATTGGGACCTGTCATTCATCTTGGTGGGGGGAAGTTGTTGAGATAGTTATTGGGGTGGGGTAACTGAAAGTTGACAGTTGATGACAAGGGGGAGGGGGCAGTGTTATTTCTAGGATTTTGAATACGGGGGTCCGGGAAAATCTGGGGCGGGGGTGTCGGAATTTTTAAGTCTTTCCCCCGAAAAAGGCTGACAAAAAGGTCATCCGACAATAAAAGTTTGGGGAGGTGATGTCCTCCATTTGGGGGGGGAATGTTCATCAGATCTAATTATAGTATCCATTTTGTATCCATACCATTGTCATATGACCAAAATTTGGGGGATGTCGACCTCAAATTGAGGTGGTCGTGGTGTTGGCGGTGTTAGGAGGGTGTCAAAATATCCCAGGGAGGTGTAAAAAATTGTCCACAAATTGTTGACATAATTAATGGACAGCCCCTATGCCTTATTGAAAACACGATTGATGTCATCCAATAAACTGTCCACTTGATATTTTTCAAACACAAATGTCGAGCAATAGCACCTTAATCAGTGGCGGCTCCACAGGGAGGCCCGGGGGTTCCGTGCCCCTATTGAATGCCTGCCCCCCAGTGCCCCCTGTTGGGACCCTTTACTTAATACTACATACCTAACAACAAACAGTAGGCCCCCATGATTAGAAGTTGCCACCCCAACTCGGCAACGCCCCCACTTGCCAAATCCTGGAGCCGTAATTTTTTTAAAACGAATTATAAGTGTAAAATACGTTCAACTTTGCGGTAACATAGCATTACGGTAATAATATTAATATTTAGTATTATGTGATGTTACATTTATAGAAACCCCTCTCCCGTAGTCGTCACAAATCAAATATTTGAACCCCCCATTTGCGCTCAGAGTCGCCCCAGCGTGACGTCACAGTCGCATTCGGTTTCGAATTACGTCTGCCGTACGACGTCACAAAACGCGTTCGAATGCTACGACGTCGACGATGTCGATGACAGCAGAATAAAGGAGGATGAAGGGAAAACCGGGGGCGTTGCAACGATCAAGACGTCGGTGAATTCTGTGACGTGCGAGGAAAGCCTTCCGATAGTCTTCGTTAGGGCGAAGTTGCCTGAAACGACTCAAAATCCAGGGATGCAAACGATTGAAGCAACTGATGAATGATTCCATCTAGCAAAGGGACAAAAGCACACGATTCACGAGGGCCCCGGGCAGCTTGGATCCAGCGGCAGACTCTGCAAACAGGACACGAAGATCATGACCGACGTCGAGACGAACGACGTCGAAATCGAATAGCTGAAGTAGGAGGCGAACGAACTGATCATCGCCGACGACAAAAACGCTCACCGTAAGAAGAAAAAGAAGGAATACAGAAGCAAGAACGCCACCAAGGCAGAGCAAGTTTTTTACGAGAATGAGGACGACATAGCTGGCGAAAATGAGCCTGAAATGCCGAAGGAAACAAAGAATTAATCTTCACCAGAAAAATTTGGAGCTACAGAGGAATGTAATGAAGATGAAGATGAAGATGAAGAAAAGCCTGGTTTTGGAGAAAACATCAAGAAGAAAATTAATCGGAAGAAAACGCCAAAAGCGGGCAAACCAGAGCAAACTGTACCAATACTTTAACGTATAATATGTGTTGCTTATACGTATGTGATGTTGCCTTTAACGTATGATATGTGTTGCCTTTAAGCCTTTTTCGACTGCTCGCCACCCGCGCTAAACACCGACTCTCCTCGCGGTCAAAAACCCGACTTCCCATCTAGCGGTCCAAAGCTCTACTGCCCTCTAACGGTCAAAACTCTACTGCCCTCTAGCGGTCAAAACTCTACCGCCCCCTGCCGGCGCCCTCTCCCCTTCCTTCCTCTGACCGTCCGAGTGTCTTCCTCTGGGGCCTTTCTTTATTAATACCAGATTCTGACATACATCAATGCAGTGTTTAAGTTACCGTGACAGCGTCGGAGGCGACAGCAACTCTTCGTCCTTAATTAACCCTCTGGGGTATTGCCGATAAAACCTTCTCTGGAGCCTGTTTCGCCTTCGGTGTTCGCCACCCCCACCTGTTGATCCCATTAATGTCAGGTCTGCCCTTTAGTAGTAGTAGTAGTAGTAGTAGTAGTAGTAGTAGTAGTAGTAGTAGTAGTAGTCGTAGTAGTAGTAATAGTAGTAGTAGTAGTAGTAGACCTCCCTTATAATACTATACCAATTATACACTGGTCAACAAATTTTATGCAAGTTTTTGTTTCCTCTACAAATTTTGGTTAAACTAATAGATTTTGACTTGCTGAACACAAATATGTAATTAGAATTTCTGTATCACGTAAGGTTTTTAAGAAATCGACAAATTAGCATTTAGTATTGTAACGTCTTCTGCAACATAATCCTACAGAAGGATCTAGGCAATAATGACAAGACATGCGAAAATTAGAAATGTTTTGCTGTAGATTTTCGTTTGTAGTCACTGTCCTGTGCTTCACGTATCAGTGACCAACAGTAGTCTCCGATGCTGGCAATGTCTTTGTGAAATCTTTCACCATGTTCATCACTGACGGCGCCGAAATTGTCCGGGAAGAAGTCCAAGTGAGAATGAAGGAAGTGTATCTTCAGTGACATGTTGCATTTCATTGCCTTGTAAGCTTGCAGCAGATTTCCAACTTGTTCAACATAGTTTGGCGCCTTGTAGTTGCCCAGAAAGTTAGCAACAACACCCCTGAAGGCTGTCCAGGCAACATGCTCGGCACCCTGCAGAAGGCCCTCAAAGTGACTGTCCTTGAGCATCTCTCGAATCTGTGGGCCAACAAAAACGCCTTTTATTTTAGCATCACTGGTGCGTGGAAACCTCTGTCGTAAGTATGTAAAGGCTTCACTTTCTTTGTTCATTGCTTTGACAAAGTTTTTCATTAACCCAAGTTTGATGTGCAAAGGTGGGAGATAAATGTTCTTCGGATCAACGAGAGGATCATGTTTAACGTTCTTCTGTCCTGGAACCAAGTCCCTGCGAGGTGGCCAGACCTTTCTCACATAATGTGAATCTCTAGCTCGGCTGTCCCACTCGCAAAGAAAGCAGCAGTACTTGGTGTAGCCTAGCTGCAGACCGAGTAGAATTGCAACAACTTTCAGATCTCCACATATATTCCAGTTGTATCTCGAGTATTCTATGTGTTTCAATAGCAGCTGCATGTTCTCATATGTTTCCTTCATGTAAGCAGCATGTCCAATGGGTACTGAAGGGTATGAATTGACATTGTGCAGCAAAACAGCCTTTAAACTTAACAGCGAAGAGTCAACAAAAAGTCGCCATTCGGATGGATTGTGCTTACAGCCGAAAGCAATCCATCAATGTCAATGCAAAAAGTAAGACTGTCGATTTTTTTGAAGAATCGAGTCAAGTCTTCATGCCGTTTACGAAATACTGAAATTTTTGTACCTGGAGAGAGTAGATTCCATCCTTGCAACCTAGATCCAAGCAATTCTGCTTGATTTTTTGACAAATCTAAGTCTCTGACCAGATCATCGAGCTCTGCCTGAGAAATCAAATGAGGATTGCTGGATGTCGATGGCTCAAACTCTGGGTCTTCCGTAGCTGAATCATCAACTATCTGCAGCATTTCATCTGTCTCTGCATGCTCGTCCTCGTCCTCCAGTGTCCAAAACTCGGGGGGTTTGGAACAGGAAGACTCTCGTCGTGTGGAACTGGTCTCATTGCCGAGGCAAGGTTAGGATACTCAATAGACTTCCTATTCTTTGAAGAAAATCCTGTAACATTCGTCATGCAGAAATAGCAATCCGTTACATGATTATTCTGCTCCCTCCATATCATTGGTATGGCGAATGGCATGGATGGACGCTTACCTGCAAGCCAAGCTCGCAGACTGGTAGCACAAGATGAACAACATATATGAGGTGCCCTATACTTTGTCCTGGTCGCCAATTTTGCATCCAAAGTATAACTCATGTCCTTTCTTTATGATTGCTGTCATACTCCGCTTCTGTGATTTCAACGTAAACTCTCCACAGATGTAGCAGAACGTGTCACTGCGATTGCGACATCGACGCGACATTTCAGAAACTTTAATTAAATTAGTTAATATATTCATTTCACAGCCTTTAACTAAACAGTTATATCTCATCAAATAGAAAAGACTGCAGCTGCTTCCTAGTGCTGCTTGGTATTTATATAGGACTGCGTAACCATAGCAACAATAGATGCTAGGCATGTAGTCTTGAAGACAGGTTTTGCGCGTCTGGGCATGTCTGGACATGCCTAATTATACTAATTTTCAAAATCCATGTAGTTAAGTGAGCCAGCAGTGCATATTACATCTGTTATGGCGGTCACATAAGATTCTTGCCTAACCCGAATACCCATAACTCAGATAACTCTCGAAAACCACGATTTTAAAATTCTTATAATTTTAAAATTTAAAATCAGCTTTTTCTCAAAAAACTTACGTGATAGGAAAATTTCAAAATTATTCCTGTAATCAGCATGACAAAATCTACATGGAACACCAGAAATTGCACAGGAAACAAAAACCTTGTTGACCAGTGTGATCGGTGAGTCTAGAAAGGACGATTTTCTCGGTAAGTTTTGATAGAAGAGAAAGATTTGATATCGGGCGGTAGTTATTAAGATCTTCTCGGTCAAGGCCAGGCTTTTTTAGAAGAGGAGTGACGAAAGAATTTTTAAACGAGGATGGGAAAATACCTGTGGTGAGAGATAGGTTAATAATTCTTGTTATAGTTGGCGTAAGCACAGTGGAGCACTGTTTGAGTAGAGAAGTGGGTATGGGGTCAAGATCGCATTGTTTATTTGGAAAGGAGAGAAGGAGTTTCGATACCTCTTCTTCAGTTGCAGGATTGAAGTTGGAGTAATCGCACGGAGGTTGTGACGGAGATGGGTGGTGAGGAGAGGCAGTTTGATTAGTCAAAGTCGAGGCAAGGTTGTTACGAATCTTGGAGATTTTTCCAGAGAAGAAATTAGCAAACGATTCAGCAAGCTGTGACACGGAAATGGTTTGAGGGAGAGGATTTGTTTCTTTGCGGTGGAATAGGTCATTTATAGTTTTCCAGAGTATTCGTGGATTAGAGCTGTTTGTTGAGATGATGTTAGAGTAGTATTTCTTCTTTGCAGATATGAGGAGATTATGGTAGCGGTTTGTGGCGGAACGAAGGTTTTGAAGGTCAAATGGAGAATGTGTTCTATGGTAAGTTCTTTCGAGGCGTCTGCGAAATGATTTGAAGGCATGAATGAAAGAATTGTACCATGGTTTGCTACTGTTAGATGAAAGCGGTCGTGTAATGATGGGAGCATGTTTGTTGAGTAGGTTAGATAGCACGTAATTGTACTTGTCGATCAGTGATGGTAGGGTAGATGGGGGGTTGGTGAGGAGGTCAGATGCTTTTATGCTTTCAGAGAATGCGGTTATATCAATTTTGTTAAGACGACGGAATGAATAGGTGCTGCGAGGAGGAGGAGCTGGCGGGCAGATGCTTAGAATAGTGAAAATGGGGAAATCATCAGAAGGGGAGCATTGACTAGTGGCTGAGCATGGAAGTAAAGATGAAGAAGCTGACGTTATGAGAAGGTCTAAGGTGTGTCCGAAGGTGTGTGTTGAAAAAGTTATGTGCTGTGTAAGGTTTGTCTGTGTCAGTAGTTGTTTGAATTGAGTAGCGTTAGGGTCATCTGTTCTGTCGACGTGTATGTTGAAGTCACCTGTGATTAGGAATTCATGAGGAGTTGTTGCTGCAGAGCCAAGGAAAGAGGTGAATTCCTGAATAAATTTTCCGAATGACGTTGAATATTTCGATGATGATGGAGGGCGGTAAACATTGAAAATGGTTAATTTCGCCAGAGGTAGTTTGAGAGTGACTGATGAGCATTCAAATGACGAGAAATTCACTGATGAGGAGTTGGTTATTTGTATGTGGTCGCGAATGAGGAAAGCAGTGCCTCCACCTAGATTAGAAGAGCAGTTGGTAGATTTTATTAAACGGGGAAAGCTTAGGAGGGAGAAGCCAGGTGGGGTTGATTCTATCAGTTGACACGTAGTTGTAGATGGAGATACCCAGGTTTCGGTTAGTGCAACTATGTCAATGGTTGAGGAGTGAAGCGTGTGCATTGGAAAAATGAGTCTAATTTTATAGTTGTAAGTTCATGTAGTGAATGTGTGTGGTGAGGATTGGTGTGGGATCTAATATTGAGAGTGCAGAGTGTTATGTGTGATTGGGATGGTCCAGGGTTAGGTTGAATGTCGCCTGAAAGAGCTAGAAGAGTGGTTATTAAATCTGTGTGTTTGGTAAAGCGAAAATGCGAGCGACGGAGGGCTAGAACGAAGGAAACAGGTATTTTATTCAAGTGTGAATATTGGTCGACAGCAGTGCGATAGGTCAGATGCTTTGATGGTGTGCGTGAGTCAGGTTTGTGAGACTGGACGTGAGTTGCGAGCAAGAATGTGCAAATCAGTGGAAGTATCATGATGGTTTGTTATGCTATCGAATGACGAGGAACGACATATATACAGAATTGCTTATGTGAGACGACGAGAACAGTGAAGAATCGCCGAATCAAACCAGGAGCAAGCGTTAAAATATATGACTTAATCAAGTTATTATTGTCAAAGTGTTTCGGTCTGTGGGTCGACTCACAGACTCAGCTAAGTAAAAGTACCAGAACAATGTTAGTATGTGGAGCTCAGCTAGGATTAGTGCTAAAAATAAAGCTACAGAGGTGTCGAGCGCTTGCTACTGGGATGATACCGCGATGAGTCACTACCTCCAGTTTGTAATGGAGTGGCTGGTGGAAAGAGGAGTCAAGTTACAACTTTTGAATGTGACCAATGAATTTAAAGCCATGTTTTAACGCTAGACTGATAGTAATCTTTCTAAATCTTGATAAGTTAGTGAAATGATAAAATTTTAAAGAGAAAAATACTTCCATGAGATCTTGATCGACAGTTGAGCGCAATTTGTTGAAATTTTAGTGTTGACGTCAGATTTAAACATTTTTTAAACGAGTTATTAGAAAGCGAGGAGATTAGATGACATCCATGCAGAGATTGATGAGAATGCAGATTCAAGCTCAATAATAGATGCATTGAATGAAGGAGGTGAGAAAGAAAGGAATAGCTGTGTCATCGGGATAGAGTTGGTGATTTAAATTAAAAGACTTAATTAAAGATGAGAGCGGTGTGGTGTAAAAACTGAACAGTACAGGCCCAAGAACAGATCATTGAATCACTCCAAAATCTACACTGTGAGACAGAGAAATTTGGCTAAGACAGGACACTTTAAAAGACCGGGATTTAAGGTAAGATGGAAACCAGTTGTGAGCTTTTTCAGATATTCCAAACCAGAGAGAGATTCGTTCGAGCAGAATTTTGTGATCTATGGTATCAAATGCACCGCAGGTGTCAAGGAGACAAAGGCCAGTAACTTGTCGGAGACCAATTGCGGCTAAGAGTCTCTGTCATGAATGTAGGCGAGAACGGTTTCGGTTGAGTGATGTTTAGTGTAGGCAGACTGATGAGCATCATATAGCGAGTTATTATTTGAAAGGTGTTCGGTCAGTCTAGAAAGCACAATTTTTATAGAAGTGAAAGATTTGAGATGGGGCGATAGTTATTAAGTTCTTCTCTGTTAAGACCAGGCTTTTTTCGTTTTTTAGGACAGGAGTGACAAAATAGTTTTTGAAAGAAGATGGGAAAGTGCCTGAGGTAAGAGAGAGGTTCATGATTCTAGTTATGATAGGCGTAAGCACGATGGCACATTACACTGAGTAAAGAGGTAGGTATGGGTCATATTGTTTGTTTGGAAGAGAAAGTAGCAGTTTGGATACCTCTTCATCAGCTGCAGGAGTGAAGCTGGATAAATTGCATGGAGGTTGTGGAGGAGAAGGGTAATGAAAAGATGTGGTTTGAGTAATAGTGAGAGACTTAATGACACTGCGAATCTTGGAGATTTTTGTAGAGACGAAATTAGCAAAAGATTCAGCAAGCTTTGACGGAGGAATGGATTAACACTGATTCTTTGCGATGGAGAAGATCATTTACAGTTTTCCAGAGCTTGCGTGGGTTTGAGCTATTTGTTGAAATGATGTTAGAATAGTACTTCTTTTTGGCAGATGTAAGGATATTATGGTAGCGGTTGGTGGCGGAACGAAGATTTAAAAGGTCAGATGGAGAATGTGTTCTATGGTATGTTCGTTCAAGACGTCTGCGAAATTACTTGAACGCATGAATGAAAGAGTTATACCAGGGTTTGCTGTTGAGTGATGAAAGAGGTCTTGTGATGATAGGAGCATGTTTAGCAAGAAGACCGGATAACACAGAATTGTATTTATTGATCAGTGACGGCAGAGAAGTAGGCAGTGGCGCCGCTAGAGGGTGCGGGGTGCGGACCGCACCGGGTGACACTACCCAGAGGGATGACACCAAACTGATAAATTTAAATGTTCAATTTGTATAAAACAGTCAACAGACGAAGCTCGTTCTACTTAGGTTCCATAACCAGTGGTGTAGCTATGTTGTAGCAAAGTGGAGCAATTGCTCCAGTCGGACCGCCCAGGGTCACTTGTACAAATCGTGCAAAACCGATGAGAAATTTTTTGGGGTGGGGTGGGAAGTAGGCCAGGTATAATAGTTGGTTCTGCAAAACTGCAACTGGTTGGTTATAACTTTGCACGGTTTTTTGTGTTTCTATAATGCGTTAAAATTCACCCACGGGCATTTGTAGTTTTAAAAATCCTTCGGGGGATTAGTATCGTAGCATGACTCAGTGAGCTGTGCTGATATAGGCTGACAGTCACTAACTGTCTCATGGTCCGAGCAGAAGATCCCCGCCGTATCTGTTGCGATGACACGTACAATAGTTATATTGTCCTAGTTTAGCACTTGTGTAGGCTTCAGTGTATCAACATCAGATGCAATGGGTGAGGGTGAGCGGCGAAATGGGGAGGGATGGTTTCGACGTGTCACTGCCGCGCACTCAAATTGAAGGATGATCCTGTCTTTCTGTGTGTCTAAAATGCGCTAAAATTCACCTACGGGCATTTGTAATTTTCATAAATTTCCCGGGAGTGATAAACACTCATTTTCTTTTTTAAAAGTTTCTCGCAACAGCCGATACTTCTCACACGCTTTCGCGCGACACTCCTCTCCGATACCCCGAACCCCTGTGAAAAGGGTAGGGAGAGAAGGGACAGAAAGAGGGAGGAAGAGGCTAGGAAGGGAGGGGAGGGAGGAGAAGGCGAGTTTGGCGCTATATGAATCTGTCGCCCTCCCCGGGACTTGCTGGAGCTGCAAGTCGCCCATTAGCTACGGCACGCGGCGTGGGTATAAAAAGATCGCGCGCCAGTACACTGCCCTTCTTTTGCTGGTTCGGTTGGGTTTGCTATTCTTTTGGGCTGCTATTCGGGGACTAAATTGAGGGCCTGTTGAATCTGTCTAAATGTTATTTGGTTGTTACTGTTATTAAGCCGTTGCACGAATTTGATAGTGCTTTGAATAATATTATAAGCGTAGGCCCCTATGGCCTATACGGAAATCAACGGAAGATGAGACTTGTTCTGCTATCAAGATTTTCTAAGCCACGATAAAGGAAGGGTGCTGACTTTTCTTTTTGCTTGTCACTGTTGTCAGGTCTTTCATGAGAAATTATGATTTTTATCTACCCCTCTGAAAAACGCATCCCTGCTAAAAATTCATTCCGACGGGCTTGGTTGTACTTGTTTAAAGACGCGTCCGTATGAAAGGCAATGAACGTACATGTGTGTGTGTGGGGCGACCTGGGAGGTCTCAATTTCTGGGAGGTCTCAATTTCTCAATCGGACAGCGGCGTACCGATATACCCCCGTATAGCGATTGTTATGTGCGGCTATTTTGTATTTATGTTAAAGTTCTTACTTATTGAATTAATCGCTAATTAACCCCTTAACTGGGGATCCCGGATATATCCGTCCATTTTACAATGAGTTACAGTTAAATACACGGTTAAGGGGTTAAGGTTTTAAATGCATAGAGTTGTGTAGAGTGAGGGTTTCCGGTTTTCAATTCTGGACAAGTCAAGGACTTTCTTTTATTAATCTCGAATTAAAATCTTCTTAAAATCACAGTGGCGTCTGACATTCAACAGCGCTCGTTTAAAATACGGTGTATATATGCTCTCCCTCCAAAATTCTATCTTAAAGTTTATGATTTGTTCGCATCAACATCATCGTCATCATCATCATCATCATCATCATCATCATCATCATCGTAATGTTCTCTGTCCTGGGACAGGTTCAGGGCTTCATTGTTTCCAGTCCTCTTATGACAGCCATTAACCGTAGATCTGAGAGGAATCCACCCCCAGGGTGGAAAAGACCCCCAGGTCGCCCTCGCCGCACCTGGGTACAACAGATCGGTAACGGCGCACCCTCAACAATCGCAAAAGAATGGGAACAATCCCAAGATCGCAGCCATAGTAGATCAACGCTACGGAACTTCGTTGTCTAAGCGAAAGAAGAAAAAGAAGAAGATTCCTCTCTGCGTCTCGCTTCTTCTTTGATTTCTGCGTAGGTCTTGTGACGCTGTGCATCTGTTTTCATCATCCAGTCCAATAGCATCTTCCTTGGTCTGCCTTTTGACTTTCTTTCTGAAATACTTCCCTCAATTACTGTTCTGAGTAATGATTCTCTACTTAGTACGTGTCCAATCCAGTTCCTCTTTCTTGTTTTATGGTGCTGATTAACGATCTTTGTTCGTCCACCATCTGTAGTACCTCATCGTTTGTTTTCTTGTTCGTCCGCTTGATGTTTTCAATTCTTCTCAATATCCACATTTCGAATGTTTCCAGCTTTTGTATGTCCTTCTTTTGGAGAGTCCAGGTTTCTTAAACATACTGTATAAAGTTACACTCCATATTAACGTTTTTATCAGTCTCTTCTTTAGTTCTTTTTAGCGTATTTATTTTCATGCTATATTCTTTTGATGTTGTATTTAGTTTGTCCATTACCCTCTGTAGTTCTCTTTTACTCCCCGTTAGCATCGCTTGATCGTCTGCAAGGCGTATGGATTGTATAATTTTCCCTCCAATGTTAAATTCTCGCTCTTTCGTCCTCTTGTGAACCACGCATTATGTGTCCAGCATACTGTGTTTTCCTGTTTATAATTTCTGTCAAGAGTTGTCTCTTTTCTCCAATTTTCTTTAGTACCTCTTCATTTGTTATTCTCTCTTGCCAGCTAATTTTCAAGATTCTTCTGAAGCACCACATTTCAAAGGCCTGTATTTTATTTTTCAACTGCTTTGTTAGAGTCCAGCATTCGCAGGAGAATGTGATAACCGAGTATACATAGCATCTCAGCATTCGTAGTTTTAGTGTTAGGTCTAGGTTTCTTCTTAATAGTTATTTTGACTTCCAAAAGGCTTCTTTGGCCATATAAATTCTGGCATTTATATCTCTTGTACATCGTCCGTTTTCTGTTATGAAACTGCCGAGCCGAGATATTTGTATTCCTTTACTTGTTCCAGCTTAGTGTTATCAATTGAGATGCTGTGTTTCTAATTGTTGTGTTTGCTTACTATCATCGTTTTTGTTTTCTTTCTGTTAATTTCCATCCCGTATTCTTTGCTTTTGTCATTTAGCTTGTTAATTATGAGTTGGAGGTCTTCCTTTTTCTGCAAAGATTACCGTATCATCTGCATATCTGAGTATGTTATAGATTGTTCCATTGATTTTCATTCCAGGGTTTTGTTCTGATGCTTCCTTGATTAATAGTTCTGTATATAGGTTAAATAGTAAAGAGGATAGTATGCATCCTTGTCTGACTCCTTTTTTATTTGTATCTTCTCGGATTCCTCCTCTTTTATTCTTATGGTGGCGTATTCATTCCAGTATAAGTTACAGATTAAATATTGCTCCAGTTTTGGTATTCCTGCCCACTTTAGTGTCTCCAATAACTTTTGATGATTTATTCTGTCGAATGCTTTTTTATAATCGATGAAGCAAATATGTCATTTCTTTCCCATTGTTTGAGCGTTTTCGCAAAGTATCCTTAATTGACAGATGGCGTCTCTGGTTCCCTTGCCTTTTCTGAAACCCAGTTGATTTTCTGATAATATTGATTCTGTTAAGGGGCTGTCCATTAATTATGTCAACAAGTTTTGGACAATTTTGGATTCCCTCCCCTTGTCAACAACTGTCAACTTTCAGTTAACCCCCCCATAATTACGTCAAAAACTTTTGACCCCCCCCCAGATCAATGACAGGTCCCAATAACAAGGTTCATATTTTTGTGCTGATGACCATTTTATCCCTTTTTTGCTCGTCGAGTGTCAAAATGTGATGGTTATGACCTTTTTTGCCATGCTTTTTTTCATTATAATAAGTAATATTCCATGAAATTTCCTAGTTTTTGATTATTTGTAAAAATATTTGTTGACGTCAATTTCTCTTGACCCCCTCCCCTGTCAACAACTGTCAAACTTTTCCAAACCCCCTCCCCCTAAATTGTTGACGTAATTAATGGACAGTCCCTAATGGTCTGATTCTATTCTTTATTACCTGTAGTAAGATTTTAGATGCGTGCGATATCAAGCTTATAATTCTGTAGTCGTCACAGTCTTGTGCTTTGTTTACCTTTGGAATTGGGACGAATATGCATTTTAAGAAATCCTCCGGTATGTCTCCTGTTTTATATAATATGTTTATTAGCTCTGTAATTATTTCATATCCTGCCGGTCCCAGGTTTTGTATAAGTTCTGCGCAAATTCCATCTTCTCCGGTTGCTTTCTTTTTGGGTAATTTCTTCATAATCTGTCTCATTACTTATTCCGCTATAATCGTCTCTTCCTTTGAGTTATTAATTTTTTGAATTTCTCCTCTCCCAACTATCGAAATCCTGCTATGCCCATATTCGTGATCTACGTCGCCTCCGTCCTTGCCTTGACACCAAAACTGCATCCACAATCGCCACTTCAATAGTCCATTCCAAACTGGATTACTGCAACTCTCTTTACTATAACCTCCCAAAAACCTCCATCAACAAATTACAATCAATTAAAAATGCACTAGCCCGAGCAGTAACCAAATCACCAAAGTTCTGCCATATTTCACCCATACTGAAGACACTACACTGGCTTAAAATATCCGAACGTATACAGTACAAGATAATAACGATTACTTACACATCACTTCATTCGTCAAAACCGGTTTACCTTCGTAAACTCTTAACGCCTCAGCCTCCCCGACCTACACCATCATCATCTCATCTCACACTTTCAAGCCCGTTAAATCAGTCAACACTCAAAATCTGCAACCGCGCTTTCTCATACGCCGCACCAGAACTTTGGAACTCAATTCCAGCCTCCCTCCGCAGCCTACGACATGGTCAAACAATAAGCTCCGAATCCTCATTTCCTTTAATTCCTTCACTGTCTCCTCAAACCTTTAGGTCTAAACTTAAAACCTTCCTATTCGAAAAGTCATTTCCCCCATAGCAACAACAACCTGACCCGCCGCCTCACAGATACACTGACCTTTGCCCGGCCGACAAACCACCCTGGCTATAGCTATTTCAAGAAAGATTAAGCGCATAAGAATAAGCAGCTACTGCTGTGCTGCTTTCCGGGGCGCTGTAGAAGTTTACGAGATTTGACTTACTTACTTACTTGTTGTCATTGTACAAGGTTTCGGCGTATTCTTTCTATCTGATCAGTACGTCCTTTTTTAACAATAATTTTCCATTCTTGTTTCTGATAACGGGGTTTGGGTTGTTTCTCTGCATGTTCAGCTCCTTGATTTTTTTTATATACTAGTATAGAGGGTGTGCTTTTTGTCTAACTCTTCTATTTCCTTACACTTCTCATTGATAAACTTGTTTTTTGTGTATCTGCGCATTTTCTGTATTTCATGTTAGGGTTAGGGTTAGGGTTAGGGTTAGGGTTAGGGTTAGGGTTAGGGTTAGGGTTAGGGTTAGGGTAGGGTTAGCGTATCCAGTGTTTACCAACAAGGTCCGGTTGCTCCGCCCACTGGTGGGCAGAAAGTTTATAGAAACCATAGAAACCATTGTTGTCTATTAATAGACGCCAATGGCAGAAGCAGATTTCTTGCCTACCAGCATAGATACTGGCTGTGTTGGTGGGCATAGAGTGTTCTGGATACTCTCATACGTCTCTTATACGCCTCTTATACGTCTCTTATAGGGCCTACGCCTCTCTTATTAGTTCCTTAATATAGACGGTGAATAGCAGCGGTGATAGTGGACAAGCCTTGTCGTTATCTCCTTCCGATTTCTCCGGCCTCCGACTTATCATTTGTTCGCATGCGGGACATTAAAATATGTTTCAATTTAGAAATAGCAATGACTAGTTAAGATTTATACCCCATCTGATCAAATTCCAGGCCAGCAGCTCTTTACGGGGAGTTGCCCTCGTCCACTTCACGCCACTGAATTTATACCAACGCCAGCTTAAGCTGCTCCGCTAGTCTGTTCGGCGGACATAACTCCCAAGTAGAGGGAAAAAATCAATCAATACATAGCAACATGTTATCCCACTATATGTACAATAATGTTATAGATAAAAAAGCAGTCCTACGATCACATGATAATTCTGAGGCACTGACATCGTATTTAGTGCGACCCAGGGTCGGCCCTAGCCTAGCCTCTGGAAAAGGAAGCATCTTTGAGTCCTCTGCACTGCCACCTCCCCATTTGTTTCATCTGTGACATCAGTTTACCGCAATCCCAATGACCATATAATAATAACACAAACGCATGCTGACTGCTATAGAAGGCACCGACTATAGACGTTAGTTGAAGTTTAGCACACCTCCTTTTAGGTAGTGTGGGAGCCCTATAAATAGAGGTCCCATAGACGGGTAAAGGGCCGGTAGACTGAGTTTTTTCTCGGAATCTAAGGTAAACACTAGGGAAGTGTTTAATCTACTGCGTCAGCGGTCCCCAAGGGGCGGGCAAGCCATACGAGAGATAGAAGATCCGGCTGATTCCTAGGGAGAATACCTGGAGAATTTCCCACCGTGAGGTAGTACCCGAGTCAGCCAATATAGTGAGGTAGTACCGGAGAAAGCTAGGAGAGAGCGAGGTAGTACCCGAGAAGACGAGGTAGTAGTCCCTACCTGATATAGAAGAGAGAAGTACATTAAATAGAAGACAGCAAGGTAGTACCTGAGATAATAATATATAATATATAATATAACAAGGTTTAAAGTGGTTCAGTAAGGACTGCCCTGTGTGAGAACCACTGTTGTTCCCGTCCAATCTAATACCCTAGACTACTGAGGTTTATTTTGAACTCGTTTACAGTTGTAGCCATTACTATCCCTCATCCAGTTCATTCCATCTGTCCACCACTCTTGCACTAAAAAATGCTGTTTATGCCTCCCAACCCGTTTCTTGAACAGTTTCATTTTGTGTCCTCTGGTTCTATCATACTGCTTCATTGTAAAAATCTTTCTCTTGGCATTTCCACTTTGTTTGTTAGTATTTTGTATGTCTCGATCAAATCCCTCTCTTCTTAAAGATAGCCGGGGAAGTAGAGGTAGTACCTGAGATAGGAAAAGACAAGGTCCGGTTCCTTATTATTATTATTATTATTATTATTATTATTATTATTATTATTATTATTATTATTATTATTATTATTATTATTATTATTATTATTATTATTATTATTGCTGCTGCCGCTGTTGTTTGTTGTTGCTAAACTGATCATTTCTTGCGCCAGAGTGCCAAATGTCACGAGCAAGGGCACATTAAGAAGGTACATGCACCTCTGTTTGTCACCTTCCTTTTCAGATGCGACGATGATGTCGTCTGCGAACCATTCGATGACGTACCCGTTCAATACCGCCCGATGTCTGTCTAAGCTTTGTAAGTGCAAGTCATAAAATAAACTATTAGACATTTTAAAATCTATTTAATAGAATTTTGCGTTTACGCATCAGTAAGATAGTCACTTGAAAAACGATTCATAACTGGTGCATATGTCAATGAACTTATTGTCTTTCAAGCTTGTTATATCGCTATTTTTCATAGAAAAATTAGCAGGCGCCGATTCATCGCTGTAGTTCCTATCTATTACCGTTTCTTTAATACTACTATGGTCATCACGTGATATCGTGATATCGTCCATATCCAGGCTTGCACTGTAGCTTTGGCAACTTTCCATTCCGCTCATTTTATGAATCTCAGTTCCAAGGCTCAGCAACTGGCGGAATAAATTTCGGTCTTGTTGTTTCAAGGAAGGCTACAAACAGAGATAGATTCGGCGTAATAAGCTGGAAACCTTTAATCTATATTCTATATAAAATAACAATCGTAATTAATTGCACCTAACGTAATATATGGTTTAGTGCTATTCTATGTTATAGTGTCTATAACATAGCATAGCACGAACCAAAATATTCCAATAGATGCAATAATATTGTAGTTATTGTTACTGTTGTTACCGTCAATAACGGACATAATATCAAAATATTTGACATATGAAGGGCGATTGAATTGCTTTTGCAGTCTGAACAGCAACTTCGGACACGAGCCCGCGGTTTTCCTCTTCTTAAATCTCCTCACAACTAATTAAGCTAGAATTGTTAAATATTAGGGGATGAGTTGGTAACACACGCTAGAGCGGCACGCTTACGGAAAGGGCTCAACTCCCGCGAAGCCTCTAAGGTCGACTTAGCCTTCATTCTTTAAAGGGCGGTGATAAATAAGTAGCAGCATTGACTGCGACGGTGACTCGGCCATAGCCGGTGGCAAACCCTGGTTGAGAAAGGATGAGCCAAACACACACACACACACACACACACACACACACACACACACACACACACACAGACGCCCATCGTCTTTGATACGAACGCGTCTATAAACAAACAGAACACACACATGCACCGGAGACCAGCGTCTGCAGTCTAAGTCATGTGTCATATTGCTTCCAAGATAGGTGAAGTTTTCTACGTTCTCTACTTCTATTCCATTTACTTTAATTTTTCTTTTGATCTTTTTGTCGCCAAACATTTTTGTCTTCTCAATGTTTATCGACAATCCATAGCGCTCAGCTCATTGCTCAGTGTCTGTACCGTGTCTTCCAGATCATCTTCATTTCCTTCTAGGACAGCGGTTCTCAACCTTTATAGTGCCGCGCCCCTTTTAATTCAATTACCCATGATGTGGCGACCCCCCAACGGTAAAATTATTTTCGTTCACAATGTAAACTGCTTAAAGTAATAATGCTACGAGAATCAAAATGTTCGAAATCGTTATTATTTAATTGTCTCCATGTCTATCCTTGAATTACAATTAATTATAGTAAAACAACTAGTACGTCGTAACTACCACTGAGGAAATTTTGTACAATAACAAGACAATTAAGAGACAACCTAATATTTCTGAAGGTCTCGGGCGACCTCTGGCAAATCGTCATTCGACCCCCTTGAGGGTCGCGACCCACAGGTTGAGAACCGCTGTTCTAGGATGTCAATATCATCAGCAAACCTAAGATTGTTAAATGAAAGTCCCTGAACTGTTATGCCTTTTGCGTGTTCTTTTACTTTGTCCATTGCTCTTTCCAGGTCTGTGATGAAACCATAGGTGATATGTTATCTCATTGTCTTGTCCCTCTACTTGTTTTAAACCATTCTCCAAGTTCTCCGCAGATTCGCACTGCTGATCTTGAGTTATTGCTGATGTCTTTTAACAGTCTAACCAAATTTTGGTCCACTCCATATGACTCGAGTACAGCCCAGGTTATTGATTAATTGCTGCATATTATTGATCGCCACTACTGCATTTCCATGTGTATGCTGTTAATAATGCTGTTGATAGAGTCGTTATAATTTAGCCAGGAATAATAGCTCTGGTGTATTTTATGACGATGCAAGTATAGTTCGCTGAGAGACTTTGTAAATGCAATAGTATATAGGAACTGGAAGGCTTATCTAGCCTGTATTAATGCGGCGAATCGTACATTAGTATTGTTTAGTTTCTTGCGGTGAACATTCCTCAAGACATTGCTAGAAATTTAGATTTTGGGCCACATATGTTCCAAAGTCTCTATTATATATGTTGTCATGACTTCGATTATATTATATGCATTTTCTCATTATCTCTCGTTGTGCTTAGTTGAGTTGTTTCATTACCATGCAACCTATAGTCCTAATTCTCGCACAGAATAGGCTTACCCTGCGGGCATATTCACGCTAAATTGGCAGTAAAGTAAATTCGTGCATCCTGGGGAAAAGAAGAAGGCTAATTTAGCGGGCACTGACGACATAGAGAAAACCTAAGTCGTCAGTAATAGTAATAGTAATAGTGATAGTGATAGTGATAGTGATAGTGATAGCGATAGCGATAGCGATAGTGATAGTAATAGTAACAGTAACAGTAACAGTAACAGTAATAGTAATAGTAATAGTAATAGTAATAGTAATAGTAATAGTAATAATGTGATTTAAAGTGGTTTAGGAAGCTGTGTAAACCTATGTGAAACCACTATCTCTCCACATTCAGTAATCTAGTTTTCCGAACTAGCCATTGAATCCGTATACTGCTTTAACTGTGGCTCTCACCTCATCGAAACTGTTCCATTTGTCCACAACCCTTGCTACAAAAATGTTGTTTATGTTGCTGTTGTTGTTTATGTTGTTGTTGTTGTTGTTGTTCAGGTGTGTTTAATTCTTGCTTTATTTTATATTCAAATTCTCCATCAAGCAGTTTATTTCCGTATTCCTTCCAATTGTCTGCTATCATTTTTTCAGTGCGTTTTGGGAGCAAATTTCCTAGTCGGTCTTTTAATTTCTCATATGTTCCTATGCTATTCCCTCTTTTGCTTGTTCTTCCAGTTCAATGCAGATGCTATTGATTTGCTAGATTTTATCTCTTGTTAAGTTTCATTGTACCTCTTGTTTTAGTTCTTTTTGTTTTTTTCTTCCGGTGCGGTTGCATTTAAAATCGTCCTTTTCTGGAACCAACTTCCACGTATCTGATGTTATCCAATCTTGTTCCTATTTTTTCTAAATCTTAAAATGGTACTCTAGGTTCTACATTAAATTCTTGCAGGACCATAAACACTCAACCAGGTCTTCAGATGCATTAACTCTTCGGATACCGCTCACACACCTTTTCAATGGCTAAGTTTATACCGCATAACTCACGGCATTGGGGTTACGACTTTACAACTAAGCTGCTGCTATCGACTTAGAAGCGATCGTCGACTGATAATAAGTGCATTATTAAAATGGCGCTATAAAAGTTACAGATTCTCTTTGGTCAGATTGATCAAACAACCTTGTTCATCTTGCTCTGGCAGAAACAGTGATTGATACAAGAGCAGAATGGGATAGATATGGCCTTGGAAGCGACGGCAGACAATTTTGACTGTCCTTACAGGCTTACACTCGTCTACTGGCGACAAAAGCCTTGAAGATTGAAGGGCTTGAAGATCAGTCGGTTGAAAGGACGAATTATTTATGCCAAGGTTTTGTCATAGTTTTTGAGAGTGTCATATTTGAACGAAGCATTAAAAATTTCGCAGAGCGAAGATGTTTGGTGCCAATTGAATAAGTTAGTATCAGTGTCTACTGTCTAGTTTATGAATCTATTAAGTCTATCCAATCCCGAAGAATCTCGTTGCTTAAAGTCCTGTTTGGGTTATTATAATTTCACACGATATTTAACGTTATAAGTTACCCGCCGCCTCATAGATACACTGACCTTTGCCCGACCGACAAACTACCCTGGCTATAGCTATTTCAAGAAAGATTAAGCGCATAAGAATAAGCAGCTACTGCTGTGCTGCTTTCCGGGGCGCTGTAGAAGTTTACGAGATTTTACTTTACTTTACTACTAAACAAACAACTTACAATTTCCTGTTGAAGCCAAAGTATGGTTTCCTCTATGTCTTTGACTCTCTGCTTGCTCGTAACTAAATCCACTTTGATTTGGCAAGAATCCTCAATTATACCAAGTTCTGGAAGACTATCCAATGGACTTGGTACTGCAATCGTTAATCCTTGAAGACTGTTAGAAAGCGAAGCTCTATGTGGAAAAAATCTACTACAAGTGTTGCTACTAAAACGACGCTTTGCTAACACCTGCTTCATTCGAAAAGGAAGAAACACATTTTTACGACCGCTTTCTGTTGCAATGTTGAAGCTTATTTCGTCAAATGATCTTCGGTCTAACCTCGAGATTTCACAACTGTTTTTCAAATCCCACTCTCCGAAGAGCTTGGCATCTAGAGTTCTACCTCTTTCCAGCAGGAAAGCCAGCTCGAAATTGCTTCCGCGGCGCATGGATTGTTGTTGCAAGAAGGCTGTCCGTGCTTCGTGTCTTGCGTCTGACTTAGATCTCTGAACATTGATGTAACCCCGACCTGGTCTGCCATTACAGTCACTATTTGAAGCGAGGTGTCTTGTCACGATATTAATATCGTTAAACTGCTTTAGTTCTTCGGTAGGCCGATTTACGCAGTCCATTTCATCTATCGAGTGCTATTAGAAATGGCAAGAGCTGCACTTTGTAAATCAATGCAAACTAATACTTTGACTTCTCTTCGATAGACTTCTGCTATGCAGTACTTCGAATATTTGTCGATTGTTAACGGTTTACTTCATTTATGTAGGTTGCCCAACGTGTTCTGGCCGTGCTTTGTAGTTTGAATGCTTTTAGGCCTGAACCTAAAGTGCTAGACACCTACATGAGCTAGGCACAACTCAATAGATTTTCTCTAGTCTAGTCTCTCTACACTGAAATGAATACGTTTGTCCAATTCTGTTATTTTTAGCACAGTGCATGCCTACGTTTTTCTCTGTCGTACAACTCCAAGTTAACAAAGCAACGTTGGTCGCCTAAATAGGGCATGTCATTTGTGAGTGAAAATCGTTATTTTTTTAAACAATGACTTGCACATTAGGAACCAACTGCCTTTGAATATAGAGAATTAGTTTATAGGGAAAATGTTTTTAAAAATGTAGGTTGACCTACTGGGAAATGGTAATTAAAAATGTAATAATAGTAACGTGATTGTAGGGTATTTGGGGTTTGACCATGAGGTCAGATGATTCAATGTTTTCACAAAAGGTGGCTATGTCGATTTTATTGAGACGGCGGAATGATTATGTACCACGAGGTGTGGAGGTGGCGGGCAGGGTAGTGAAAAACTGGTGAACAAAATTAAAAAAATTGTCACAGAAATTAAAAAGTCTGATTCTATTACAATTTCTCTGCAAGGAATTCGGATATGTAGGCCTACTTAGAAATTATCCATCACGTAACATTTCTCAGTGACACACTGACACGTTGTTTAAATTTCTACTATATTGCTCATATTACTTTATAAGTGTTATATGACTATTGTAGCCTGCAGTCTCCTAAAAGCTAGTTGTATATGATTGTCTACGACATTGTGCCTCAGGAACATCCCTTTTAAGAGTACAACAATAGTCTGCTAGCATAATGGAGCTCCACTTGCCCTGGTACCTATTTTCCATTACTTAAATGTCCTGATGAAACCTTCCTCTATCTTCATCGCTAACTGCTCCTAGCTTTGCAGGAAAATAATCCAGGTGTGAGTGCAAAAGGTCAATTTTCAAAGACATGTTACATCCCAGTTTCTGGCAACATTTCAATAGGGTATCCACTAATTATGTGTAGTTGTCTGTCTGCCTTGTTATTCCCCAAGACGTCGCGACTAACAATCTTAAAAGAAATCCATGCAGGCTGATGCAGCTATTTCAGTGTCATTCAACTGAGCAGCAAAGTTTTCACCTTTCATCAGTTTTCTAATATTAGGGCCTAGAAAATCCCTTCTTTGATTTTCGCCTCATTTATTTGTGGGAATGTATTTCTAAGATATGCAAATCCTAGTCAACTTCTATCCATGGCTTTTACAAAGTTCTTCATGAGACCCAACTTTATAATTGTTAGAGGCTCGGAGCGCAGCGTTATATTAACTTATAAGTGTTGGTTGATTTAAAAGATTTTATTCTCGCTAAGGTCCATAATCGGCAACAAACCAAAACGGTAGAGACAGAGTCCAAACCAGGGACTCTAAAACTCTAAATTTAGATGCAAGATAGGTAAGAAAGTTATCGATTAATACAATAATAATAACATGGCCTCCGTCTGAGTACATTCCTATCGCAACGTTTCTCAATTGGATTTCTTAGTTGGAGGAGATGGCTCTATTATATGATCGGGAGATTACTGATGCTATAGATAGGCTGGTACCGGTGACGACCGTGAGCTGCCGGCATTGTCCCTCAGACTCCTGTTCGACGAGGAGTGTCGGAAAGCTAAAAGGGAGCTACGACTCGCTGAACGGAAATTACGCAAATCACACCCAGATGATGCAGCTACGGCGGCATTTGATTGGACAGGGCGACGACGATCCTACAGGCAACTCCTTCGACGTAAGCGAGAAGTCTTTTGGAGCAATAAAGTAGACTCTGAGCGGTCCGATCCTCGACGTCTCTGGCAGTCATTGAACACCCTGCTTGGCCGGGGACGAACACCTGTACCTGTTACACTCTCAGCCGAGGCTTTCGCTGAATATCTCCACAAGAAGGAGGCAGGGATAAGCGCGCTACGGCGGATCACGAACAGCCCAAGCTCGATGCACCGCCCTCCCAGTACCACCTCTGCTCGTTTCAGGCTCTATCAGAGGATGGGATGGCCTCGGAGGTGCATGCGCTACCAGACAAGTGACTCGTCTTCTTAAAGAATGTTCCGACATTCTTGTACCGTTCATCACAGAGCTCTTCAATCGATCGATGACTAATGGGAAAGTGCCGACAACCTTCAAAGTCCGCCTTCCTTACCCCTAGACTCAAAAAACCCAACATGGATGCGGCGGGACATCAGGTCGTATAGACCGATGTCCAACTTGTCGGTGCTATCAAAGCTCCTTGAACGGCTTGTATACCGTCAGCTTAATTATTTAGTCATCTGACGACCTCCAATCTGCTACCTGACTTGCAGTCGGCATACCGCGTATTCCACTCCACCGAAACGGCGGTGTTGAAGGTCACAATGGACATCCTTCGAGCGCTGGATGCAGGCGATGTGGCAGTTTTGGTGTTAATGGATCATACTCCTTCTTTCGATACAGTGGATCATGAGCTGCTACTACAGAAGATGGAAGTAACGTACGGAGTGAGTGGCAGCGCTTCAGTGGTTCTCCTCCTACCTGGAGGATCGGATACAGTACGTACGCTGCGCCAATTCCACCACGTCGCCAACTCGTATAGCTTGTGGAACCCCACGATCTACACGGACAAGATGAGCGGCCGGCCAAAGGGAGAGGCGACAATAACCTATGACGACCAACAGGCAGCACATGCGGCTATCGACTGGTTCAACGACCTCAGGGATCCGTCCTGGGACCCATCCTTTATGTGTGCTCTACGTTGCTGACTTGGTAAGCATAACCCAGCGGTTCGGACTACAAAGCCCACCTCTACGCAGACGACACTGAGGTCTACGGGAGCAGCCCACCCATGGCCACTCAACTACACTCGCAGCGTGTCACTCTGTGTTTAGCCGAGATGACAAGATGGCTGAAGTCAAATCGGTTACAGCTCAACGCTGCCAAGACTGAAGTCCTCTGGATGGCTACCGAAAGGCAGCAACATCTACTACCATCGACCTGTATCCGTATAGATGAACTCGATGTGCAGCCAGTGTCCTCGGTCAGGAACCTCGGAATCTACCTCGATCGCACGGTTTCAAGAGACACATTTGGCCAAAACCGTTGCAGGGTGCTTCAACGCCTTAAGACTGATCAGAAGCATTCGCCGATCAGTGTCTACTACTGTCCTCAAATCGCTGGTGCTGACCAAGCTCGATTATGATAATGCAACGCTTGCAGGGATACACAACTACCTACTTAACCGTCTTCAGTCGGTTATGAACACCGCTGCACGAATGATCTACAAGGCCAAACTCGGGGATCATATAACACTACTACTCCGTGACTTACATTGGCTGTCTGTACCGGAACGTATTCATTACAAGCTTGTGCCGCTGGTATTCTGCTGCCTGAATGGTGCAGGTCCTGCGTATCTGACAACCGAACTGAAACGTGTCGCCGACCTGGAAGGTCGGAAACGCCTGAGATCCGCCTTGCTGCTGTTCCGAGGACGCGTATCCGCACCGTAGGAGACCGCGCATTTCATGTGGCTGCTGCTATGGTCTGGAACGGTCTACCTCCATTCGTTCAACTTTCCTCTTCGCTTAACATTTTCAAAAAGAGGCTAAAAACTTAGTTGTTTCGCACTAGTTATGAACTTTAACTCTGTAATGTGTTCACGCAGCCCACCTGTTGACGACTCACCACAATAATTTTAACGTTACTTACCTAAAAGTGACATTTATAATAAAATTGTATGAATGCCTGACAATGAGGAACTTTTACTTGAACTTGAACTGGGTATAGGCCTATGAAGTTTCGAAGTTGCACTGCAGTCATTGCACAGGCATTGACCTAATTAATATGCTACTCCAACGTGATACCAAAACTCGGGAGGAATTAGGGAGCATTTACTTCCTTTCCCCCGTCTGTGGGCGCCTCTGCTCTGTGCTAATGTTAGATGATAGTTGCTTGAATTTAGTTGCATATATTTCAATTGTTGCAACTTCTAGCTGCGCTATTACATTTATTATTTAAATGAATGGCGTGTGACAATTTCATCATCATCATGTTCCCTGTACTGGGACAGGTTCAGGGCTCCATTGTTTCCATTTCTCTCTGCGTCTCTGCGTATCAAAATAATATTGGCAGTCAGAGAAAAGTAATGTGCATGAAACCATTGCATTTTCCATGCCCCCACAAACGTTCCCTCTAAGCTTCGCGCGTTCTCGCAGCTGTTCCAGAGTTCCCGCGCAGATACTTTCTTCTTAGCGCAGTAGATAAAGAATAACTTTAAAAAATCACCGAAACATAACGCAGTTTGACACTCTGAGGCATAATCCGTTAGGTCTAAAGTTCACACTTCTGTAAATCATGATTTTTAAAATGGAGCTTGAAGGTCGAGAAAGCGAGAAAGAGGTTAAGATCAAAGTGTGTAATCTGGCCGTACCACTTTAATCTTCTACATTTGATTAATTATTGTTTCTTGTGTTCCTATTTGATAATTTCTAATTTCTTTATTTGTCATTTTCTCTGTCCAGGATACTCGCAGCATTTTTTGCCATTTGCGATGTGCTCCTTCTAGTCTTTTCATATCTGCGTTAGTTATGGTCAAAGTTTCAATCGCAGGACCAACTAAATAAGGAATTAGGGTATTAACCAACGTTCCCTCTAAGCTGAACTTAAATTTATTTTGAAAGAAAAACTCTTTTATCTGGAACTGTAAACACTCTTGTGGATTTCATTTTTGTGTGTTGGCAGATGATAAGTTTTCAGCTGTGTTTGTATTTGTGGATATAAATGGAACATTATAAGCTAAGCGTCGATGCTGACGGCAGTTTTAGTTTGATGAACAATATAATAACAAAAATCTGTCTTGAGATTGACTATTTGCAAATGTTAACGCGTATTAAATTTTTTATAACAAGTGGGTACACTGTGGATCCGGAACGAGTTTACAAATTTTGTAAGGTAACAAATACAGAAGACAACACGCTAGTGACTCTACATAGGTATCATATCAGAATACAAGACAACTTTCACGGTGCTAGCCTCTATTAATTCAAGCTATTAAGAGTATATTGTTGGTTTAATCAAATTTAATTTTTACTGGTAATAAGAATATTTGAATCAATCAATGATTTTATTTATATATATATATATATATTTATATATATATATTATATTTATATTTTTATTTTTATATATATATATATTTATTATATATTATATTTATATTTATTAGCTTTATATATATATATATATATATATATATATATATATATATATATATATATATAAAAGCTGGTAACGATTAAAATTTTCTTGATCGATTAATCGATTAATCGGAAATTTTTTTAAAATCTATTAAGGGATTAATTTCGATTAAAATAATTACATATAGCTTTATGCTTATCTCCTTGTATTGTGTAAAGATAAGCATTTGTATTAGAATGCATATTAGAATGCCACCTTGACGACGGCCAAACCAAGACTGATAAGCAGTAGTAAGCAGTGGTAAAATATAGCTATAATGTCACTATAATGTTCCTTATTGGACGGCGGGCGTGGCCTCAATGTGTCAAGTGTCGTCAGTCCTAGACCACGTGACATCTCCTTTTTTCCCATGTAGATGCCTCCAATAATTAATTAATTAACTAACAGTGCTAAACAATACTAAATAATTTCAGCATAATGCCAGCCTAAATGCAGCCAACAATTTGTAGATAGTTGTGTATCCCTGCAAGCGTTGCATTACCATAATCGAGCTTGGTCAGCACAAGAGACCAGCGATTTGAGGACAATTGAGAAATCAAAGGTTAATCAGTCAAAGGCTGTTATGCTTTAAGTCTATCTATATCTACAGTGGTTCTCACA
Organism: Metaphire vulgaris; assembly: GCA_018105865.1. NCBI lineage: Eukaryota > Metazoa > Annelida > Clitellata > Crassiclitellata > Megascolecidae > Metaphire > Metaphire vulgaris. The sequence continues at coordinate 3,876,193 of CM030836.1, read as the reverse complement.
CAGGGCAGTCCCTACTGAACCACTTTAAACCTTGTTATATTATATATTATATATTATATTAATTGGCTTTATGATGGCGCGTCCCGAGCGAGTCTTATAGGATTGTTGCATTGGCTCTGGGTTCGCACTCCTCGGTTGTTCTCCAGTAGGTGGTGGGTGAAGAGCGTGTGATGGTAGCAACGTAGCACCAGCGCCATCTGGGGAATCTGACTGGCGTGACTGTAGTTCGTCTATTCGGATGGGGACTTAGCTCGAAAATGAGACGTGTTTCGATGTTCCGCGTCGAATTGAAGAATCAAGAAACTGGACGTTGTAGGAACGGAAAGGGAGGACTTCCTTGACTTCAGCTTTTCTCCAGAAATTGTTCTTGGAGTCTCTCACACGCACTGTTTGCCCTTCTTTGAACGCAGGCTTCGCCTTTGCCTGTCTGTAATAGTAAAATTTTTGCTTGATTTTGGCATTTTCTAGCGCAGTTTCAGTTGACGCAGCGGTGGAAGTTGAAAGCAATTTGTCGCAGATTGGTAGTTTCGTGCGAGTTCGTCTTCCGAAAAGTATCTGGGCAGGTGACAAACCGAGTTGATCTGAAGGTGTATTACGGAAATCGAGTAGCGCTAGATAAGGATCACTATTTTCTTCTCTTTTTTTCATGATTCTTTTCGGAGTTTTCACGGTAAACTCTACTTTTCCATTACTTTGCGGATAATTTGGAATGCTAGTGCAATGCTCGAATTAATATTTATCAGCGAAGCGTTTGAATTCCGCTGAATTGAAAGGTGAATTGTCGCTGTATATTTTTTCTGGCACTCCATGGCGACAAACGTGCTGTCGGATACAGTTGATAATATCAGTTGTCTGCTTCGAGAAAAGACGATCTACTTCCACGAAATTTGAGAACAGGTCCACGGTGAGTAAGTAATCCTGGCCTTCAAAGGTGAAAATGTCACAAGCTAGTATTTGCCACGGACGGTCTGGTGCTGGGCGAGGAAGCAGAGGTTCTTTTTGCACCGAGTCTTTGTACTTGTTGGCGACATGACACGTCTCGATCAAACGTTTAATTTTAGCACACATTACGGGCCAAAACACGGCCTCCCGCGCACGTCTGACACATCCAGTCACTCAGAAGTGAGATTTATGTATCCTGCTTAATATATCCTTTCGTGCGGAGATCGGGACGATAAGCGATCTGCTTTGAAAACTTAGTCTCGGCTGACACTTAGTTCGTCGGAAAAGGTCGCATATGGTCGAAGGTCTTCAGACAGGTAACGAATTCTCTCAGGGAAACCTCCGAGAATTTTATCCTTGAGGCTCAGATAATTCGGATCTTCCTCTGCAGCTGTGATTAATCTCAACCTAGATTCCGAAGCGACCATTATAACATCTGCCATTTGCTCTGCTTCAACGGTTTGGAGTAATGCGATCTGCTCAGTAAAGTGTGACCCCAAAGCTCCACGGCTTTGGGGTCACATGCTCTTCTAAGCGAATCAGCTAAGATCAGATCCTTTTCCCTGCGAAATCTTAGATCTATGTCATATGCTTGGAGCCTTAATAACATTTTCTGCAGTCTTTTTGGTGCTGAAGCCAGAGATTTCTTGAAAATCGTAAATGATGGTCGATGATCAGTCTCAGATTATTCGACGTCCAAAACAATAATAATGCCAGCGCTACACATCGAATACAATCGACAATGCTTCTTTCTCACACTGAGCAAAATTTTGTTCAGACTGAGTCAAAGAACGACTAGTAAATTTTACGGGTTTTCCAGCTTGAGTTAAAACTGCTCCCAAACCAAAAGCACTTGCATCTTATTGAAATAAAATCGGTTTCTTACCATCGTAGTAGCTCAACGCAGGTGCAGATTTGATAATCGTCTTCAATTTGTCGAAAGCTTCTGTGTCTCTGTCGCTCCACAGAAATTCATTCTCTGATTTCAAGAGTGCACGAAGCACAGCAGTGGTTTCGCTAAAATTCGGACAGAATCGCGCTAGATAAGTTGCAAAACCGAGAAAACGTTGTACTGCCGCTTTATCTTCTGGAATGGTATAATTCTCGATGGCGGCAATCTTTGATGCTGAAGGTTTAATTCCGTCTTTCGTCAATTCGTGACCCATGAAAACTACGACGCCACGATGCAATTTCAGCTTCTCTAAATTTAATTTAAAATTTTCTCTCTGAAACATTGAAGTAACGCAAGATTTTAATCGTTATTTTTACAAGCTTCCTCGTGACTGGATTCCTTTTAGTCCTCAAAGCGCTGCATTTGTTCTCGCTTGAAATATTTCGGATGACGTAGATAGGCCGTAAGGCATCCTGAGATACCGGAAGGGGGCAAAAGACGTCTCAAAAGTGCATAAATAGCTGGATTCTTCATCGAGCTTCAGATGATTAAATGCATTTTGACAGTCTACTGTGGAAAAGACTTTTACACCAGACAGTTGAGGTCGACATCGTCGAAAGTCGGCATGTAGAAAGTACTGCGGATCAAGGCAGGATTTAGTGCACGAGTCGGATCGATGCATAGGTGCAATTTTCCATTAGTTTTCATAGTCGCGACTAGTGCTAACACCCAGCGAGTAGGTTCAGTGACTGCTGTTATTAGTTGGTTTCTAACCATTTTCTGTAGCTCGGCTTCAACGCAGTCTTTAAGAGCAACTGCGATTCGACGGAGAGGCAGTTGAACGTGTCGGAAGGATTGGTCGAGCTCCAAATGAACGGGTCCTTCCATGAGTCCAAGTTTGCCATAAAATAAATCTCCGAATTGCGCTAGAACATCAGCTTTAGATAATGTTCGATTTTTCGGCAAAGTGATGACAGACGGTGACGACGGTTCTATAGCGCAAGTGGACGACGATAATGGTTCTATAGCGCATATATTTTCGTCAACGATGCGCAGCAAATCCACTTCTCTGCAGGCAGATATGCTGAGGATTGGGTTGTCATGAAGTGTGTTGTAGACTTCGCTGTCTAAGCGTTTTTCGTCGTTTGATGAGTGAGGACGACGACGATCATTCCAGCGGTATATAACTCGACGCCGTTGAACATCTTCAAAGTGGCGCGCGCTGGACGTAAAGTTGGTCTTGGCGATAGGCTTTCGTAGACGGATTTTGGAATCGTCGTGACAGTGGAGCCGCAGTCTATAAGAAAACGAACACGCTGATCGTTCACTAGGATATGCGTATAAATACTCCCTCCAGAGTCAGTGGAGTTAAGAACGAATATCGATTCGAGATCATCTGTTAGCTGTCTCACGCTAGCAGTGGAAGCGCTGCTTTGACACACAGCCGCATAGTGACCTTTCTTGGCACAAGTTCGACAGACGGCGTTAGAAGCAGGACAGTTGAAGCGTCCGCGGTCATGAGGTCGACCACAGTATTTACTTGAGTTGCGCGATAGAGACGTACCTCCTTCAGGGCGATGATGACGTTGGTTTCGTCGCTGACTCTGATCTCGTCGTCGGAAATCAGTTTTCCCTCCACTCTCGCGTTCTGACGTCTGCCGTTTTCGAGTCCGAAAGGCGTAGAATCGCGACAAAGGACGTTCACTTCTTCAGGCGACGTCATCGCATTGAAGTGACGCGAAGTTCTCTTGCGCTCTGCAGATGTCTATGGCTTTTCCCAAGTCTTTCGTGCCTAGAAGTTTCTTTCGTATGACGTTATCGTTGATCCCGATGACGATTCTGTCACGGATCATTTACTGTTCCGCGTCCCTGAAACTCCACGAGCGAAACAATCTTCGTAAGTCGGCGATGTAACAATCGATCGACTCACTTGGCGTCTGCTTTCTGCAATGAAAGACGTAGCACTCATAGGCTTCACTGACGTCACCGACGCAATGGCGCTTGAAGGCATCCAGAAGTGTTCGTTCTCTTAGCATCCGTGAGAGACATCGTTTCGTACACGCAGAAGGCGTCCGTGCCTACACAGGCGAGGAGAATAGCAGCCTGACAGCCTGGTTCTTCGTGGTCGATTTTAGCAGCATTGCAATAGTTAGTCCATTGGCCGTGGAAGCGTTTAGATTCACTTGCGATTTTCGACGCTTGCAAGTTCAGCTTTGCAGGAAGCGGAATTTCAGATGGTGTAGCCATTACGATACGATCAGTGTTCGAAACTGTAGCCTATCGATAATGCTTAGTTTTGACTAACTTTACTCACGAACAGACACCATGTAAAGATAAGCATATGTATTAGAATGTATATTAGACTCATCGTTTGTCCTAGACGACGGACAAACCAAGACTGATAAGCAGTAGTAAGAAGTGGTAACATATAGCTATAGTGTCACTATAATGTTCCTTATTGGACGGCGGGCATGGTCTCAATGCTGTCACTCCTAAACCACGTGATAATTGTCTACTTTGCCGTCTGCAGTTAGAGAAAGCGAGAGAGCGAGAGAGAGAGAGAGAAAGAGAGAGAGAGAGAAAGAGAAAGAGAGAGAGAGAGGAGAGAGAGAGGAGAGACCGACCGACAGACAGACAGACAGAAAAAACTGCAAAAATCTTGGTTTTAAATTTGATTCATCCCTAAATTTAGAATCACAGATCTCCCAACTATCGAAATCCTGCTATGCCCATATTCGCGATCTACGTCGCCTCCGTCTTTGCCTTGACACCAAAACTGCCTCCACAATCGCCACTTCAATAGTCCATTCCAAACTGGATTACTGCAACTCCCTTTACTATAACCTCCCAAAAACGTCCATCAACAAATAACAATCAAATAAAAATGCACTAGCCCGAGCAGTAACCAAATCACCAAAGTTCTGCCATATTTCATCCATACTGAAGTCACTACACTGGCTTAAAATATCCGAACGTATCCAGTGTATGCAGACTATGTGGTTTTGCTGGCATCGAGCGCACAGGAACTTCAAGAACTAGTAAGCAGAGTGGAACAAACGAGTGCGAAATATGGGCTTCAAATAAATGTAAATAAATCAAAAGTAATGACAACTAACGGAGACAAAGTTTCCATCATAGTAAATCAGAAGGTAATGGAACAAGTGGGAAAGTTTACATATCTTGGCGCGATTATATCAGAAGACTGCTCCCTAGAGGAAGCTGCAATACTTCGGACACGTACAGCGGAACAGCGACACTAGGTCGACATTGGAGAGGACAATCCAACAAGGAATGATGTCGGGAACTAGACGAAGAGGGCGAGCAGGGAGAAGATGGGCAGATGACGTGGAAGAGTGGACAGGAATGAAAATGTCAGCAGCAGTCAAGAAGACAGAGGATCGACATGGTTGGAGGAAAGAAATTCATGCTGTCATCATCATCTTCTTGTTCATGAAGGAACAAGAAGATGATGATGAGATGATGTATCCGGTACAAGATAATAACGATTGCTTCACTTCATTCGTCAAAACCGGTTTACCTTGGTAAACTCTTAACGCCTAAGCCTCCTCGACCTAAAGTTAAAGACTCGCCTGTTTAATATTTCATGCGAGTGGCATATGTTAAAGCGACCGTGACTTCGGTCTTTCCACTGCGCTAGAAAATACTGTAGTCTCAATTTCCACAAGCAAACAGTTTCGGCAAACCTTTTCCATGGGCTCAAGTTTACTTGAGCCCATGGAAAAGGTTTACCGAAACTGTTTGAGACAGGTTTCACAAAAAAAACTTCGACATGGTTCTCTCGGTTCTCTCATATTTTTATTCAAGACAAGGGAAAGCCAGTTGGCTTGTTATACAAAATAAGAGTTTTAAATTCATAATTCTTCATTTAATTAATCTCTTAATATTTTAATTGGTCTGTTTGGAATATCAAAATAACTTGAAATACAGTATTAATGAAACATTAATAGAACGTTCTTTAATAGTCATGCTGTTCTAGTCCAATGCAGAAAGTAAGAAAGTGTTTTACTGTAACTATTCAATATTTATAACATAATTGTACTGCAGATTATAAAAGTTCGATAATCTAAAATAAAGACGTTGACCTGAGATACAATACGCAGGCAATACAAAATGGGAAACATTGCTAAACAAATACTTGAAAATGCAAAGTTTATATGTTTTGACAAGGAGTTTTCAGAAACTGCCTTGAAATGCATTCAGTTTGTAAATAGACATTATCTTCCATTTCTTGACAGTCGATTGCCTGACAAAGTAAAAGCTCTTCAAAAGGCATCCACCGTTATGGAAGCCATCGACACCGTGGAACATGAAATGATACGGATCTCTTTTCGAGTAGACAGCAAAGCAAAACCCATATACAGATGCAAATCTTCCAAGAGAAAGACAAGAAGTTACCAAATCGGATATATTAGGAACGTGTATTTAAGCGAAAGGGAGTTACCTCGAGGAGGAAAACAAGCATCACGCAGACACTCAGAGGCGGGGCCAGACGTTTGAGAGTGGGGTGGCGGGGTAGGGTTATCCCTAACTCTAACCCTAGGGTTAGGGATAACCCTAACCCTGAACAGTAGCGTCATTTTACACTTTTCTTGGAAGCGAGATAATTTTTTGGCAAATTTTAGGCAATTTGTGCAAATTTTAGGCAGTTTTTGCAAATTTTAAGTATTTTTTGCAATTGTTTTGCAATTTTGGGCCAATTTTGGCAAATTTGCAATTTTTATATTTTTTGGCAAATTTGTGGCAATTTTACGATATTTTGGACATTAATACATTATAAATTATTTTTGTCATTTTGGGGAGACCACGGCCCTCAGCCTCCTCCCCAAATGACGCCTCTGACCCTGAAGCTGAACAAATGTAACTTTTACAACATTAGAATTCGTTAGAAGTACTATTCCACACGCAATGAGTGCATGAAATAACTTTTAAAGGGGGTCTGGGGCAGAGCCCCAGTGGGGTCCAGGAGCCCATCCCCTGGTCAGAGGTCAGGGGCGAAGCCCCCTGAAGCTGAACAACTTTTACTTTTAGTAACTAAAGACTCTAATGCAACGCATAAACATGCATTGTAATAATAGCTATGCATGTAATGCAGCTGTGAATACAGGCAAAGACTGCATAGATAATAATTTAAAGGTGACTGTCAACTTTAAAGTGTATTAAAGTGAACCATACACAATTATATTGAAGTTCACATTATGAATTTATGATGATCCAGTTTCAAATAACTCAAATGTTAACGGAACGCAATCATTGCCAATCAACATACTGTACACAAACACTGTAACAGAAAAAGCCATCCCCTACCCTACCCCCCGCCACAAAAAATTCATCTGCAATTTTGCACGAATCTCGCGGGTGGCCCTGATGGCATGTGGGGGTGTTCAAACTTCCCCAAACCCCCACGTGGCCCCGCCACTGCAGACACTGATAAGGAGAAAAATCAATACCTTGAACTTTTGGACAACAATGCAGGAAGAACGATAAATCATCATGATGGGAACTATAAACGGGAACAGTAGAGGGACACACCAAGGAGAGAATGGCTAGAACAGTGGTTCCCAATCCTTTATAGTCTCTGCCCCACCTAAGCATCCGTCAAATCCTAATTACCCCATGACTTACAATTCTTATTATTCAACAAGTGAACTCCTATTCATGTGACAGAGGACTAAACGACCCCTAATTTGTTGAAAACAATCTTTCAAACACATTTTTATGGCTATTAAACTTGATTACAGGGGAAAATGAAAAATAAGTGTCAGCTGAAAAATCGCAAAAATTGTCAATTCATTATGTAAACAATTTTTGGCCAATTTTTGACCACTCCCCCTTGTAAACAACTGTCAATTTTCAGTTAAACCCTCTCATAATTACGTCAAAAACTTTTGACCCCCCAGATCAATGACAGGTAATAACAAGGTTAATATTTTTTCGATGATGACCATTTTTTCCCTTTTTTGCTCGTCGAGTGTCAAAATGTGATGGTTATGACCTTTTTGCCATGCTTTTTCCCATTATAATAAGTAGTATTCCATGAAATTTCCTAGTTTTTTATTATTTGTAAAAAGTGAAATTGTTGACGTCAACTTCTCTTGATCCCACTCCCCCTGTCAACAACTGTCAAACTTTTTCAAACGCCCTCACCTCTAAATTGTTGACGTGATTAATGGACAACCCCAAAACTAATAATAAGAGGTGCGATAACAAAAGCAATAAAGGAACAAAACATATAAAAAGGAACTGAGATGCATAAATATAAAGTCATTTTAATGAGTGCTCTTTCTGCTTATTACATAATCAAACATCAAAGCAATGTGTCGTTTTTAATGTTCGCGCAGAATTTAAAAAAATATACAAATTTATAGTAGTCGCGGTTTCTCTTCAAAATATAGCTTATAGACTAACAGAGCAAGAGACCTAACAAATTAAAAAAACAATGTGAGCAATGACAGCAAGAGAAGTCAAGTAGTTCTAGTCACCTAGTGAGATTCTTTTTCTTGATGCATGCTGCAGACAGAGATGTTATGTTAGGCACCAATTTAGACAGTTTCAGTCTCGTCTCCTCGTTTAGTTATATACAGTCAATTTTTTTCTTCAATAGCAAGTCATTTACAGCACCAAAACCGCATTCAGCCAGATATGAAGACGGGAATGGTAGGCTAACAACAGTTTTCTTGCAAAGAGGCTTGATTTTGGTATATAGTTTCTGTCTCATCATACAACCATGCCATTGCTCCTTTGAATAGTGAAAAAAGCTTTGAACAGACTCCTAATGCTGCATTTACGAGAGCTATTCTTGGTACTGCATTGAAAGTTTAAACATAAAATAGGTCCACTAGCAGTAACACTGGCTACAACATCCATGTTAGAAAATCAATTTGTTTTCAATTAGAAAATCTCTCTCTCTCTCTCTCTCTCTCTATATATATATATATATATATATATATATATATATATATATATATATATATATATATATATATATAGTGTTGGGTATGAGGAAGTTTTTTCTTTATTTTTATTTCTTTTATACGTTTGCAACACCTATGATATATTTTTTTGCCTTTTTTAGATAGTTTGTCTCGTCTCCTCGTTTAGTTATATACAGTCATTTTTTTCTTCAATAGCAAGTCATTTACAACACCGCATTCAGACAGATATGAAGACGGGAATGGTAGGCTAACAACAGTTTTTTTGCAAAGAGGCTTTGCCTCGCAAAGTTTACTTCCGAGAGTTTAAACTCACAAGTTAACTCATATGTAGTGATTTGTGAGTTTGAGTTAACTCATTTCAACTGTCATGAGTTATGAGTTTGAATTAACTCATTATTTCTGTGAGTTTGAGTTTTAATATCATTATTGTAAACTCACGACTTAAACTCATCTCACAGTCATCTGCTATTAGGAACTAGTGTTAGACACACCTATTCGCAAAGTTTACTTCCGAGAGCTTTTGATCGGAAAATAAAGCGCTATACAAATGTCTAGGTAATAATGACTCCCAAAAGATATTATAAACCAAAACCGGTTTCAACCGGAAACTTAACCGCCGTTCAGAACATAGACTTTAATATCACTATATATGTATTATAATAAATCTATGGTTCAGAACCCGTTGTAAAGCGATAAGAAAATGGCGGAGGTGCCGTGTATTTTAGATGGGAAATTTTTTCCTATAACTATGAAACGTGAAAGAAAAATCATTGCTAAATGTAGTAACTGCGTAAACAAATCTATCTCTGGAACGTACGTCGCTACAAGCAACTTCATTCGACATCTGAAGATAAGTACTATTTACTAAATAAATAGGCACTTGTACTGTTTGCACAGAAGACACGCGGTCAGTTTATACAAGTGCCAACAAATACCATACACTATCCAAGTAGCTGTAGCAAAGAAATAAATTTAATGAACTCTAAGCCTAAAATGTTGTGCAAGCATGGATGTTGTAGCCAGTGTTACTGCTAGTTGAGTTTTTAGAAAAAGTGCAAAGACGAGCAACGAAGATGGTCAATGGGTGCCATAATTTAAGCTACGAAAAAAGACTTCAATATTGTGGACTGACAACATTAGAAAGGAGAAGAGAAAGAGGGGATTTGATAGAAACATACAAAATAATGACTGGGAAAGTAGATGTGCCATATGATCGATTCTTTACATTGGCACACTATAGCAGCACAAGAGGCCACAAGTGCAAAATGTTTAAGCAGAGGGTTGGTCCAAGAAAGAAAAACTTTTTTAGTGCAAGGGTTGTGGACAAATGGAACAGTTTAGACGAGGTGGGAGTGACAGTTGAAACAGTGAACGGATTCAAAGGCTATCTAGATAAACTAGGTTATTGAATGCAGATGGTTACATCAGTGGTTTTCACACAGGCTTACTTAGCCTCCTAAACCACTTAAAATCACATTATTAAAATAATTAATAATTTACTTGTGAAATTGGTAGAGCATAAATGCTGCATCATTGTGTTTTATGGTAGGAAGTTATTGGAATTTATGCGTCTTTAGACTGTAGTTATATTTTATTTCGTAAGTAGAGTTTATGATTGTTTCGTCAAATGAGTTTACGAGTTAACTCACATAATTAAAGAGTTTGAGTTAACTCATTCGAAACCCAGTGAGTTGAGTTTGAGTTTAAACTCATTTCATTGAGCATGAGTTGAGAGTTTGAGTTAACTCATTTATTGCATGAGTTTACCCAACACTATATATATATATATATATATATACATACATACATACATACATAGATAATATACATACATATATATATATATATATATATATATATATATATATATATGTACATAGAGAGAGACATTATATAGACAGTTTCTTGTTTCAACATTTGTCAGTCACAATTCAACGCTTCAACGCAATTGCCTTCCGCAATTGCCGTCCACACCTCGAACCGGACGAAAGTTTTAACCACACACAATTTCTATATGTCTCCGGACAATTTTTTCATAACTCCATCGAGAATAAAGTACCGAGGCAAAAAATATATATCATAGGTGTTGCAAACGTATAAAAGAAATAAAAAACGTAAAAATGCGTTTTTTCTGGAAATGTAAAAAACGTAGAAAAACGTTAATTTACTTTTTAACCGACACAAAAATTAACTTGTAAATTTGTTTACTCTAGTAGCGTCATTAGTTTATAAACGAAGAAAAGCAAGACAACGAGACAACGAGAGACAACGAGAGACATTAGTAACGCGGAAAACGCTAAGTATAGGCCTATTTCTTTATTTTGACAATTTGTTAATAGCTATTTTGAATAAATATTAAAACTGTCCTGGCGCCAAATTAAAAAGCTCCTTTAAAAATCATAGACACGAAGCGATCATCTTAGGTTTAACGTAAACGTTCAAAGCTTGTTTAAACGCTTACTCTAAGGAATTCTAAGCAACTGCCGATAATATTTTTAAATATACCGCACCTTTTCGTATAAATTTCGTGCAATTACTAACAGAAAGAGAATTCAGCTCAACGTGGTTCTTATTTGGACTTTTCAATATTGCCCGCGTTTTGGCGCTAAACATCGCGTAATCTAACTGTGTAGCGCATTGATTCATATTTTTTATTTTAAATTAACCGGTTGTCTGACCCATTATCTATAAATAATGGAAATACCAAATTGCGAAAGCCGTTGAAAAACGCAATAAAATAGAAAACGTAAAAACTAGAAACGCGTTTTTTTTGAGAAAAAACCCAAAAACCGTTTGAAACGTGTAATAAGTCATTACACGAAATGACTGAAAGTTCCAGTCATGCATGTAATGATCAACAGGGTCAGTCATTGAATGCAATCATGGCTCATGATTGCATTAAAGCATGGCTCAAATAACCAGTCGTGCAATAACCATTAACCATGCATTGACTAACTTTTCAAATTATTTATTTAACATTTTGACTGACCGCTATGTTCGCTAATATAATCCTATGAGACTGCGATTTCAACGTCTCGGGCAGTTTTAATAACGGCTGGCCATATTTTCAGGCTCCCTCTTTACCGGGTACTATCTTTGTTAGTCATGGAATTGCTTCAACGGCACGGCAAGCTCGTTACAGACGACTCGGGCCAAACGGAAGTCTCCGAACCTGTAGCAGACGAAGTCTCATCTGAATCTGCAGCTGTTTAAACCTTATCAGGTTTCTGCCTATGGCAGCTGAAGCCTCTTCTGACTCTTGGCAGTTGAAGCCCCTTCAGACTCTGTGACAGTTGAAACCTCATCAGACTCTGTGACTGTACAAGCCTCCTCGGGCTCTGTGCCATATTATGTAGATCCAGAACCGTCACAGCTGCAAGCCGTTTATTGCAAAAGAGCACGGGGTGGACCGATGAAACAGGCTGAACGTACGATGAAACACAGCCGGGTCATTAATATACCGGGGAATGTGGGCAAAAATTTGACGGTCCAGCCCTGACCGAGGTCGAGGTGATTCGCGAAATATTCCGAGTGTAATTATAGATCGGGATGATAATGATCTTTATAGGATCGCTGTTAATGAAGGAATACTTAACGGAAAATACTCATGAAACCAGTTTGATCTTTGCAACCAAATATTTCTGCTGCCGACCGACGTTTGTCAGGATAAAGAAATACCACTCAATAATGCAGTGCAGCATGAGTCCAGGTGTCGAGGTCAAGGGTATCTTAAGTGTCATTGTCTTGGCAAATCAAAATGTAAAGCAAGTCGATGTAAGAGCTAGTCAGTGATATATTACTGAACTGAAATAGAAATTAAAAGTTTTTTATTATTATTATTATTATTATTATTATTATTATTATTATTATTATTATTATTATTATTATTATTATTATTATTATTATTATTATTATTATTATTATTATTATTATTATTATTATTATTATTATTATTATTTTATTATTATTATTATTATTATTATTATTATTATTATTATTATACAACGTAGAGATTTATGTGGCAACTTATACAGTGACTGCGTGGACTCATTACAAATTATAAATTTGTAATGTGAATAAATTAAATTTAAAATTTATTATTATTATTATTTGCATTCAGTTCGGTAAAACTGAAATACAAAGTAAAAATAGTTTAGAACTGAAATAGAAAGTATAAGTAAAATAAGGACACCAAAAATTAATTAAAAGTAAAAGTAGTCATTATTGGTGAAGTCAAATTGTTAAAATTTTCTCCCATTTTATTTCAAATTTATGTTCATGTCTGACTGTTGTTTAGGCAGAACGTAAGCCAGGGATGCACAGGGGTGTAACCAGGGGTGTAACCTAAAAACACGTTAATATATGTGTAATTGAACTGCCAATATTACTGACAGTGTCAAAGTGAGTCAAAATAAATTGATAACCAGTATTTTACATTGTTTACTATCAACGTACCATTGCGCAGGCAGTCTACAAGCAGCCTAATCATTCTTATGTAATGTCATGGCTGCAACTATTCAGTTGCCTTTACTGACTCGTTCAATGTCTTTCTCTAGTTCAGTTGTTGCAACCTTTAAAAAGGAAGTTAAGCTTGATCGCAAATTAGACTTACTGAGTTCATGATCTCTCGATCATGTTCAAAACATGATCGAAAACATATTTTGTGTCTGCTAACACAAAATATGTATTTGCTGGAAATTGGCTTTTTCTGGACATATTTCTGTGTAGATTTTTAAGAGACATTAACTAAACAAATTCGCCGTCTGAGAAAGGCCATAACGACTTGGCTATTATCTTGGACCACTTTGTAGTTGGCCCATGTGAAATACTTGGATTCGTCAACCGTCTTGGTGAAAAACTTTGCTTGACCGACAGAGTCTGCTCAATTTTTTTGTATTCTCAATTTATTCACCTTGCAAGTCATTATAAGTATCGGCAGTTTTTTCATAATGGCGCCTACGACTGTATTTTTATTGACACTGGCCGATTCGTGGCAGATCAAACACATTAATTTACTGCTACGCGATTCCATGAAATACTGATGTTTCCATCCATTTGAAAGCTGTCGCTTATCGAGGTCTACTTTACGTTTTTCGCTGCGGTTTAGGTAGCTTCAGCAATCGTAGAAATAGATATTATTATTCTTCTTCTTCAGGTGTCATGTATTTCTACGTTGACGACTATGGACTTCCATTTCTCTCTATTGTATGAATTCCAATTTTGTAGTCACCCCCTTTACATCAGTCAGTAAGCTGCTGATATGCGTCATTCTTTGTCTTCCTCTTGATCTTTTGCCTTCGACTTTTTCAGTAGTTACCAGGTTTTCTATGCCTTTCTTCCTCATTATATGTCCAAAAAATTGAAGTTGTCTTTTACGTATTGTAGATAGCAATTTTCTTTGTGTACCTGCCATTTCGAGTACTAATTCATTTGTTTTCTTTTCAGTCCAAGATATTTTCAACATGTTTCTTAAGAACCACATCTCTGCAGCTTGAAGCTTTTTCTTCATGACTTTAGAGATAGTCCACGTTTCTGCACCATATAACATGACTGGCCAAACATAGCATTCCAGAACCCTAATCCTTGTTTTCATTGTTAAATGTCGGTTTGTTAGTATGTGTTTTAAATTCCCAAAGGCTTCTTTGGCCATTCCTATTTTTGCTTTTATGTCTGATTCACTTTTCGCATCACTGGTGAACCAGCTTCCTAGATATTTGAATGACATGACTTGTTTAATTTTCTCTCCATTTATGTTGATATCGCATTTCGGAATGTCTTTCTTCTTGGATATCACTTGGCAGAATGTTTTATTGATGTTTATTCTTAAACCTTTCTTCTTTCTGTATTTACTTGATGTAGCAGTTCCTGCAATTTTTGTTGTGAATCTGCTATCAGGGCTGCATCATCTGCAAATCTTAGATTATTGATGTTCTGTCCACCAACTTTGACTCCTTCTACTTCTTCTTTGTTTTCCATGATTTCTTCTCCATATGCATTGAAAAATTCTCGAGATAATCCACATCCCTGTCTGGCACCTTTTAATATTTGAATCCATTTTCCAGTTGTCCCATTAATTCGAGGTGTTGTTTTCTGGTTCCAATATATTTCTGTGAATATTCTTAAATCTTTTCCGTCTATCCCTGCTCCTTCCAGACACTCAAAAAGTTCGTTATGACGGACATTATCGAAAGCCTTTTCATAATCTATGAAACATATGTACAAGTCTTTCTGCATCTCAATACATCTTTCACTTAGCATTCTTAAAATAAATATTGCATTTCTACAGCTACAGTCTTCTTTAAATCCAAATTGTTCTTCAGATGCCTTGTGTCTAATTTTATTTTTTGTTCTTCTTAGCAGTATTTTCTTGTCCATAGTTATTCTTAGCAAGTTACAGCAGTGGTTTGCTATTGCCTTCTGCTGGTTTTTATCAGGGTTTGCTCCCTTATGCAATTGCTCAAAAGGATCAGAGTAACATTGGTTTTTCCGATGCACAGCTAACGGATGTAGTTTTGTGACGACCGTTTCGTCTGGCAGAGTAGTCCGGTTCCAGACGTGTTGATATTTATACGATGTGACTGTAGTGCGCTTACGGTTGGAGATGACTGAAATTGGTCTCTGAAGTGTCCGCCCCGCACGATGGCCACGGCCATCTAAATCAAAGATATTATAATTTGAATTAAAGAGAAGTACGTGTTCAAAAAACGTCTTAAGGCGTTTATTATCGCCTATCTACCGTCACCTACGTGTCCGGTTGCTATAGATCGCACAATTTAGAGTAGCCCTAAGGATGTTAATAGTCCAAGAATTGTACTGCATCAGACAAATGATCGTGATCCATATTTTCTATACTGAATATAAGTGGCGGGCCTATTTCTTGTATTTTACGAAACTGTCCCGTGGGTCGGATAAAACCATTTGGCGGGCCGGATTTGCCCCGCGGGCCGCAATGACCTCTGACCTAAGTCACTGTTTGTACTTCCGCAGGCTCACAAAAGTCTTGAGATGCGTATCTTCATGAAGCCCAACAGCAGCATTGCGTATTTAGTTCCTGTCTAACATTATACTATTCCTCATTTCTTGTTAGATCATATTGTAGCACGACTTTATACAATATAAAAATTTGACATTGTTTTTAATAATTTTTTTATTATTTTTATTACTTTGCTCAAAGTTTGCTGAGACGCTGAAATCGCAGTTTCGTATAAGTAAATTTATTAATTGCATGAAATGACTGGTTATTTGAGCCATTGCATGCAATGACTGACCCTGTTGGTCATTACATGCAACGACGCAATGACGAACTTTCAGTCATTTCGTGTATGACTTATTACACGTTTTGATTGCTGACTCTCTCTCTCTCTCTCTCTCTCTCTCTCTCTCTCTCTCTCTCTATATATATATATATATATATATATATATATATATATATATATATATATATATATATATATATATATATATAGAGAGAGAGAGAGAGAGAGAGAGAGAGAGAGAGAGAGAGAGAGAGAGAGAGAGAGTAAACATAAGGCCGTAGTAGAGGTCTAGATGACTTAGTTTCATAGAGGCCTAGAAAATGACTAAGAAATTCCAAGAGTCACAATTGCTATATCATTCTCGAATTACGCTGTTAAAATTAAAAAATGCCTTAATTGTCTCCTTAAAAATTCAAATTGTACCCTTTGGGGCGCCCGGGGGACGTCGGGAACCACTGGGTTAGACGATGCTGTGGAATCGGGAGACGCTGAATTTCATGCTATAGCAACACACGACCGACTGAGATGGGACAAATCGTGTACAAAGCTGTCGAGTAGTGTCGACAAACGCGGGTAGAGCACCTGCAAATGTCTATTCGTACAAATTGTTTGTTTCGTCGGCTCATCAATGTTATCATCATAAAACAAGCTAAGCTCGAAAAACCATTGTTTTTAAAATAAAAGTTTCCATTATAAACATTGATGATTAATTAATTAATTCATGAATTAATTCTGACACTTTCATATAGCGCAATGCGCATAGCGAAGGCTAAAGTCAAGAGCGCTTTACAAGTGTCCCTAATAGGAGATGTTAAATAAATATGTTTTAAGGTTCCTAGTGAACAGTTCAAAAGATGTCGCCCTAGTCACGTCTGCCGGCAGCGAGTTCCAAAGCAAAGGGTTGTTGTTGATGATGATGGTGATGATGATGATGATGTGATGATGGTGATGATGATGATTATGTTGATGATGATGGTGGTGGTGGTGGTGATGACGATGATGAAATAGCGACAATAAGAGTAACAATATAGTGATAATAATAACAACGCTACTTAAAATAATTAAAGAAGCAATGCAATGAACCTGAAACAGTGACGCAGACTAGAATTTTGTCCTCTTTGGATTTTACTAACTTGATTGAGTCGACAGCCTCCAAACTAGGGCTACATGTGTCCTGGACAAAAACCAAGCTGCAGAATCTAGGTTCTGAAGGAGACGCAGGAGACATATACGTTAATGGACACCAGGTGGAAAATGTGTCAGAATTCGCTTACCTGGGTAGTGTCCAGAGTTCTGATGGCAGGTGTCAGCGGGACATTACTCGCAGAATCGGCATAGCTGCATCTGCCATGAGATCTCTTCAAAATTTATGGCGCCAAAGACAGATACAGCTCGGTACTAAGATCTGAATTTATCAGTCCTGCGTCCTGCCAATTCTCCTATATGGTTCTGAGACTTGGACTCTGCTTACACGAGACTCTGAAAGACTACAGGCATTCCATATGCGCTGCCAGAGACAGCTTCTCTGCATTCGCTGGTTCGACTTCGTGACCAACGAAGCAGTCTCCAAACAGACTGCCCTCCTGCCAGTGACAGAAATTATCACGCGACGCCGTCTGTCTCTCTTCGGTCATGTGGCTCGCCAGGACAAGAACATTCCGGCCCATCGCGCTCTTGCCTGCGCCATTGCTCGACGCACCGAGACGCGTCCTTCTCCGAGCTGGAGAAGACCTCCTGGCAGACCACGCCGTACTTGGCCCCAGCAGATCGGCGATGGTCTTCCTTCCACAATTCTTCATGAATGGCACTCAGCCACTGGTCGCGGTCACAACTCGCGCAACACGAGATTGGCACAACGGACCTCTGTCGTCCATGAGAACAAATGAATGAATGAATGATGTTCTCATTTGATTGCAGGCCCGTACGAAGTAGGGGTTCAGAGGGTGTAGCTGCACCCCTGGAAAAATGTAGGAGGTTCAGTGCACCCCCTAGAAAGAAGATGGTCTGCGCCCTGTCTGCACCCCCTGTACCCTTAAAAATCTTTGGTGTCGACGACCTTTTTTGCTTGTCAAGGATTTGAAAGAGAAAACTTGAACCTGGAGAAAATCTGCACCCCTGACGAAAATCCGTTCCGACGTCACTGTTTGATTGGAATTTATTTGTGGCTTTATAATAATGACTTTAAAAATTTAATATGTTATCGCTCATTCCTTGGCCGTTTCAAACAGTAATTTAATAATCCGCTGTTTTGTCTAGATTGCTGCATGAGCCAAAGTGCAACTGGACTTTCTTTAGTCTCTACATATTTTCAAAAGTCTGCCTTGCTGTTTTCCCACTCTCACTCACTCTTACTGATCTTTAGAATTGACCTTGCTCGGCTGACCACTAAACTTCGGCTATAATATATTTAAACTGTAGATTAAGCGCATAAGAATAAACAGCTACACCGGCGTCTGCTTCAAAAGCAGAAATTCACGACGAGATTAACTATAGTGGTCAAATTTCTTTGACAAACTGCAAATACAAATTTCTTTTAAAAAGTCTGCCTGTTGTTCGAAATTTGTCATATTGCTTGTGGCGTCTCGATTTAGCTTAATGTGGGGGCAAAAAAGTTGTAACTGCAGCTTATAACAGGACCTTTGCATTAATTTAACAAATCATTCGGAAAATTATCGTAACTTCGTGACTTGGTTTCGAGCATGAAGCCGTGTTCACATAACAATAACAATCTAGCATTGCCAACTTAGATATTACATGAACTCCCATTTGACATTGCCCTACTCTCCTGGAGTTGGTAGTGGCATTTCCCAGATATGAGTGTACTTATTGATAATTTTGCAGCTGCCTACTTTCTCGTAATTTGCACTGTAATCAGTGTCTTTGCTGCCAATGGATCCTGAACGTGAGCGATATAAGTGTGAATTATTCTCGTGCTGTCGACGATGATTTTGACGGTTGTGGTGGTGATGATGGTCGTGATATTTTCCGTAACGATGACTTTTGTAGGGCCGAACATATGAAGATAATTCATCGTCCTCGTATGTCTTGAAATCGCTTTCTGTTCCTTTGTTGGTAAATGTCTGCTGTCTAGCAGATCTTTGACGAAGATGTCTAAAATATAACATTTAATGGCATTTTCGAGCGACTTTGTAAAATTGGCCTTATAATAATGGCGTAGCTATAGCAAGGGCTCCATTATAAGGGGCACCATAAACGCACATCGGACTAGAGCTTTGGAGGAACGCGGAGAGCCCACGAAAGGAGCGCCGAGAGCCCACGTCATTTCATTAAGTAAAAAAATATATTGTAATAAAATGTGCGCTCCCTTGAGTTTTTTGTGCTTTTTAATTGTTTGAGGCTTTTAGTGTCGTTATTGAATATAAAAAACTACAATATTTTAGGCATTGCGGAAACCTCATGGAGCAAGACTAAGCAACAGAATCTGGGTGCCGAACCACCATTCACAAGCCTGTCCTTACAAGTTCTTCTCTTGATGGTGTGAAGTTCACCTATCTCGGTTCCAGCAGACGCATTTCTCTTACAGCTGCAGTCATGAAGTCTGCAAATGATTTGGTGCAACCGGTGCATATCCACACCCACAAAGTCGCGTCTGTATAGGTTACTACTATAACGTGTGCCGAGGTACTAGTCTAGTCTTAGGCCTACAGCTAAGATATAGAGCTAGAGACACGTAAGATATAAAGCATGTAATCAGGTTCACGTCCAGAGTGACTGTTCTCTATATACTATATTAAACTATAACTAAGCGTCTCTATAGAGTTCCATCATTGGTTGGGAGGCGTGGCTTGGAACTGTCAGTACCACACGTGACATCTCTCTTTCTTAAGATAAAACAATAACTAAAAATAAATCTATAACTCTCAAAAGTCTGTAGTTTCCAATTGCTATTTTCTAATGTCTCAATGTCTGTTTATTCAGAGGGGTCTGAAATGTCTTTAATGTCCTGTCCCTGGGGCGATCTCTCGCATCTGTCAGGGTGGGGGTAGACGGCCCGTTCGTTGGTTGACCTCTTCTTTTTCGTTGGTTGACCTCTTCTTCCCCTTGTCTGCGTCGTTTGATCTGTGCATGTCGTTCTCCGTGTCTGCTTCTCTTTGAATCTGACCCTGATCCGCACCCGTCGCTGACCTCAGAGTGGGAGCCGGTTCATCGGTTTCTTTGGAAATGTATTTCTGAGAATTGAGTTGAATGCGTAGGGGATCAAAAGGGGCGTCGATGTCTCCTTCGCCGGACAATTTAATGAAACGCAGGTGTCCGAGGAGTTTCTGCTTAGCTTCAGGCAGTAATTTGTGTCGGTGTCTCGATGATCGGCGAAGATGGCATCTGGAAACGCATTCAGTCGAGACGAGTAGAAATTAATGTTCTCGGACAGACCTTTGGCATCTGCCGTAGCTTCAATTGCAGTGAAGTTTGAATGCTCTTCGTCCATTGGCTGGGGTGGGGCGGAGGAGGAGGAGGGTGGTAGCGGTAGAATCGTCTCTTCGTTGCCCTCGGGGTCGGAGATAATTATAATTGACTGATTTGAGTCTTTCTCTGAGCAGGAATGCAGACCTGTACCAATAGCGCTCAAACAGCGGATTTTTTCTTACGCTGATTATTAGGAAGCGCAATGAAAATTTGAAAATCCTCCTCTCCATCTTCTTCTTCACAGGCATTCGCAGATTCATGCCCAAATCCATCAATAGAATCGCAAAAATCGTCAGAGATTTCATGAATATCATCTTTAGCCGCAATATCAGTCATAGATTCATTTTCATTTTCATCAATCTCAGATATAGAATCTTCTTCAGTTTCATAAAATTTCGTAAAATGAATACTCTCGTCCACATTCGTAGTATATTCTTCATTAAACATAAATCGCATGCATTCTTCATCGAAAAAATATCTCTCAAACTCGTCTGCTTCAGAGTTGGCTTTCTCTGTGCAAAATTTCTGCTCTTGGCTGGCTGCACAAGAACGATGTGAATCAAAATTCGACATACCTCGTTGTCGATCATTCGCTGAAAAATTCTGGCGCTGCTTCAGTTCATTGTCGACCTGATGTCGGTGATTCTCTCGGCGAATCTCTTTCGTTGGCTGATCCTGGCACTGTCTCAGGTAACCGTCGCCGTGATTGCTGTCTTCCTCGCGCATTCGTGGCGGGAATTCTCGGTGCTTCGGCTCGCTGTCGTCGTGACAGCGGTCACCGTTTCGGCTGCTTTCCGCGCGCATGGTTGGCGGGAATTCTTGGCGGATCCCGTTCCATTCGTCGATGACGTCACCGCCGCAGTGACGCTCGAAAATCTTCAGCAGAGCGGTCGCGCTCTGGCGTTGGGAGTCGGTCAAGTCCATCTCGAGATAGACGCAGAAAGCGTCTGTGCCAAGGAAGCAAAGCAGGATCGCCGCCTGTCGGTACTCTTCTTCCAAGTGAATCTGGGCTGCTTCCGAAAAAGTGAGCCACTCGCTGCTGAACCTTCGCCATTCGAGCGATAAATTTTCCGCTTGCAAGTTCAGTGCATTCGGTACTGGAACGCAAGGTGGCCATTTCGATACGATACAGAGTTTGAAACTGTGCCTATCGATAATTCTAGGGTTCTAACTTAAATACTCTGACACCATATAACGTGTGCCGAGGTACTAGTCTAGTCTTAGGCCTACAGCTAAGGTATAGAGCTAGGGACACGTAAGGTATAAAGCATGTAATCAGGTTCACGTCCAGAGAGTGACTGTTCCCTATATACTATATTAAACTATAACTAAGCGTCTCTATAGAGTTCCATCATTGGTTGGGAGGCGTGGCTTGAAACTGTCAGTACCACACGTGACAACTACTTCTATCAGTTCTCATGCACGTCAGCGAAAAATTGACCCTACTCGTCATGATCTTCAGACCCAGAAATGCAACAATTCCACATGCAAAAAACAGTTCCTAGGCATTCGATGGCTTGATAAAATGACCAACGTTACCGTCCTGTCCATCACTGGTCTATCAACTCCGAAGTCGATTCTCAAGAATCGCTGGATGTCGTTATTAAAAAAAAAACACTGAAAACCTGGCGCCTACCTAATTTGGATTCAGAGAGCATCACTCAACTGAAACAGTTGAACTTAGGATTCTACCGCTGAACTTACTTTGCTTGCCTGCCTGCCTTGATGCCTCAAGTGACTTGGTACAGCTGACCACAACATATTTGCTGCAAAGTCTGAAACTCATTTGCAATCTGATCGTGCAGTAACTAAATCACCTAAATCCTGCCACATTACGACGTTACTCAAATCTCTCCACTGGCTCAAAATAGCAGAACGCATTGAATACAAAATAATATTGATGACTTATAACTCACTTCATACATCAAAACCAGTCTACCTAAGAAATCTGATAATTCCACAACAACCTCAATCTACTAGATCTTCTTCTCACTCCTTCGACCTTCGAATCAATCACCTCTCAAAATTTGCAATCGTGCCTTTTCATACGCTGCACCAGAACTTTGGAACTCAATTCCAATATCTCTTCGCTGTCTACATCAAAGCCAAATAACAAACTCTGAGTCACAATTTTCTCCCCTTCTTGCAACATCTCCTCATGTTTTTCTTTCTAAACTAAAATCATTTCTCTTCAAAAAATCATTTCCTCCATAGCTGCAGCGTCCTGCCCAATTCGCCCCTTTGATTAAATGACCCGGCATGAATGACCACACATTTGGCTATAGCTACTTTATTTTCGAGATTAAGTGCATAGGAATAAGGAGCTACTTCGGTGCATCTTTTGAAAGCGCTATAGAAGTTAACGAGATTTTACTTACTTACTTTTACTGAATCGTCTATGCCTTACATAGAATGTTGAGTTGGAATTATTATTATTATTATTATTATTATTATTATTATTATTATTATTATTATTATTATTATTATTATTATTATTATTATTATTATTATTATTATTATTATTATTATTATTATTATTTCTTTTCTTTATCTCCAGCCAAATCTCTGGTTCATGCTTTTGTGGCTAGTAGGTTAGACTATTGCAATTCTCTTTATCTTGGCCTGCCCAAAAAGCCTACTTTCCACTCTGCAATCTGTCCTAAATGCTGCGGCTCGTCTCGTGGCTAAAGCTCCTCGCTACTCTAGCATCTCAGACTTTATGCTTAACACCCTCCACTGGCTTCCAATTTCTGACCGCATTAAATTCAAACAAGTAATTATTGTTTCCGCAGCACTTCGAGGTCAGGCACCATCTTACATTACTGAGCTTTTCAACCACCTCTTCTGCTGCTCATCGCCTGCTCCGCTCCACTGATCAGAAGAATGTTTATGTCTCCAGATCACGCACTGCTCTTACCCAGCGTCGGGCTTTTGCAGTGACTGGACCCTCCTATGGAATGCCTTAAACCCATCCATTCGGGAATCACTTACTCCCTCGCTCTGCTCAATGCGAAAGCTGAAGTCTCATTACTTTACCCTGCGACTCCAATGCTAGGAGCGCCTCTGAGTAGAAATAGAAGAGGCGCTATACAAATGTCACATTACATTACATTACATTACATTACATTACATTATTATTATTATTATTATTATTATTATTATTATTATTATTATTATTATTATTATTATGCGTTCAATCTGGCTCTGTCGATATCACTTGTGTGGCTTGAAAACAAGTTGGAGAGCTCTTTTGCAATTATTGGATTGTCCCATTGTGGTTGCTGATGTTGCTTCTCTATATTTGGCGTTTGCAGGCTGATGATACTGCACCATTCTGCGATTGCCGATGACAGACGTTCGTCTTCCGACAGTGGTGTGCTCTGAAGGATGGCGGACTGTAGTGACGCTGTACCGGCGGCGGAAGCCAGAAAGGCAGGAAGTTTCAGAGTTCCGGACTCCGAGTCCGCCATGTCTGAATGGAATAGAAGCCTCAATCCACTGGGAATCCGATAATGAAGTGTTCAACACGGATGACAAGCATTAGCCCTCAAAGTCAGGCATGCAATGCCACGGATACGGGGCTAGTGTATCGTGTAGCGTACCTGTTTGACTTATCACAGAGATTTTTACCACGGTCCCTCATTTGACCACAATGAAAAAGGGCTGAGTCTACCTTTAGGGCTCCTGCGGGACTCGAACCCGCGACCTCCTGCTTCATCAACCAACGTTGTTGCCACTCTGCTAACGAAACAGTAATAGAAGAACTACCAGAAATAGTAAAAGGAGAAGAGATAGAAAATGTCATAAAAGAAGTACAGAAAAGAAAGAGAACATCATCATGTTCTCTCTTCAGGGACAGGTTCAGTTCTACATTGTTTACATTTCTCTTGCTTCTACTTTGATTTCTGCATAGGTCTTGTGACGACGTGCATCTGTTTTCATCATCCAGTCCAGTAGCATCTTCCTTGGTCTCCCTTTTGTCTTTCTTCTTTATATGCTTCCCTCAATCACTGTTCTAAGCAACGTTTCTCCATTAGTATGTGCCCAATCCAGTTCCTCTGTCCTTTTGATGGTGCTGGTTAACAATCTTTGTTCGTCCACCATCTTTAGTACTTCATTGTTTGTTTTCTTGTCCATCCACTTTATCTTTTCCATTCTCCTCCACAGCCACATTTCGAATGCTTCCAGCTATTGTACGTCCTTCTTTTGGCGAGTCCAAGTTTCTGAGGCATACCAAGTGACACTCCATAACAACGTTTTTATCAGCCTCTTCTTTAGTTTCCTATTTAGCCCTCCTCTTACCAGTTTTCCCCTGTCCAAAAAGCCTGTTTTCACATCGACATTCTTCTCCTTATTTCCTCCTGGCATCTGGAATCTTATGTTATTCGGCTCCCAAGGTAGCAGAATTGCGTCACCTGTTCCAGTTCTGCCTGGCTGATAATGTATCTTTCCCATAGCTAATTTAAGAAAGGCTGAGCGCCTAAGAATAAGTAGCTACTGTTGTGCTGCTTTCCAAGGCGCTAAAATCCACGAGATTTGACTTACTTACTGACTTATGGTGAATCTAGGTTGATTTTTGCTCTTTGTTATTTCCATTATTTTTGTTTTTAGCGTGTTCATTTTCATGCCATATTCTTTTGATGTTGTGTTTAATTTGTCCATTACTCTTTGTAGCTCTCTTTTACTGCCTGCTAGCATCGCCTGATCGTCTGCAAAGCTATTGCTATTAGTTTGCCTGCTTGTATCAGTTCCCTCCAATGTTTATTACCGCTTTTACTTCCTCTAATACTAGTGTTCCACTAGAGCTCATTGAACGCGCGGTTTCACATTTAACAAAGCGCGCCCTCATGAATGATGCTAGTCGGTTTTCCCTACAAGGCTTACAAGCAAAAAGGTGACCACGGCTGAAAATCGTTGATGTAGCGCACACAAAATGGTCGACGAGGGTTTTTCGTTTTATTATGTGGGTTGATGATGTTGATTGTTGTGACATTACAATTATAACATTGCAATACATTTTACAACTGTTCCAGCGGTATTACTAGTTGACTGAATGCAAAGAATAATTAAATTCAACATTCATTTCAAGTGTTTGCATTTACATTTACATCTGTTCCAAGCCGTTTTCGTTGCATTGCATGTATTTCATTTAGCATAATAGGCCTATTGTTTATAATCTTTATATATTTTACGTATTTGGAGCGGAGTGCACTTTTTCCAGATATTTTCAAGCCATATCGACGGCTTCTTGTCGGTCGTTGTACTCGTCAGTATGACTATCCCATTAAATCGTACGAGCTGCCACCTCGCTTAGAATTAATATGTTGAACTCACTTTTGTAGTTCGACATTTTTAAGCAACAACGTATAAATATACTCTGTTTATACTCTGTCCGTTGGTGCTCTCACTGCTCTGATTGTTTAAATCGCGTTTGATTGGTTGGTGAAAAAAGTAGGTCATGGAAAGAAGAGATGAATGTGCAATGTCAATTCCCGTGCGAAGAGCGCGTATCACTCGCCCCTCCTCACTCACCTGGCGTTCGATGTATGCTAGTGGCCCACCCATCATTAGGACCCGGTTTATCATTCAGGCGCCAATGCGAGCGCGCTTTGTTCAAACGCAGCCGCGCGTTCAATGAGCTCTAGTGGAACACTAGCATAATGCCTCTCTTATTGCCTCAATGTAAATGTTGAATAATGCTAGGGCGCCACTGAAGGTTTTTGAACGAGTGGTTTAACATTTTACAAAGCGCGCAGCCGCGCACGCAGAATGCTACCAGTCGGTTTTTCCCTACGGGCAAGACGGAGGCCACGCCTACAAATCGTTGATGTAGCACACATGGGAAATGTGGTCAACGAGGGTTTTGTCATTTTATGTGGATTGATGATGTTGATCGTTGTGACATTACTACAATAACGTTGCAATACAATTTACAACTGTTCCACGAGGTTACTAGTTGACTGAATGCATAGAATAATTAAATTTAACATTCATTTAAAGTGTTTGCATTTAGATTGACATCTTTCCAAGCCGTTTTCGTTGCACTGCATGTACATCATTTTGCATAATAGACCTATTGTATATATGTATATATATATATATATATATATATATATATATATATATATATATATATATACGTATTTGGAGTGATCTGCACTTTTAAGTTATTCCAATCCATATCAACGGCTTCTTGTCGGTCTTTGTACTCGTCAGTACGATTATCCCGTTAAATAGTACGGGAATCCACCTCGCTTAGAATTATTAAGTTGAACTCGCTTTTGTACTTCGCTATTTTGATACAAAAACGTAGAAATTTGTTTTGTTTACCATCGTTTTGGCGCCCCGATGGTTGAAGTCGCGCCTGATTGGTTGGTCAATCCGAATGCACTTTGTGGAATGAACGCCAGATACAGTAATTTCGATGTCTCGTGAAACAACGCGTACCACTCGACCCCCCACACTCACCAGGCGCTCACTGTATGCGCGTGGGCCATCAACCATTAGCCTACGGGCTTATCACTCAGGCGGTCTACGCGGACACGTGAAACCGCTCCTTCAAAAACATTCCGTGGCACCCTAGCTTAACAGAGGTGATAGTGGGCAACCCTGTCGTGATCCTCTTCCAATTTCTCTCTTTTCTGAGTTATCATTCCCAACCCGTACTTGTATTGTTTGTCCCACATATAAATTCCTAATCAGCCTTCTGTCATTCCAATCATTCATAGTCTTTTCAGTGCTTGAAATAATTCAGGCCATTACATTCGGTCGAACGCCTTTTCGCAATCAACAAAAACATACATACACATCTTTCCCGCATTCAATGTTTCTTTCACATATTACCCTCATCACACCGATGGCATATCTCGTGCCTCTTTCTCTCCGGAATCCAAATCCAAATCCGGATTCTTTTAAGTCTTTTGGCCATTCCCCAGTCTTATAAATTTATTGGCATATCTCTACTAACTCTTTTGTTGCTTCTTCTCCCAAACATTTAAACATTTCTGCCGGTATTTCATCAACTCCGACAGTCTTTTCAGTTCTTTTATTGCCTTTATTATTTCTTCTTTTACTAGTTCAGGTCTTTTGTCTTTTACATCTTCTTCTGGTTCTAATGGAATTTTTTCGGGTCTCAAAGACCTCAGAGACCTCACAGCGGTGAGAGGGTGGCAACTATCAAGTAGGGAACTGCCCGTTAGGGCTATGCCATCAGAGGTGAAAGTGATTGCACTTGAAGTACCCCTTGGGCGTTACGCGAGGTGGACAGGCTTAGCAGGAACCATGAAAACGGTCGGCTAACGCGGGCTCCGGTGAAGACTCCAAAGAAGGAAATTCAAAACTCGGACAGGATGGGTCCGTTGACCCCGGGAGGGCAGTCGTCCTTACCAGAAGACAACTTCAAACAAATGACGTGAAGGAAGGCAAAGGGAAACCACTTCGACTATTATTCCCTTGAAGCTCCAATGAAATTCCAAACTGTTCACGATAACGAAATAAACGGGACTACCCGACTAAACTCGGGATGTGTCGCGTCCCACAGGGAAGGTAACAAGGCCTCATCGGTCGTCATCCAGTGAAATCCTTGTCCACAGCAGAAAAAACGAAAACAAATGAAAGAGAGAATAAAAATAGGGACTTAAACATTAAACTTACACTTAAACATAAAAACATTAAAAAGACCTGGAAATTTGTGCAATGTAATAAGGGAGATGATGAAGGCTAACATGTCAATATTGAGTTGAAGTGAGGTTAGGTGGGAAGAAGAAGGGGACTGTTTTAACGTGCAGTGATACACAAATATGTGCAAATATGTGCAATATCGCAAAGCAGCAAATGCACTCATGTCAGTTGCGAACCAGATCAATCAAACAAGAATGTCTTCAGTTGTTTCCTAAAAGATAACAGCGTCATGGTTGAGTCAGAGGAACGCAATGTTGCTGGCAAACTGTTCCAAACAACCGGGCCAGCAACGGCCAGGTTGCGGTCACCAAAGCCTGTCCGAGTTCGAGGCACTGCAAGTGTGCTGGTCAAGGCGGAGCGCAGATGCGACCGACCAGGCAACTTAGCCGTCGAGCAGAACATATCAGTTAGATATGACGGAGCAGAGCTGTGTTGGGCCTTGAACAGGATGGTCCCGAGTTTAAAAGTCACGCGTTGACCGACCGGGAGCCAGTGGAGCTCCCGTAGTACTGGTGTGATATGATCGAACTTCCTCTCTGGAACACCAAGCGTGCAGCTGCATTCTGGACGAGTTGAAGTTTCTGTATCAGATGGTCACTGATGCCATAAAGGATGCTGTTGCAGTAGTCGAGTCTGCTGCTGATGAATGCTTGAGCCAGCATCCTAGTTGCGTCAGGTGTCAGCGAGTTCCTCACTGCCCGCAGCTGGCGAAGCTGGAAGAACGACTTCCTGCAAATTGATGCAACGTGGTTGGCCATTGTCAGTTGACTATCAATTAACACTCCGAGGTTATTGACCACTGTAGCACATTCGATGGTGGCGTCAGGACGGCGTAAGGCATTTATTGTGATCTTTTGAATCTGTTGTCTTGTGCCCAGCCAGATAATTTGTGTCTTATCTTCATTCAGCTTTAGGCAGTTCTCCGCCATCCAGCCCCGGATTCTAGTGATACAATCACTTAACTGGTCCATTAATGCTTGCTCTCCACTCGCATTCCCGCTGCTGTAGATTTGGATGTCATCAGCGTATCCGTGCCCAGACATTCCACAGGCAGCAATGATGTTGAACACATCTGACACGTACAGAAGGAACAGGACAGGTCCGCATACTGAGCCCTGAGGTACTCCATAGGGGAGGTGCGAGGTTTCCGATAGAAGACCACGGTAAACCACCTGTTGTGAGCGGTCAGTGAGAAATGATGATAGCCAGCCGAGCGCCGCCCCCGTGATGCCAAATTTGTACTGTAGGCGCCGTAGAAGGATTTCGTGATCCACACAGTCGAAGGTTGCGCTGAGATCGAGGAGGCCAAGCAATGTGACCTGTTTCCGGTCTATAGCATCAAGGATGTCAGATAGCACCTTTAGCAGCGCCGTTTCGGTGCTATGGTGGCGTCTATAGTAAACATCCAAAGGGCAGTGAGGTTAGGTTGTTACAGCTATGGAGGAAATGATTTTAGAAAAAGGAAGGATTTAAGCTTAGACCTGAAGACTTGAGGAGACAATGCAGCAATTGTAGGAAAGGAGGATTCATTATTATTGTTCGTTATATTGACTTATTGTTTGAAAGTGTCCAAGTCTACGGAGGGAAGCTGGGATCGAGTTCCAAAGTTCAGGTGAAGCGTATGAGAAGGCACGGTTGCAAATGTTCAGGGATGACTGATTCAGTGGGCGTGACAGAGTGAGGTAAGATGAGGAAGGCGTGGGTGGAAGAGGCTGAGGGCTGTTAATAGTGATCTAAGGTAGACAGGTTTTGATGACTGAAGTGAGTTATATGTGAGTGTTATTATCTTATATTGGATACGTTCCGTTATTTTATGCCAATGTAATGAGTTTAGTATGTGTGAAATATGGGAGAATTTAGGTGACCTAGCAACCGCGCGAGCTAGTGCATTTTTATTGATTGCAATTTGTTGATGGAGGCTTTGGGAAGGTTATAGTACTGTAGACGGAGTTAGAGTAATCTAATTTGGAGTGGACTATTGAAGTGGCAATTGTGGAGGCAGTTTTGGTATCGAAGCAAGGACGTAGGCGACGAAGGTAACGAATATGAACATTTTTAAAGTTTTAAAGGCTTTTTAAAGCTGGGACATTTGTGATTTAAAGTTTAGAAAAAAGTAAAATTTGAATCCTAGATTTCTTGCAGTTGGAACAGGGGTTAGTGTGGTGCCAAGAGCCAAAACTAGCTTAGGATTGTCAATTTTTTTAGTTGTTTAAGGTAGTCCAATTAAAAGAAACTTTGTCTTAGATGGGTTGAGAGCGAGGAAATTAGACGACATTCATGCAGAGATTGATGAGAATGCAAATTCGATCTCAACAATAGATGCATTAAATGAAGGAGGTGAGAAGGAAAGGAATAGCTGAGTGTCATCGGGATAGAGTTGGTGATTTATATTGAGGGAATTAATTAAAGATGAGAGCGGTGTGGTGTAAAGGCTGAACAGTACAGGTCCAAGAACAGAAGGCACTCCAAAATCTACACTGTGAGATAGAGAAAGTTGGCTAAGATAGGACACTTTAAAAGACCGGGATTTAAGGTCAGATGGAAACCAGTTGTGAGCTTTTTCAGATATTCCAAACCAGAGAGAGAGAGTCGTTCGAGCAGAATTTTGTGATCTATGGTATCAAATGCACCACAGGGGGTCAAGGAGACAAAGGCCAGTAACTTGTCGGAGACCAATTGCGGCTAAGAGTCTCTGTCATGAATGTAGGCGAGAACGGTTTCGGTTGAGTGATGTTTAGTGTAGGCAGACTGATGAGCATCATATAGCGAGTTATTATTTTAAAGGTGTTCGGTCAGTCTAGAAAGCAAAATTTTCTCAGTAAGTTTTGATAGAAGAGAAAGAGTTGAGATGGGGCGATAGTTATTAAGATCTTCTCTGTCAAGACCAAGTTTTTTTATGAGAGGAGTGACATAAGAGTTTTTTTCTTTATTGTCAATTGTTGGGAAGATTCTCTCGAAGGTGCTCACAAGAAGGCTATCTGAACACTTGGCTGACCGGGTGTTGTCTGAGACACAATGTGGGTTCCGGCCAAAACGTGGCACCTGTGATATTATATTCTGTGCAAGGCAACTACAGGAAAAATGCAAAGAACAAAGCATGCCGTTATACGCCATTTTCTTCCACATAAAAAAGCATTCGATTCCATTAATCGATTAGCTCTTTGGGTCATTCTACAGAAGCTTGGTTGTCCTCCTGGATTCATCGCTGTGGTGAAAGAGATGCACGAGTTATGGTTGCTCGAGTCTCAACAAATGGATTCCTGTCAGAAGCATTTGAAATTTTAACAGGTGTTAAACAAGGGTGTGTGCTAGCGCCTTTGCTATTTATACTATTCTACTCTGCAGTCATTCGAGAGGCAAGCCAAGATTTAGCAGAGGGCATTTATATTAGATGCTGCCCTGACTCTACAACCTTAGTCGTCTGAGAGCAAAGACAAAAGTCTTTATAGCACTTATTCAGGAACTGCTATATGCATACGACTGTGCATTCTTTGCCTGCAATGCAGATGCACTTCAAACAATGTCCAACAGATTTGTCTCTGCGGCAAAGAACTTTGGTCTGACAATCAACCTATCCACAACAGAAATCTTATATCAGCCACCACCCCATTGTCCAACACAACCAGTAAAAATAATAATTGACGAACGGGAAATAAAGCTAGTAAGAAAATTTCCATACTTCGGTTCTGTCTTAAGTCATACTGCACTGCTAGACGACGAGATAGACACCAGGATACAGAAAGCTGCTGTCAGCTTCGGACGTCTGCGAAAACGATTATGGAAGGTACATGGTATCCAAGTGCAGACGAAAATTAACGTCTACAATGCCACTGTCCTTGGCGTTCTACTTTATGGAGGTGAATGTTGGACCCTCTACAGTCGTCACGTTAGAATCTTAGAGGCATTTCATATAAGATGTCTACGCTCCATTCTTTTAGTTCGTTGGCAAGACAGAGTACCTAACACGGAGGTACTAAAAACGGCTAACTCTGTAAGTGTGGAGGCCACTCTGTCGAAAATGAGGCTTAGATGGATCTCTATCGCATGGAAGACAGTCGCCTTCCTAAAATTCTTTTGTATGGTGAACTTTCATCCGGTCGTCGACAGAAATGCGGACAGCTCAAAGGATACAAAGATCAGTTAAAGGTCACCAAGAAGCAGTGCAACATTGATCCAAACAAATGGGAGACAGTGGCTGGTGATCGCACACAATGGCGCAAACTTGTCCATACTGGCCCTTCAATCATGGAAAACAAACGCATTTCCAATGCTGAAAGAAGACGACAAGACCGGAAGACTCGCCTCAATTCAGCATCTTTCACCACTGTCGGTTTTCCTTGTGCCGACTGTGGCAGGATTTGTGCATCAAAAATTGGACTCATCAGTCACCAGCGAACACATTAAACATTATTAGGCCTAAATATAGCGAACAAAAACTACTGTACATTAGCCTAACATATAAATACTCTGGAAGTCATCATCGTTCCCGATGGACTGCTTACTACTAAGAGATTTTGAACGAGGATGGGAAAGTGCCTGAGGTAAGAGAGAGGTTAATGATTTTAGTTATGATAGGCGTAAATATATAAGATATAAGATATAGGAAGACACTGCGAATCTTGGAGATTTTTCCAGAGAAGAAATTAGCAAAAGATTCAGCAAGATCTGACAGGGAAATGGATTGAGGGAGAGGTGTTGAGTCTTTACGAAAAGATCATTTACAGTTTTCCAGAGCTTTCGTAGCTATTTGTTGAAATGATGTTAGAATAATACTTCTTTTTGGCAGATATAGGAAGATTATGATATCGGTTAGCGGCGGAACGAAGATTTAAAAGGTCAGATGGAGATTGTGTTTTATGGTATGTTCGTTCAAGACGTCTGCGAAATGACTTTAAAGCATGAATGAAAGAGTTGTACCAGGGTTTGCTGTTATGAGATGAAAGAGGTCTTGCAATGATAGGAATGATAGAATTAATTAATTAACTTTTTAAGTATTTAGATTACTCTAGGTTGTAGCACTGTACTGAAGTCTGAATCTACTGGTGTTACTAGCTGAGTACTGAGTTTATAAAGTAAATTAATAATTTGAACATCTCAAGTTTCTCAACAGCTAAAAGCACAACTCAGGACACTAGCACCGTCTTACAGTGACCACTGATAAGCCTACAAGGTAGATACTTAAAAGCAACTGAAATAAATAGGTTTTTTGTTTATTTAAAGTGTCATATATTTCAGAAAAATTTGAATAAATTTAATTGAAAATTTCACGCGACAAAAATTTCATGAAAGCAAACATCACTGATAATAATAATAATAATAATAATAATAATAATAATAATAATAATAATAATAATAATAATAATAATAATAATAATAATAATAATAATCATCATCATCATCATCATCATCATCATCATCATCATCATCATCTATAATATTAAAATCCTTGCTCTGTATGTCTGCTACCTTCAAGCGTTCTGATTGGTTGGCTATGTGAGCGTTCTGATTGGTTGGCTGTGTGACGTTCTCATTCGTTACCTTCAAGCGTTCTGATTGGTTGGCTGGGTGAGCGTTCTGATTGGTCGTTCTGGAACTTTAGGCTTCGCGAAGCCGTTCGCTTCGCGAAGCGAACGGCGACTCGAAACGAACGGCCACGCGAAGCGAACGGCCACGCGAAGCGAACGGCCACGCGAAGCGAACGGCCACGCGAAGCGTTTGACGAAGCGTACGTTGCAGCGTCAGAGCTTGGCTACGTCGTGGCGTATCTACATCATTGAAACGTTGTTCAGCATGAATTAAATGATTGGGTTTTAGTATTAACCTGCAATGCGAGCGAAGCGAGCGCGAGCGAAGCGAGCATCTTTCTAGTGTTATTTTAAGTGGTTTAGGAGGCTAAGTAAGACTGTGTGAAAACCACTGATGTAACCATCTGCATTCAATAACCTAGTTTATCGAGATAGCCTTTGAATCCGTTTACTATTTCAACTGTCACTCCCACTTCGTCCAAAACTGTTCCTTTTGTCCACAACCTTTGCACTAACAAAATTTTCTTTTTGGGACCAAGCCTCTGCTTAAACATTCTGCATTTGTTGCCTCTTGTGCTGCTAAACAGTGCCAATGTCAAGAATCGATTGTATGGCACACCTACTTTTCAAATTCGTCATTTTCTTACGAATTTTCCATATTTACATATTTTTTTCCATAGCAGTTTGTTGTATTTTTCATGGTGACCCTTAATTAGCTGCACAATTCGAATCAGTCATTCTTCCAGTGACTGTGACTCGAATTCTGCATGAAAATTACAACAAACTGCTATGGTATCCTGCGTCAAGGAGACATAACTAGTACGAACAGAAAGTCAATGATTTAAGAGAACAGGTAAAAAAATTTCTTATTGACATTGCAGCCTGCAAGCGTGCTGATTATTCGATATGCAGATGTCAAGAGTCGAGCAAGATTCCTGTTTTAGAGCAGAAGTTTTGTCAGGACCAAAGAAGTGCACGCAAGATGATGATAGGTGGAGTTGATCGTGCAACTACCTGTTGGAGGAACGAGGGAGAAGGAAGTCGCAGGAAGAAGAAAGACTTAACCAAATACCGGCTAGAATCAAGCTCAACACAATCTACCAGACAGAAGGAATTCTCCGTGCACTGTGACTTCTGTTACGACACAGAATGTAATTTCAGCTGATCTACAAACGACGAAACTGAAGCTGACATTCAGTATTGTTACTGAGACAAGTACTACTGGCGAATTAAAAATGCAGCATAGGCGTCAGTTGCAGAGTACTGCCAGGGCTTCTGGACGACATGCCATTTCCGACAGAGCAGTTGCAGAAATTGCATTAGCAGTCTTACATGAGTATGGTATTGTAACTGCTGAAGACTGTTGTTAAGTAATAGCGCTTATCGACAATAATTAGGTTAAGGCTGCGCGCGCAGGTGTAGACGGCGAGCAGTGAACATGACGGTTACATGGCGTTAAGCAGCGCGCTTTTTAAAAATAAAGCTGTTAAAATCTGACTTTCAAGGAGCAAAATTTCGTTGTAGTGATATTAAAGGCAATTCTGTTGTTGAATTAAAACGTTGGCTCGAGTACAGAGCATTGTTAACGGCATGCATTTAGTATTGAATATTTTATAAAATATCGCTCGCATTCTAATTTAATTTAATTTTATCGTCCGTTTCAAACACATAGGTGTTCAGCGGGGACGCCTCAGACCACAAACCGCAGTGCTCATCGGCAGAGCAGACTGTAGCTGAGGAGGGTCGGTTCGGTCCAGGTCAAAAAACAAAAATCAGTCAGGGCAATACCAAGACTTAAGGAGGAAATAAATATGTTTTAAGATGACGCCTAAAACTATCTAGAGAAGAGGCCATCCAAATATCAAGGGGAAGGGAGTTCCAAACATATGGAGATGCAAACGACAAACACCGTACGTGTTTGTCGTTTGTACAGGTGACAGGTACAGGAATCTGGTTCAAACTATATCCGTCACATTAAGCCAGAACGAGGCAGTGCTTCAAGCATACAGACAGCTATTGTTACCACTCTGCAGAGAAATTATATTGATGCCCAGCATCTGCTGGCAGTTGGATGTGATGACACGGCAGTTAATGTTGGTAAGAACGGTGATATTATAAGACTTCTTAAATGTTAAACATGTTAAACGACCTTTGCAGTGGTTTGTTTGTTTTTTGCATGCGAATGAACTACCATTTCGATATTTGGTTGAGCACATAGATGGCAGAACAACAGGACTTAGAAGTTTCACTGGACCGGACCTATTGGATCTCGGTTGCAGAAAGGTTAAGCAATGCCGATTGTTTTCTTTGAGCCAATACCATGCAGTGATATTTAAGTGAACTGAAACTGAATAAAAACTGAAATTCTTTTAAAAACAGTTAACTGAAACTGAAACTTAAATTATTAAAACTTAAACTAAATAGAAACTTAAATTGGCAACCCTAAAACTGAAACTGAATAGAAACTGAAATTATTTTAAAAACTTAAATTGTAAGCATTTACCGAAATTTTTTACAGGTCTTTTTGAATTGAAATACACAACTTGCCTGTTGAACCACCACAATAAAGAAGTGATTCTCAAAGCAAAGAGAACAGTTGAACAATTTAGAAAGTCATCTGTTTTGGTGGAGAAAATGGTTGCAAAATGTTGTAGGCAGGTGATTTCAGATTGCACAACGAGGTGTAATAGTACTTATCAAATGGCAAGGAGGCTATTGGAAATGACATTCTAGAAAGATGTTAATCTTAGCTTCACCCAATAATTATTTAATGTGACTCTTAATTTCCAATAGCCTGCTTCTCCATGACAACACATGTTCTGAAAACGGCATCCTGTTGCTTCTCAATCCTGATAAGAATTCGAAGCATTCAGAACTCAATTCCACCGTCGCTTTTAAAGACTTAGGTGGTGTCTCTGGTTATGCCACGTCTGGATTATTGCCATGTGCTCCTGGTTGGGCTACCAAGGCAACTTACTGACAGACTTCAATACAGCAGCACGTCTTGTCTATTAAAAGAACATAAGATCA